>JAQFWZ010000035.1:501800-661800 GCA_027789725.1 Dendropsophus ebraccatus | reverse complement strand
CTGACTGTAGCGCCTCCACTTCTGAGACAAACTCCTCTTGGGAATGAGATCCCGCTCAGCCAATCTCTTGCCGCGGCGCTGTCCCATCTTTGTGTAAGGGCTGTCCCAGTAGAGGCGCTGCAGTCAGCAGGGACACGGCAACAGGAAAACAGGGGAGAACAGGGAGGTAAGTGTAGGCTCTTCTTCATGAGAGCAGCAATATATTAAAAGTTGTGTAATGACAGATATCCCCTTTAAGACAGGCAAAAATGTGTGACAATCATTCCTAGAATAGGTTCACCCTGCGTTTTTGCGTCCGTTTCCCTGTATGAGTTTTTGAACGTGTAATTTAAACGTACGTGAAAATGTGGTCAACCACAGTTTTGTGTACGGTAAAAAAAATTTTTTAAAGGATCTGTTTCGATACGCTTTTTTTATAATGTAAGTCAGTGGACAACAGATCGTGACAAATGGCGCACAGCCGCACCCGTTCTTACTATCCATTTTTTCCATGAAAAGAATATGGTAATTGGACTGAAGAACGTTACTGTCATTTATATAAACTCCTGGAAATTTTGATCAGTCTCCCGGATCTCAAGATACAGTTGGGAGAAGCGGCGAGTCGGACTTCGTGTTGAGCCAAGGTGTGAAGCTCACGGCCGTGCGTTACACCGGACTGTATGTAAGGATTGGTGAGGGTCTCAGGACTGATATGTTCCCGTTCACTGACAGCAAGCAGAGATCCTAAACACAATCAGGAAGAGATGAAGCTTTTATCCTACATGCTAGAGATTTACCAATTTACTTATGTAAGTAATGACGGTCAACCCGAGCAGCTGGCAGCCTGGCCCGGGGTAACCATGATACAGACACCTCCTGTACTCCGATACCCAGGTCTTCTCATTCTTCATACGGCTGCTTTCCTGACACCTTGCAAGCAGATTTCAGATAGGGTGGAAAGTCCATTGAGGAGGAGATGATTATTTTATAGTGGGCATGGGTTTCTTCAAAGGTGAGATTACAAATGTAAAATGTATGTGTAGCGACACAAGAGCCTCCATCATTGGGGTTACCAGACACCTGTGTAACAAAAGTAACCAGATCTAGCCGGCTGTCACAGGGAAAATGGCTGAACGGCTAGATTTACAGCCCGCAAAGATGAACACTCTAATATAGTATCCAATACCAATCGGCTGCGGGATCCGCGCTGCAGGTTCTACAGAAGCCGCTGGTGACAGACTGGGAAACCATTGCATATAATGGGAGCTCATACACAGGGCAGGTTCTACACATGCCGCACACACTGGTGATATAATGGGAAACCATTGCGTATAATGGGGGCTCATACACAGGGCAGGTTCTACACATGCCGCACACACTGGTAATATAATGGGAAACCATTGCGTATAATGGGGGCTCATACACAGGGCAGGTTCTACACATGCCGCACACACTGGTGATAGAATGGGAAACAATTGCGTATAATGGGGGCTCATACACTGGGCAGGTTCTACAAAAGCCACTGGTGATAGACTGGGAAACAATTGCGTATAATGGGGGCTCATACACAGGGCAGGTTCTACAGATGCCGCTGGTGATAGAATGGGAAACCATTACATATAATGGGGGCTCATACACAGGGCAGGTTCTAAAGATGCCGCGCACACTGGTGGTCTCTTGTCTCCAGATTGTCTCTTGTTCCATTGAAGTAAATGGAGCTTAACTGGAAACCTTACCTGAACTGGAGACAAGAGAGGGGGAAAAGTGGCCATGTTTTTGTAGCGCTGGACAACCCCTTTACAAAAAAAAAAAAAAAAAAAGAAGCAATGTATAAGATGGTGTATTGGCTTATAAGTAAGTGTACCTAGACTTCCTGCAGGGGGTCATTGGTTATTTCCGTTAGATAAATCCATCGGCAGACCTCATATCTAAGTATCAGCAGATGCACGATGTACTCACATTTGTTGCCTCAATAAGTTCTCGGCATTTTTCATTTTTATTGCTTTGAACATCGGGATTGACGCAGGTGTGATCTCTGCTGGAGAGGATGGTCATCCTAACAGAGGAGTACGCCGTCCGCCTCAGCTCCCGCGTAATCTGGGCTATTTGCTTGTGTGTTCTGGTACCAAAATATATTTTAGGCACCTTCTGCCGTGGGAGATTTTCTTTCTTTTTACCATTTTGATCATTTTTTTCATATTCACAAAAGCAAAGATTGCAGGGTTCCAGGTGCTGAAATAAAGAAGAGGAGACAATGAGAAAAATGACAATGCAAGTGATGCAGGTGATGCAGGTAATACAGATAATATGGGAAATGCAGGTACTGCATGTAATGCCGGTGATACAGGTAATGCAGGTGATACAGGTAATTCAGGTGATGCGGGTAATTCAGGTGATGCGGGTAATGCATGAAATGCAGGTGATGTGGGTGATTCGGGTATTGCATGAAATGCAGGTAATGCAGGTGATAGATAATATGGGAAATGCAGGTACTGCATGTAATGCAGGTGATACAGGTAATGCAGGTGATACAGGTAATGCAGGTGATACAGGTAATGCAGGTGATACAGGTAATGCAGGTGATACAGGTAATGCAGGTGATGGGGGTAATGCATAAAATGCAGGTGATGTGGGTAATGCGGATGATACACGTGATGCAGGTAATGCGGGTCATGCATGTGATGTATGTAATGCAGGTGAGGCAGTTAATGCATGTAATACAGGTGATGTGGGTAATGCAGGTGATGCAGATGATGCAGGTTGGCCAAACAAAAACAGGACTGTTCAGAATCCCATCCTAAATGGTTCCCTCCATTCACCTTGTAGATTATAGACCCTCGTGGGCCGTGTCCTCCCTTCCTATATACCAGAATGTCATTTACTTTATTCCTGTCACCTGTTCTTTTACACTATGATTTATATGTTAACCCCTTCCCGTATGTACAGCGCTCCAGCAACAAGGATGCGTAAAATTCTAAAAATAAGAAAATTTTATAAAATAACAGAGGTCGATTCTGTCAACACAGACAGGACAATAATTCTGCTGATCCAACACAATTTAGACGTACGTGAGCACTATTTTTTTTATGGATATTCAGGGTGGAGGGGCCAAGGAGTTAATGTGAGCACCGCAGCCTCGCCACTGTTCAGTGCTCGTCCTGGCAATCGCCAATGCAGTGCTCTGAACGGTTATTGCTAATAGTGACACTAGGGGGGAAATTTTTCATCTGCACCCCTGACGTACACCACACAAAAGGTGCAGATTATTGCACAAAAAAATGCAGATGGACAGACAAAGGGAAACAGACGGATTGGAGCACCTCCTCCGCTACTAGATTTATATGCTCCGAATCCATTGTGCAGCAGGCGTGTGCCTCTTAGTAGATCCATCGGACTTGTGGGGTGGGGGGCGGCTTTATTAGAGACGCAGCCGCACCATTTGCTTCGTGTATTACGTTCAGAGAATATCAACAAGTTGCAAAATGGCACCAAGGACAAATCCCCACCCTGATCTTTCCCAAAGGAGTCATTTTAACAATTCCTGCGGTACCATTGTGGAGGCCTCAGGTACTACGGTCTGTTATCAAAGTGCCTCATTGTGGCAGATTCTATTTAACATGTTCTTTAAAAAAAAAAAATAATGTTAGTAAATCGCAGATTCCAATCTAAGGCCGTGTTCACCATACAATTTTGCAATCCGTTTTTGCAAAGACCTATGTATTTGTGTGCATCCATTTAGAACTGTTTTTCTATTGACTTTTTTTTTTTTTAATAATGAAACGGATCAAAACACATCCTTTTTTTAACATACACAGAAATAAGGTCAAGTACTTTTTTTGTGTAGGTACCTGTGCGTTTTGATCTGGTTTTTATATATATATATATATATATATATATATATATATATATATATATATATATATATAATGCAAGTCTATGGAAAAACAGATCAAAACTGATAAAGAAACGATTACAAACACATAGTGTGAACCCAGCCTAACATCATGACTATTTTGCGGGAGGTTAGTGACCTTTGGATTTTAAGCCGCTACCCGATTTATTATTTGAAAAACTAGATATTTTTGAACTGACATAAAAAGGAGTTTGGGGCTGATCTGGTGGGTTCCCTCTGATCCGCTGGGCTCCCTCTGATCCGGTGGGCTCCCTCTGATCCGGTGGGTTCCCTCTGATCCGCTGGGTTCCCTCTGATCCGCTGGGCTCCCTCTGATCCGCTGGGCTCCCTCTGATCCGGTGGGCTCCCTCTGATCCGGTGGGCTCCCTCTGATCCGGTGGGCTCCCTCTGATCCGGTGGGTTCCCTCTGATCCGGTGGGCTCCCTCTGATCCGGTGGGCTCCCTCTGATCCGGTGGGCTCCCTCTGATCCGGTGGGCTCCCTCTGATCCGGTGGGCTCCCTCTGATCCGGTGGGCTCCCTCTGATCCGGTGGGCTCCCTCTGATCCGGTGGGCTCCCTCTGATCCGGTGGGCTCCCTCTGATCCGGTGGGCTCCCTCTGATCCGGTGGGCTCCCTCTGATCCGGTGGGCTCCCTCTGATCCGGTGGGTTTCCTTTGATCCGGTGGGCTCCCTCTGATCCGTTGGGCTCTCTCTGATCCGGTGGGCTCCCTCTGATCCGGTGGGCTCCCTCTGATCCGGTGGGCTCCCTCTGATCCGGTGGGCTCCCTCTGATCCGGTGGGCTCCCTCTGATCCGGTGGGCTCCCTCTGATCCGGTGGGCTCCCTCTGATCCGGGACGGCTGAATGCTGAAGCAAGTCTTCAGAGTGAAATAATGGTTGTATAATTTGCTCTCTGCTTTCCTGCTCTGGTCGGATATTGCGGTGAGTGTAAGGGACACCGTTGGGTCAGCTGTTTCCTCCCTCACCACTTACAAGAACTCCATTCATCCCGGCTCCTTTTTATCCTTCGGAGTGAATAAGTAATTCTTCCATATAGCAGGCAGGATATTTGGAGCTGGCTAGTTCATGTGGCAGCACACCATAATGAAGCCTACCTTTCCTCGCAACTTGAGAGGGGAACGTAACAATTCCAACTAGGAGGAAACGTGATCTGCTTTGACGGGCTGGTTCTTTGGCACATCAGTGACCCTTTTATCCCGGTGACTGACAGCTCCAGAAGGGTCACATTCACCTTCATTCTATCGCTTATTGTAATATTTAATGGTGGACAAGGTTGAGTGGGACTGAGGGTAATCTGAACTTGCTTTTCCACATCCAGGAGGCTAAGAGACAGCTTGATCCCCAGCATTGTGGTCTCACACATGCCGTGGTTTGTGGACGGTTTTTGCGCAGTATATAAGGCGTGCTCATGAACTATTATAGAATATATACATTACTGCTCACTTTATTACATAGTCTACGTTCTAACGTATTGTGTTACCCGTAGTTGGCATTTGACTTGTTGCTATTTGCTAATGTTGTATACCACATTAATTTGTCTTCACTTAGAGCGCTGTATAATGCAACGTCCGCCCTAACACGCCAGTATAAACGTTCCATGAATAGACAAATCGGTTAGCGGTCCGGTGAAGCCTGTCAGATGTCATGGCTCATTGATTGGTTTGTTTGGTGCAGGAGATTAATAGCCATCTCATTCCCAGGTAATATGGTGACATCACGTGTGAATTAAATGTGAGCTGTACTATAAGAAACTGGTAAGAACAGAGAGATCTCCGATTTACCTAATACTTTATTTTATATTTTTCAGTTTCGGCTCAGATTGAGACTCCACAATCTATGGTCACTGTCCCTGTTATAGGACGGCATTTAGCTTAGCCTGTCCACTTATTACCAGTGTATTTGAGCGTCAAAGGTTTGTTACATGCTGAAGGACTAAATTAGACTGTTCATATGCTGCATCAGGACTACAAGGTCGGATTGTTTTCTATGTTGGCTGTTAACACTAAATTCATAAAAGTCACAGTACTGCAGCATTTGAACTGAAAAGAGGCCTATTTCCATTTCTAAATATATATATAACTTATAGTGTCCCTGTCATTATAACTTTCAAAGTACAGATCAGCAGGGAATGCGATATAAACCAAGTTTGCTGTACTCACTGTATCCAGGTCTAGTCTCCTATATAACAGCTACACTTACTGTATCCAGGTCTAGTCTCCTATATAACAGCTATACTTACTGTATCCAGGTCTAGTCTCCTATATAACAGCTATATAATGGCTATACTTACTGTATCCAGGTCTAGTCTCCTATATAACAGCTATATAATATATACTTACTGTATCCAGGTCTAGTCTCCTATATAACAGCTATACTTACTGTATCCAGGTCTAGTCTCCTATATAACAGCTATACTTACTGTATCCAGGTCTAGTCTCCTATATAACAGCTATACTTACTGTATCCAGGTCTAGTCTCCTATATAACAGCTATACTTACTGTATCCAGGTCCAGTCTCCTATATAACAGCTATACTTACTGTATCCAGGTCCAGTCTCCTGAAGGCTGCTATATAACAGCTATACTTACTGTATCCAGGTCCAGTCTCCTGAAGGCAGCAATACAGCAGCTATACTTACTGTATCCAGGTCCAGTCTCCTGAAGGCAGCTATATAACAGCTATACTTACCTGTATCCAGGTCCAGTCTCCTGAAGGTTGCTATATAACAGCTATACTTACTGTATCCAGGTCAAGTCTCCTGATGGCAGCTATATAACAGCTATACTTACTGTATCCAGGTCCAGTCTCCTGAAGGCTCCTATATAACAGCTATACTTACTGTATCCAGGTCCAGTCTCCTGAAGGCTGCTATATAACAGCTGTACTTACTGTATCCAGGTCCAGTCTCCTGAAGGCTGCTATATAACAGCTATACTTACTGTATCCAGGTCTAGTCTCCTGAGGGCAGCTATATAACAGCTATACCTACTGTATCCAGGTCCAGTCTCCTGAAGGCAGCTATATAACAGCTATACTTACTGTATCCAGGTCTAGTCTCCTATATAACAGCTATATAATGGCTATACTTACTGTATCCAGGTCTAGTCTCCTATATAACAGCTATATAATATATACTTACTGTATCCAGGTCTAGTCTCCTATATAACAGCTATATAATATATACTTACTGTATCCAGGTCTAGTCTCCCATATAACAGCTATACTTACTGTATCCAGGTCCAGTCTCCTATATAACAGCTATATAATATATACTTACTGTATCCAGGTCTAGTCTCCCATATAACAGCTATACTTACTGTATCCAGGTCCAGTCTCCTATATAACAGCTATATAATATATACTTACTGTATCCAGGTCTAGTCTCCTATATAACAGCTATACTTATTGTATCCAGGTCCAGTATCCTGAAGGCTGCTATATACCAGCTATACTTACTGTATCCAGGTCCAGTCTCCTGAAGGCTGCTATATAACAGCTATATACTTACTGTATCCAGGTCCAGTCTCCTGAAGACAGCTATATAACAGCTATACTTACTGTATCCAGGTCCAGTCCCCTGAAGGCAGCTATATAACAGCTATATACTTACTGAATCCAGGTCCAGTCTCCTGCTATATAACAGCTATACTTACTGTATCCAGGTCTAGTCTCCTATATAACAGCTATACTTATTGTATCCAGGTCCAGTCTCCTGAAGGCAGCTATAAAACAGCTATACTTACTGTATCCAGGTCGTCTCCTGAAGGCAGCTATATAACAGCTATACTTACTGTACCCAGGTCCAGTCTCCTGAAGGCTGCTATATAACAGCTATACTTACTGTATCCAGGTCCAGTCTCCTGAAGGCAGCTATATAACAGCTATACTTACTGTATCCAGGTCCAGTCTCCTGAAGGCAGCTATATAACAGCTATACTTACTGTATCCAGGTCCAGTCTACTGAAGGCTGCTATATAACAGCTATACTTACCGTATCCAGGTCCAGTCTCCTGAAGGCTGCTATATAACAGCTATACTTACTGTATCCAGGTCTAGTCTCCTGATGGCTGCTATATAACAGCTATACTTACCGTATCCAGGTCCAGTCTCCTGTAGGCAGCTATATACCAGCTATACTTACTGTATCCAGGTCCAGTCTCCTGATGGCTGCTATATAACAGCTATACTTACTGTATCCAGGTCCAGTCTCCTGAAGGCTGCTATATAACAGCTATACTTAATGAGGAAGAGCAGGCACAACAACTCTCAATACTCCAGAGACACAGCATCCTGTGTGCAACATAACCGCCCACGTGGTGCACGTTGATAAAGCCAAAAAGTCCAATGGAAACTGTAGTCTTTAGTAGATACAACAGCACTCACAGCGGTACCGGTGAGTGCCATTGTATCTCTACTAAAGACTACAGTATACTTACTGTATCACTGACACCTTCTAACCTGTGTGTACAGTGACAGTCCCCTCAGCCAATCACTGCGCTGTCCTGTCTCAGCTTGTTATTGGCGGAGCAGCTTATCAGTGCAGAGACGGGTTCGGCAGTGTCAGCAGCAAGCCAGGAGCCAGGAATATAGCTTTAATATTTTCTATATAAGCGGTAATAGCAGCAAGGGCTTAATGGACATCACTAATGATGTCTGTGCAGCCCTTGCTGCATGATCATCAAGCCCTGTAATAGGCTTGGTAAGAGAGTGCTGATCTGCTATATAGCAAATTAGGTCATGTAATACGGCCATATGTTAGAAAGATTTCCTATGAACTAGGGGGGGGGGCTACTCTTTATTGACATCATTTTTAGAATAGAATACAATGTGAATTTCTACAAAGCAATCCATCTGGATCTCATACATGATATGTCGCATGGGATATAAAGGAAAGTCGGTGTCCTTCATCTGTGGCTGAATAGGGGGATGTCCATGTTGTCCCGGACTCCCTCAGGCTGCATCAAACTTCTTCAGCCACCAGTAATCAAATACCGAACGATCGGACTGGAGCATGCTGGAGTTGCGCTCATGTTTTATAGTCTGTTTCCTACAAGCAGAGCCTCTTACCTGCACTCAGGATCGTGAGATCCAGGGTCTCCCTCTACATGTGGATGAATAAAGGCCGGTGTTAGCAGGAATGTGTTTGTTTAGTTTATTTTTTTGCCTATTCACAGTATTCGGATGACATTTATGGGTAATGCAATGATCCAGCGCCGTACATAACACAACATCGCAAAACGTCCCTAAGAGAAGAAGAGTGTAAAGCAGTTTCTCTACAGCAAAGACAGAGAGCGTATAAAAGAAAAGTAAGTTCCAGGCCACCAAATAAATGGAAGAGTAAAGCGGGAATGTTTACCCAAGCCGAACCCGTAAAATATCTGCAGCCATGTTGGAACCACCTGGAACACAAAGCTTCTTTAATAAGAGCCGTTCTCAATGGACTTTATTTAAAGCGTGTCTGTATGGAGAGCGATCAAGCTGTAAAGCGCAACCCATTTTATGGTCACCTGTAAAAACGTGGGATTGAATGGTGCTCGTAATACAGTTCACAAATCGAGAGAGAGAGCAGATGCTTTGTCTATTTGCTGCTGCAGAAAAGATTCTCCTGTCCCGCACGCGTCCCGAAGCAGAAAGCTGCCTGAACCAACTATTATAATATGTAGCCTAATGGGGGGGGGGGGGGGGGTAAGCAAGTGTCTTCTGATGGACCTCCAAAGGCCACCGACTGGGTCCAGAATATCAGATGTTATAAGAACCATCAGGAGCCTTCCGTAAGGGTGGAAAATGGCCGACAAAAATGGGCTTGGGATGAATGACAGGTTTGTAGCAAAACGCTTCACAAATATCCCGGTAAAAGTGGAGAGAAGGTCTATGGTGCAGCTGAAAGCGACCCATTGTTCTCTACAAGAAGCCATCCAGGCTGCCGAGAAGCTGGCAAATGTTTTCAGTGGGAACCTATAAAAAGGGCCGCACTCTCACTACTTCACCTCTAATCTTTCTAGTTAAAGTGTAATGACATACGCAGGCTGGGGAGCCAGGGCACCGACTTTATAATTAAACTAACAGGCCTGCAGAACAATATCGGAGTGTTCCTAGAGGAAGAGGACCGACCAATGACCAAAACAGCCATCTCATAAAACCACTGGCAGATAGAAGCCCACGCTGCTACTTCTCTTCAGCCCAGAGGCCGCTCATCAGGTTCATATTTCCAAAGGAATACGCTGGTTTTTACACCTCTATTTTTTGTGGGGAAAAAAATCATCAAAAACATACAGCATCAGGATAGACTTATAGGCTACGACACGACCGCAATATACAGTCCATGCATGCTGTGTATAATGCAGACCGGACTGTGCCAGTACAGTAGTGCGAAGATTTCAGAGCTCCCTGCATCATACTGAATGACAATGCCAGGAGGTCAGAGGTCTGCTCTCCAGTATACGGTCCATGCATGCTGTGTACAATGCAGACCGGACTGTGCCAGTACAGTACTGCGAAGATTTCAGAGCTCCCTGCATCATACTGAATGACGATGCCAGGAGGTCTGAGGTCCGCTCTCCAGTATACGGTCCATGCATGCTGTGTACAATGCAGACCGGACTGTGCCAGTACAGTAGTGAGAAGATTTCAGAGCTCCCTGCATCATACTGAATGACGATGCCAGGAGGTCTGAGGTCCGCTCTCCAGTATACGGTCCATGCATGCTGTGTATAATGCAGACTGGACTGTGCCAGTACAGTACTGCGAAGATTTCAGAGCTCCCTGCATCATACTGAATGACGATGCCAGGAGGTCTGAGGTCCGCTCTCCAGTATACGGTCCATGCATGCTGTGTATAATGCAGACCGGACTGTGCCAGTACAGTAGTGCGAAGATTTCAGAGCTCCCTGCATCATACTGAATGACAATGCCAGGAGGTCTGAGGTCTGCTCTCCAGTATACGGTCCATGCATGGTCCGAACACTAAAGGACTTACATCTGTACAGTCTGAAGGAAGGAAAGGAGGGAAAGTGGAGACAGGATCGAACCTTTGTATACTGTATGTTAAAAGCCTAAACAGAGTTCAAGAAGGAAGTATATTTAATAAAAGACTTACACTACATTAATGAAAGAGTAGTGGATACTTGGAACATCCTTCCAGCAGATGTGGTAGGTAAATCTACAATAACAGAATGTAATCTGCCTGGGATAGATCAATATCCTGAAATAATAGGAAAGGAAATAATAAGGAAATAATATGAGGGCGGACTAGATGGACCAGGGGGTCGCTTTCTGTCCACAATCTTCTATGTTTCAAATTGAACCTAGTGGCAAGTGATATTGCGTTGTCTAATGTGATCAATGCCTAACCCTGCTAATGTCTCAGATTTTTCTCACTATAAGGCTACGTTCACCCACTGTGAATAAAAATAAAAATACAGCCGAGAATGTGGTTAAAATATGGTCGCATTTTCACTATAATAATGAATACCATTAAAGTCAATGGGAAATCGCCCGGCACTGCACACACCGTACAGAATAACGGCTGTAATTGATCACGACCATACAAATAATAACCGCGCTTATTTCTTACACCTGCTCTGGCAAATTACGAACGTTTTCACCTGCTCACAAATTTATTTTCACTGACAATTATGACCGTGTTTTGATATTTTTTTCTGTGTGTGTGAACATAGCCTAAATGTGCTCCATGTGGAGGGGATTAAAAATATATTAATATATAAATATATAAAAAAATATTTCAATTCAATTAAAATCCATCCATTTCAATCCATTAAAATATTGAAAAAGAAAAAAATTTAATAAACTAAAATGACGTTTTTAAGAATTTATCATCGCACAAGTACAAACAGGCTACATGTATAGAAGACAATGGAGCCTGGAAATACAGACTCAAATATCTGTAATATGAGCAATATGAAAAAAGATGGAGAGACCGACATTACGAGGGAAATATGGAGGAAATACACGAAACAATCGAAAATAGCAAAATGATACAAATCAGCCAACAGGGGCCCCGCTATCCGCTCCCTTATGGAAGTACTCTGCCTCTCCATAGCTGCGGACTCCTCAGAAGGCTTAGTGCCAGGCAGCAGGGAAAGCTGTAGGCAATGTGCATGCTGCTTCCTGGCAGGACCCTGTGCTGAGCCCGCAGAAGGCGACAGCTGTCCTGCACATATTGTGGCTGCAAATGTGCATCCCCTGGTGTGACACAGGCTGCAGGCACAGAACTGCACCGGCCGAGCTGCCTCACCCCTCTGGGGGATCAGGGAAGGGGAGTAAGGGTCTGGCTGGCTTCACAGTGTTTTTGTTGTCCGTTTAATGGAAAAAAAATGGATGAAAAAATGGACGCATTTGTGCGAATCTGTTTTTCTATTGACTTGCATTATAAAAAGAAAAAAGATCAAAACACGTCCTTTTTTAGTGTACACAAAAACATGGTCGACCACATAGGTATACGCAAAAAAAACAAACAGATGCCTTATGATACTTTTTTTTTTTTATAATGAAAGTCAATAGAAAAACAGATGCGCACAAATGCGTCTGTTTTTTTTATCCGTTTTTTCCCCCCCTGTTAAACGGACAGCAACTGACGCAGTGTGAACACGGGCTTTGTTTGCTCTTCATGAAGCCCCTCTGCTCCTTTAGATAACTTCTAGTGTGGAGGATTACCCCTGTAAACCCCCTACTATACACCAGGCAATAAGAATCCATATTACTGAGAACACTAGCTGATAAAATATCAACCCCCCCCCCCCCTTTATTAAAGTTACCATTAACCCCTGTATTATGACCCCCCCCCTTATTATAGTTACCAGTAACCCCTGTATTATGACCCCCTTTATTAAAGTTACCATTAACCCCTGTATTATGACCCCCCTTATTATAGTTACCAGTAACCCCTGTATTATGACCCCCCCTTATTATAGTTACCAGTAAGCCCTGTATTATGACCCCCCCCCCTTATTATAGTTACCAGTAACCCCTGTATTATGACCCCCCTCATTATAGTTACCATTGCCCCCTGTATTATGACCCCCCTCATTATAGTTACCAGTAACCCCTGTATTATGACCCCCCTCATTATAGTTACCATTAACCCCTGTATTATGACCCCCCCCCCTTATTATAGTTACCAGTAACCCCCGTATTATGAGACCCCTCTTATTATAGTTACCATTAACCCCTGTATTATGACCCCCCCCCTTATTAAAGTTACCATTAACCCCTGTATTATGACCCCCCTTATTATAGTTACCATTACCCCCTGTATTATCACCCCCCTTATTATAGTTACCATTAACCCCTGTATTATGACCCCCCCCCCCCTTATTATAGTTACCAGTAACCCCTGTATTATCACCCCCCCTTATTATAGTTACCATTGCCCCCTGTATTATGACCCCCCTTATTATAGTTACCATTACCCCCTGTATTATGACCCCCCCTTATTATACTTACCATTACCCCCTGTATTATGACCCCCCTTATTATAGTTACCATTACCCCCTGTATTATGACCCCCCTTATTATAGTTACCATTACCCCCTGTATTATGACCCCCCCTTATTATAGTTACCATTACCCCCTGTATTATGACCCCCCTTATTATAGTTACCATTGCCCCCTGTATTATGACCCCCCTTATTATAGTTACCATTGCCCCCTGTATTATGACCCCCCCTTATTATAGTTACCAGTAACCCCCGTATTATGAGACCCCCCTTATTATAGTTACCAGTAACCCCTGTATTATCACCCCCCCCTTATTATAGTTACCAGTAACCCCTGTATTATGACCCCCCTTATTATAGTTACCAGTAACCCCTGTATTATGACCCCCCTTTTTATAGTTACCATTGCCCCCTGTATTATGACCCCCCTTATTATAGTTACCATTACCCCCTGTATTATGACCCCCCTTATTATAGTTACCAGTAACCCCACGATTATGAGACCCCCCTTATTATAGTTACCATTGCCCCCTGTATTATGACTCCCCTTATTATAGTTACCATTGCCCCCTGTATTATCTCCCCCCTTATTATAGTTACCAGTAACCCCTGTATTATGACCCCCCTTATTATAGTTACCAGTAACCCCTGTATTATGACCCCCCTTATTATAGTTACCAGTAACCCCCGTATTATGACCCCCCCTTATTATAGTTACCAGTAACCCCTGTATTATGACCCCCCCTTATTATAGTTACCAGTAACCCCCGTATTATGACCCCCCCCTTATTATAGTTACCAGTAACCCCTGTATTATGACCCCCCTTATTATAGTTACCATTGCCCCCTGTATTATGACCCCCCCTTATTATAGTTACCATTGCCCCCTGTATTATGACCCCCCTTATTATAGTTACCAGTAACCCCTGTATTTCCAGTATTGATCAGCAGGACGTTCCCGTTCGGATATTCCTTCTTTCTATAGTATAACCCTGGCTGCGTCTTATAGTCAGGTGAGTCATTTGCTAAGTTTCTCTCTATATTACAATTCTTTTTCTCTTCTAGCGTCTGCTCGTCCTTGTATCCCGCGCTGTTAGCGCTCCACTGATCTAAGCCGATGCCGAGGTAATAACCGGGTCCTATGGGATTATCTATCGCCTATTATTAAAACGTCAAAAAGGGAGCTGGAGAGAAAAACAATGACACATTAAGGAAAATCAATTACCATAAGAGCTTTGATCAGTCATGGACGGCCGAGGAGAGATAAGATGAATACGGGCCTATCATCATCTACAAAATATGACGGTCCCTTGGCCATCTCAGTGTTACCGGCCTGAATAGGCGGCTGTGTGAAATCTCACACGAGGGCACGGTGCTGGGATATGAGAAGTGACATGGCTCGGGCTTCTCAACTCCTCTGACTCTTAACAGAGGCTAGCAGCACTCCCCGGCTATAGTCCCCTGATGAAGCCGCACAAAGCAGCTGTTTATCCCCTCGCAGTAACCAGCAGGTGAACCCGATTCAATATTTATCATCGGCTTTTACAGATCACTGCCAGCCAAGCAAACGCTTTAATTAAGCTGGAACTCGCTTCAAAGAACTTATTCAAGATGTCAATCAGCGGGATAGAGATCGGATACGGTGTCAGGTGAGAGTGTGTAATACAAATCCGCAACTTTCTTCATCCCATCTGTGTAAGTGAGCCGGCTGTAGGGTTGGGGCTCTGATTGTACCAGCCTGCCAGTCTCCTGGAATGTGTAAGCCGAGTCACTCCGGCCCCATTGTGCAGCTTGTAAGCAATATGTTAAACTGCACCGGCCTAGCACATTAAGACAGATCCTTTTCACAGCCGGATTCTTGATACCACAAGTGTTTGTTACACTACTCTCCATTTACTGTTTACTTTCTTAGCCGCTGGAAATGGGGATTCCTTAACGTTCACGTCCCCGTTTCTTTAAGTTTATGGCCGCCGAAGAATTAATCCGAGGAGTGTGCTGCTAGGGGGTAGATCCCGTCCAAGAGCAACGCGACTTATTGTGGCCCAAACGTTCACAAGGACTCGCACCGTATTCCCAAAGCGCAAGGACGCCAGGTGACAAACGGCCAATGCACATGGGAGAAGAAGGTCACAGAATCGGGAAAACAAGGCTCCCCTCGATTCTTCATGACATTTACAAAGTGTCCAGTGTTAGCGACCCTGTGACCTGGAGCACGGAGATCGGTGTACAAACAGAGCAGGTTCCCCATCACAAAGACAGAGCGTGAGCGCCCCCCGCAGCTCTGCAGCGGAATCTCTTATTATACATCACATAGGAAGCCGTCTGATAATATCCTGTTCAGGCTGCCGGGGGCCCTGAAGAGTGACGGCCGTAAAATTTTTTCTTTTTAAAGAAATTTACAGGGGTTGTAAAATATCCTGTATTTCTTTTTTCATTTCCAATCTTTAAATCAACATCAAGGTTATTAACCAGTTCCATTGGAAAGGATGCCGCAGCGTTTAAGTGTGAATGACAAAGAGCTTATCGATCGGGAGCCCGAATTGCCTGACGTAGGTATTGTCCTCACCTCCGTGCAGTCCGACCTTCAGTCTACCACAGGCAGGCTCTATCAGCAGGTCACAGATAACACCGATTACTGCTACGGCCACAGGCAGGCTCTATCAGCAGATCACAGATAACACCGATTACTGCTACGGCCACAGGCAGGCTCTATCAGCAGATCACAGATAACACCGATTACTGCTACGGCCACAGGCAGGCTCCATCAGCAGGTCACAGATAATACCGATTACTGCTACGGCCACAGGCAGGCTCTATTAGCAGGTCACAGATAATACCGATTACTGCTACGGCCACAGGAAGGCTCTATCAGCAGGTCACAGATAATACCGATTACTGCTACGGCCACAGGAAGGCTCTATCAGCAGGTCACAGATAATACCAATTACTGCTACGGCCACAGGCAGGCTCTATCAGCAGATCACAGATAATACCGATTACTGCTACGGCCACAGGAAGGCTCTATCAGCAGGTCACAGATAATACCAATTAATGCTACGGCCACAGGCAGGCTCCATCAGCAGATCACAGACAACACTGATCAATGCTGCAACCACAGGCAGGCTCTATTAGCAGATCACAGATAACACTGATCAATGCTGCAACCACAGGCAGGCTCTATGTAATGATCACAGATAATACCGATTAATGCTACGGCCACAGGCAGGCTCTATCAGCAGATCACAGATAATACCGATTAATGCTACGGCCACAGGCAGGCTCTATCAGCAGATCACAGATAATACCGATTACTGCTACGGCCACAGGCAGGCTCTATCAGCAGATCACAGATAACACCGATCGATGCTGCAGCCACAGGCAGGCTCTATCAGCAGATCACAGATAATACCGATTACTGCTACGGCCACAGGCAGGCTCTATCCGCAGATCACAGGCACCACTGATCGATGCTACGGCCCAGCGCTGGCCAATGTATGCAATCTAATAATATCCTATTAAAACCGCCCTTTCCTATTTTATAAATACAAATCAAGTAAATAAACATATTTTATAAGATGCAGAAGTGTCCGATTAAAATAAAGCAATATTGTTTCCGCACAATGACAAAGCGGTAAAAATGCCAGGATTGCTGTTTTATATTACATTTTAAGAAAATGTAATAAAAAGTGATGAATACATTTAGTATCTACAAATACAATACTAATAAAAACTAGAGATCACATAAAGCCCCATAGGTAAAACAATAAAAGTGCTACAATATGACCATCATAGTCACAACTATGTGCAAAAAATTATGTTTAGAAATAAACATTATAAAAGCTGTATAAACTGCATATGGCTGCATTCACACTGACCTATAGAATAAAGATATCAGGTCAGTAAAAGGAGGTGAGGAGGAAAAAACAAAGCAGCAAAACTGAAAATTGTCACCTGGTCATTAAGGCCATTTCAGGCTATGTCCTTAAGGGGTTAAAAATGCATTGTGCAAGTCAGCTGATTGTTGCCTTTAATCAGGAGCTATTACACCAGTTATCGTCCGGAACGGCCGGTAATCAGCTAAACATGGCCAATAAACACTTGGTGTAATAGGGGATTTAGGTAAAGAGATGTTCCTTCAAGTCAAGTCTCACTCTATCTAGGAGTCTTAGAACACTGACTGGGGATATTATGGTAAGCCAAACTCCCTGCTCTGCACTGATGAGGGGCAACAAGCCCGAAACAGCCGTCTGCAGATGGGAAACCTTTGCTTTTGAGGAGACTGTTTGGCATAACATCCTCAGTCAATGTTAGCCCAGCTATCAAGTTGCTGGAACTGAGAATCAAGGCTACAAGGGGTACAGTGCAGAACAGGTGGAAATGAGACAAGATCACCCTAAAATATTGTATGTAAAGCTGCTCAGACTATTACTGTATGGTCAGTGCCTAATATACTGACCAGTCGTTGTGTCGGGTTCCCACTGCAAGTCGTATATTTTGACATTCTGTGGGAATAAGCCAAAAAGGTGCATGGTGTAAATAATATTGTAAAGTAACTTCTATATAGAAGGCACCAACCCCATTATCACTGCATGGATGATATTAGCCCAAGGAATAGTAAAAAGTGCAGCCGTAACTAATTACAAGCAGTTATCTCCATCCGCGTCTCTTCTTCGTACACATAATGCTCTATCTTTTCTTTCTAATAAAATCTGGAATGTGCTTGGTCAAAAAACTCCACCTTCTGCCAACTCATTTTCTGTTGGCTTCTCTGTAAAAGGATTACTGGCAAGAAAACGGCAATTTGTTAGCGAGGATCGTTTCCTTGAAGACGGCGTTTCTGAACAGGATACGAAAATGATCAGGTATCGTATCTCCCAGACTTCTGGCCGGCGGTGAACACCAGACTGTGAAACCAGCGGATTTTACTCTCTGTTGTCATTTTTTTATTAAACATTTTATAAACAAATTCAGGCTGAGTAAACAGAACTGCAAACCCTTCTTCCTCCCGGTACGGTGTAGGAACCACCGCCACCGCAAAACAGCAAGGAAAACAACATGTAATACACACTCAGAATACACACACAGTAATATATCAGCATGCAGGCCTCATTTTCACTGAAATTATGTTTTGAACAGGTAAAAAAAAAAAAAAAATTGACAGTTTTTTTGCCACCTTTTTGTGGCAGCTTTTCATTCGGAGCCAAAGTTGAAGTACTAGGAAGCATAAAGAACTTATAGCAGAAACTGTATAAAAAAAGCTGCCACAAAAAGCTGTGTGAGAATCCCCCCATACAAAGAGCAATAATTGGTTAATTCACCTGATAATCGGTCCGTGTAAAGGGATTTTGTGGGGCCTGGTAAGGACACAAGCAGACACCGATCAGCGCTCAATTGCAGCGCATTTAGCAGGCATGAATAATTGTGAGGCCTGGGCCACACGAACAATCACCGTATTGTTTGTGCAGCCACTTAAATGTACTGCTATCATCTGCAAGTCTCCTGTTTACACAGGAAGATGAGTGGCAACAGCGATAAATTTCACCGCCCGCACAAAAGAATCTGATCAGCTCCGGTTCAGGTGCTTTCCCGCTCCTCAGCTGCTCCCTCACACTTTTACAAGGGCCAATTATTGCCCAAAGGAGCAGTTTGTAAGCGTTCCCGGTCATCTGTGCACTCACAGAAAAGGCAGTAATTTGATGGACACATTGAGCTGTGACGCTCTGCACTGTCCAGGACTTCATGTATTAGTCTATTTATTTTTTTAAAAACCAGCAAAAGACTAAAAAGCTTTAGGATACTGGACCTGTATACAGTAAGTATAGCTGTTATATAGCTGCCCTCAGGAGACTGGACCTGGATACAGTAAGTATAGCTGTTATACAGATGCCTTCAGGAGATTGGACCTGGATACAGTAAGTATAGCTGTTATATAGCTGCCTTCAGGAGACTGGACCTGGATACAGTAAGTATAGCTGTTATATAGCAGCCTTCAGGAGACTGGACCTGGATACAGTAAGTATAGCTGTTATATAGCTGCCCTCAGGAGACTGGACCTGAATACAGTAAGTATAGCTGTTATATAGCTGCCCTCAGGAGACTGGACCTGGATACAGTAAGTATAGCTGCTGTATAGCTGCCCTCAGGAGACTGGACCTGGATACAGTAAGTATAGCTGTTATATAGCTGCCCTCAGGAGACTGGACCTGGATACAGTAAGTATAGCTGTTATATAGCTGCCCTCAGGAGACTGGACCTGGATACAGTAAGTATAGCTGTTATATAGCTGCCTTTAGGAGACTGGACCTGGATACAGTAAGTATAGCTGTTATATAGCTGCCCTCAGGAGACTGGACCTGGATACACTAAGTATAGCTGTCATATAGCTGCCCTCAGGAGACTGGACCTGGATACAGTAAGTATAGCTGTCATATAGCTGCCTTCAGGAGACTGGACCTGGATACAGTAAGTATAGCAGCCCTCAGGAGACTAGACCTGGATACAGTAAGTATAGCTGTTATACAGATGCCTTCAGGAGATTGGACCTGGATACAGTAAGTATAGCTGTTATATAGCTGCCTTCAGGAGACTGGACCTGGATACAGTAAGTATAGCTTGTATATAGCTGCCTTTAGGAGACTGGACCTGGATACAGTAAGTATAACTGGTATATAGCTGCCTTCAGGAGACTGGACCTGGATACAGTAAGTATAGCTGTTATACAGATGCCTTCAGGAGACTGGACCTGGATACAGTAAGTATAGCTGTTATATAGCAGGAGACTGGACCTGGATACAGTAAGTATAGCTGCCCTCAGGAGACTAGACCTGGATACAGTAAGTATAGCTGTTATACAGATGCCTTCAGGAGATTGGACCTGGATACAGTAAGTATAGCTGTTATAGAGCTGCCCTCAGGAGACTGGACCTGGATACAGTAAGTATAACTGGTATATAGCTGCCTTCAGGAGAATGGACCTGGATACAGTAAGTATAGCCGTTATATAGCAGCCTTCAGGAGACTGGACCTGGATACAGTTAGTATAACTGGTATATAGCTGCCTTCAGGAGACTGGACCTGGATACAGTAAGTATAGCTGTTATATAGCAGTCAGGAGACTGGACCTGGATACAGTAAGTACAGCTGTTATATAGCTGCCCTCAGGAGACTGGACCTGGATACAGTAAGTATAGCTGTTATATAGCAGCCTTCAGGAGACTGGACCTGGATACAGTAAGTATAGCTGTTATATAGCTGCCTTCAGGAGACTGGACCTGGATACAGTAAGTATAGCTGTTATATAGCTGCCTTCAGGAGACTGGACCTGGATACAGTAAGTATAGCTGTTATATAGCTGCCCTCAGGAGACTGGACCTGGATACAGTAAGTATAGCTGTTATATAGCAGCCTTCAGGAGACTGGACCTGGATACAGTAAGTATAGCTGTTATATAGCAGCCTTCAGGAGACTGGACCTGGATACAGTAAGTATAGCTGTTATATAGCTTCGTTCAGGAGACTGGACTTAGATACAGTAAGTATAGCTGTTATATAGCAGCCTTCAGGAGACTGGACCTGGATACAGTAAGTATAGCTGTTATATAGCTGCCCTCAGGAGACTGGACCTGGATACAGTAAGTATAGCTGTTATATAGCAGCCTTCAGGAGACTGGACCTGGATACAGTAAGTATAGCTGTTATATAGCTTCGTTCAGGAGACTGGACTTAGATACAGTAAGTATAGCTGTTATATAGCTGCCTTCAGGAGACTGGACCTGGATACAGTAAGTATAGCTGTTATATAGCTGCCTTCAGGAGACTGGACCTGGATACAGTAGATATAGCTGTTATATAGCAGCCTTCAGGAAACTGGACTGTATGAGTATGCAATGTGTAGTGATGTGTATGAGTATGTGATGTGTAGTGATGTGTATGAGTATGTGATGTGTAGATGTGTATGAGTATGTGATGTGTAGATGTGTATGAGTATGTGATGTGTAGATGTGTATGAGTATGTGATGTGTAGAGATGTGTATGAGTATGTGATGTGTAGATGTGTATGAGTATGTGATGTGTAGATGTGTATGAGTATGTGATGTGTAGATACGCACAGAGCCCGGCTGTATCAGCCCCCCCCCTCCCCCGCCTGTGTAAAGACGCTCAGTGGTTACAGTAATTAGTGCTCACGTTCTTAGGACATTTTCACCAGGATTTTATTATCCTACAGAGAGATGACTTCATTGCCAAGTCCATACAACGCGGCAACATCTACTCACACTTCATGCACTGCCAATTAAATCTATGTCAACACATTAGGCTCACTATTATTTTCCAAAATAACCAATATAAAAAGGAAAAAACTGCTTGGCTGCGGCTTAGACACCCAGAGCGCTCTGCTGCCGGCAGGTAGAGGGATAGGAGGGGAGGGGGACAGGGAAGCCCTTGTTAGCTGGAATGTTACCACCTGTCATATAAAGTCTGGGTAACGCCACATAACTGCAGAGATCCCAGATTGTGGATCTTAACCCTTTGACTTCCATAGTCCTACAACACATAAGGTTGTGTCCTAAAGGGGCCAGGATACAGCAGCCGGCCAACAGGAAGGGCGGAGATCAGTTTTCAGAAATTACTAAAAAAAAAAAAAAAAAGGAAAGGAAAATACATTTACAAGCTATGTACCCCCGAGCATGCTGGGGTATGTTCTATGTGGGTGGAGACTCTGGGGGACGTTACTATAGTTTTATGTATATTCCAATATAGAAAGTCACAGCGCCTGCACTAAGAACACTAAAAAGTGAAGTGGAGTTGTGGAGTGCACAGTGGGTATAGCGTGGTGGATCTGGGGATCGTGGTGCTGCTCTCTGTAGCAAAGGTTCGTGATACACCATGTACAATTAGAGAAACAAGAGCGCACTCACCTAGTAAAATGTCTTCATCTTTTATTAAGTCATCATAGGCTAAAAGCCATCCATGTATATTCGGGTGGTAGGAACGCCAGTACACTTAGATCACAGGAGATGTGACAGCTGCTTCGCACCCTGCCGGCGCTTCTATCAGACGTATACGGGTGCAACACACAACACACCTGTGTACGAGATTGAGGTAGCGACGTCTGATAGAAGCGCCAGCAGGGTGCGAAGCAGCTGTCACGTCTCCTGTGATCTAAGTGTACTGGCGTTCCTACCACCCGAATATACATGGATGGCTTTTAGCCTATGATGACTTAATAAAAGATGAAGATATTTCACTGGGTGAGTGCGCTCTTGTTTCTCTAATTGTACATAGTTTTATGTATGGCTTTTGATGGAGAAAAGTCACAATTTGTTTTGCAATCACTTCACTGCGCAAACAAGTCTCCTCCACTCTCAGAATGGTTCTAGGGGGATTATGGGAATGAAAGTGGTGCAGATACACCATAATAATAGGAGAAACGGCGCAGGCACTCACCAGTGTCAGGGATCTGGTCAGCTGACTGCAACTAGGGCTTATATTTCAGGACTACTTCAAAAAGTCTGCAATATGAGGCCGGGTCTTATTTTCGGGGTAGCTCTTTATTTATATACACTTGTGGCAATGGGATGGAATAAAACACCCGAATTCAAGGGTTTTTGCATTTTTGATTTTTCCTCCTCAGCCGTAGTGCTTGCATTTTTTCACCTACAGACCCACATGAGCCCTTATTTTTGGCGCCACTAATTGTACTTTACAATGGTAGACTTCATTTTTCCATATAGTACGCTGCCAAACCAAAAAAAAATTATTCGTGAGACTGGTGAGAGGTGGACATCCACCATACAAATATACCTAACTCCTCATACATTTGTTTTATCAATAGTGACATATAAAGAGACAGGGGAACGGGAACTTGATAACAAAGTACGCGGTAAAGCAAGGGCCCTGCACCGCTTTTTATTTCCAAGAGTGGCAATACTCCTTTTATTATTTTTATCATATTTTTTAATATATATGTTTTTTATACATATGATTTAATACTGCATGGTGAAATAATAATACGATGATGAAATATTAATACGAGAATTAATACTTATAATTAACCAAGTATGCAGAAAGACCAACAATAAGAATTTATGTAGTTATTTGATTGTATGTATACATTGTTTTTTATATGTTGTATCATTTCTCATTTTCATTTTTTTCTTTTTATATATAAAGCTAGATTTTAAGTTTACAGCCTGAAATTTATGGCATTTATTGTGTGTTGACCAAATTAGAATATATCATTCCGTTTTACCTATGCCAATTGTCTTTTGAGAGCCTACCACCTCTTTTTCCCAATAAATTAAAAAAAAAGGAATTTGTTTTCATTTTGGGGGGTTTCGTGTTTACGCCATTTGTTCTATTGTAAAACTGACATGTTATATATGTTCCTCAAGTTGCTACGATTACAACGATATGTAATTTAGGTGACTTTTATTTTATCTGACAGCTTTTAAAAAATTAAAACCTTTAAAAAAAAAAAACTAAATGTGTTTAAAATCGCTCTATTCCCGGCCTTATAGCGCTTTTATCCTTCGGTGTATGGGGTTGTGTGAGGTGTCATTTTTTGCGACATGATGTGTTCTTTCTATAGGTACCTTACTTGCGTATATGCGACTTTTTGATCGCTTTTTATCACAAATTTTCAGGGAAAGGGGGAAATAATAAATAAATAATACAGTTTTGACAGCTGCATTTAAATGTATAATTAGCGGGCGCAGCGATCGGACCGCGCCAGCTAATAGCCGCGCTCCCAGGCTACACATAGCACCTGGGATCGCGACAGTTCAGAGCGGGGTCGCCGCACGACCCCTCTCTGAACCCCCCCCTCCTGCATCAGGACGTAAATGTACTGAGTGATGCAGGAAGGGGTTAACGGACACAAATTAGGTTGACTACGATTTTGTGTATGTTAAAAAAAAAAATGGATCTGTTTTGATCCGCTTTTTTAATAATGGAAGTCAATGGAAAAATGGATTAAAACGGATGCACACAAATACATCTGGGGTTTTTTCATCCTTTTTTTTAAAAAACTGGATTAAAAAAATAGATTGCAAAAACACAGTGTGAACCCTGCCTTAGTTTAAAAATTATTACTTTGCTAATATCATGTTGATGAATTGTAGCACAGTACAGGAGCTTCATCTCCCTGAGTAACACAGTGATGGCTCCCTGGAGTTCCTACACATGTGAGTGTTTCTTTACTATTAGGGTACGACATAGTCGCTGTAATACAGACCGGTGCACAATATACGCTACAAGAGCAGGTAACTTGTGTCATCCTTCTCTGCAGTGACTGCAGCTCTTACCTTGTTGGCCAAAAGTGGTAAAAATAAAAATACACAATAAATGCACAGACCGTGTCACTGTGTCAGGAAAGACCTAGTGTCAGTACAGGACGGCAATACTTTCTACTGTCACGTCAGTCAGCTGCAGAAAGAAGATCTCCTATAACTCAGCCTATAGCGCCCTCTGCTGCATCATGCAGGATATTCAGCCTCTATACAAATTCAGCAATTCTAGTTTAGATATTAAAAAAAAGGAAAAATTTTATATTTACTGAAAACTTCTAGAATAAAATGGAGAGAGACAAAAACATTTGTGCATTTTTACTTTTTAGCAAAATGCAACAATAGCTACAACACAATAACACCAAAGGTATCACACGAGGCGCCGCCTCTTGCCTTTGTTTTTTCTCTTGCATTATACAATAACATAATGACAGACTGACACAATAACACAATGACAGACTGACGGGCTACATACAAACTCCCTCACATGCTCCAGTGATATCGGACATGCACAGTACATGGCCTATCGGTGAGATGTCCCCCTGATCACCATGACAAATGTCTAGGAAGGGCTGATGTCAAAGACAAGAGTTCCTAAAACAAGTTGACCTGTCCTCTGCCACTCACACAAGGAAAGCCACCTGTCCATCATGCAGGCTGCATATCACCTGAGGGCAATAACCTATGATATTTCTACTATTACTGTTACTAATTCTTTTCTCAGCTCTATGCTCTGTTTTATGTATAATGTCACTGTGTGGTTACAGAGGTTTGGTACTGTGTGAAAGTAGAGCCGACCATACAATGCAAGCACCCCCAGGATTCTCTGCAACTGAAGGTGGATGCGCAGTGAAGAGAGACACCTAGTGGCCATATGTAGATTGTTGATTTAAACACAGAAAACTTAAAAGAAAAACAACCCCTTAATTTCTTTTAAAGAAAAATTCCCTCCAGTGCCTCCTTAATGTGGAATCAATCATATCGAGGAGCAGTAAGATCATTTCTACACGTTCAGCCACAATGAGGCATATACCCAGCGGAGCGGACACCGCACATGGGCTACCTGCACTGCATATACACTGTAAGATTTATATCTCTCTGTATATAACATGTAAGGTCGCTGCTACTAACCTGCTTTGTAGAGGATGATGCAAAACCATCGGGATAGGGATCATCAGTCCCCTGCTGCTGCCAACAACAAGGAGCCGCACCGCTGTGGCCTTCCTCTGCATCGTCATCAATAAACTGCACGCCTCTCTCATAGCAGCGCTTCTTCCGTGTCTGTAACACATGGGGGTCAGACGTATGAGCATAAGGAGGAGCCTTTGGATTGTTTTGTGGTAAAAAGTTTAATATTCGGTGCCACAATTTCCCCATTTGGTTTTTTATTTATTTATGTTATACTTGTTTTCAGAAAATCAGCAGGTGTATGGCGTCCTATGTAATGGTGGCATATACTAGTGACAGAAAATCAGCAGGTGTATGGCGTCCTATGTAATGGTAGCATATACTAGTGACAGAAAATCAGCAGGTGTATGGCGTCCTATGTAATGGTGGCATATACTAGTGACAGAAAATCAGCAGGTGTATGGCGTCCTATGTAATGGTGGCATATACTAGTGACAGAAAATCAGCAGGTGTATGGCGTCCTATGTAATGGTGGCATATACTAGTGACAGAAAATCAGCAGGATTATGGCGTCCTATCTCAGGGTGACAGAGAAGCTGAGCAGGATAATTGATCACTTACATTGCTCTGTGCAGCTGATCCAGAGATCTCCTCCGGAATAACATGGACAATAAGTAGTCCTCTCCATTATGTGCATGAGCTCAGTAGTCCTGGATATTCATGAGCACCATGAGACGCAATCCCGCCTGCCGCAGTGTCAGATGGAGACTCTATGGTAGGGCTCAGGCGCCTCCACTCATAGAACTGACATGTCAATTCTTTGACTTGAGAGAGGAGGCCCACAAGCCCTACCATAGACTCTCTGTTTCCATGGCGGAGAGCTCCGCTGTGGGATTCCACTGAATTTACTCAGTGTGACCTGGCCCTTACACTTTGGTTTTTTCCTCCTCGTGTATATAAGGCCACAGCGTTTCCACTTTTTTCACCTACAGACCCACAGGTCTTATTTTTTGTGACACTAATTGTACTTTATAATGACGCCCTTTTTTTTCATAAAAAATGCTGCAAAACTGTCGGTGTGAGGTGAGGGTTTTTGCGCCATGATCTGGGAGGTAAGCTCGTACTTGTTATCAAAATCCCCCTGCCAGATTTTTAAAATGACCGGACTTCTCCTTTAAGGCTGATTACATGGGGCAATTACTGGGCCAGTACCGGGGAGGCCACACTTTGGCATTGATTTCCGAACGCAACTGAAAACAAGCTGCCCTTCTCCTGCTATAACAACATGGCCGGCCTGTACATTCACTATATATATCTGCAGCTGCCTTCCCGCCCTTCTCCTGCTATAACAACATGGCCGGCCTGTACATTCACTATATATATCTGCTGCTGCCTTCCCGCCCTTCTCCTGCTATAACATGGCCGGCCTGTACATTCACTATATATATCTGCTGCTGCCTTCCCGCCCTTCTCCTGCTATAACAACATGGCCGGCCTGTATATTCACTATATATATCTGCTGCTGCCTTCCCGCCCTTCTCCTGCTATAACAACATGGCCGGCCTGTATATTCACTATATATATCTGCTGCTGCCTTCCCGCCCTTCTCCTGCTATAACATGGCCGGCCTGTACATTCACTATATATATATATATCTGCTGCTGCCTTCCCGCCCTTCTCCTGCTATAACAACATGGCCGGCCTGTATATTCACTATATATATCTGCTGCTGCCTTCCCGCCCTTCTCCTGCTATAACATGGCCGGCCTGTACATTCACTATATATATATATATCTGCTGCTGCCTTCCCGCCCTTCTCCTGCTATAACAACATGGCCGGCCTGTATATTCACTATATATATCTGCTGCTGCCTTCCCGCCCTTCTCCTGCTATAACATGGCCGGCCTGTACATTCACTATATATATATATATCTGCTGCTGCCTTCCCGCCCTTCTCCTGCTATAACAACATGGCCGGCCTGTATATTCACTATATATATCTGCTGCTGCCTTCCCGCCCTTCTCCTGCTATAACATGGCCGGCCTGTACATTCACTATATATATATATATCTGCTGCTGCCTTCCCGCCCTTCTCCTGCTATAACAACATGGCCGGCCTGTATATTCACTATATATATCTGCTGCTGCCTTCCCGCCCTTCTCCTGCTATAACATGGCCGGCCTGTACATTCACTATATATATATATATCTGCAGCTGCCTTCTCGCCCTTCTCCTGCTATAACATGGCCGGCCTGTACATTCACTATATATATCTGCAGCTGCCTTCCCGCCCTTCTCCTGCTATAACAACATGGCCGGCTCATGTCCGTGCTGCAGGACACTCATAAAGGGAAGGAAGGATGGCAGAGCGTGCGGTTTCCTAGGCGTCCGCCCCGGAGCAGCGCTCGTTAGGTTATTATAAGAGGAGCTGTGGAGTTATATGGGGGCCGCGCTGTCTCTCTTTAATGACCTGTGAGCAGACGGGACATGAGCAGCACGCGCGATCACACCCACCTTCCTGCCAACGCTCCGACAGATTTCTAGAGATGACTCCATTTACAATGTGTTACCCCGTAGGGATTCTAGAATGTTCCCATAGACTCCCGGGCCGCTGATCTCACAGCCTCCCATTGAGGGACATGAGACGATCGGAGGAGAATTTGGCAACAGCAAAACCTTTCTATTTTTCTTTTTGCAGAATAAACAGGGGCTGGGATCACAAGCAGTTCTGCAATGTCCTCACTTTTTTATTTTTTACGTTTTCTTTGTTCAAAGTGTACCTGTCATTTAAAGTGATTTTATTAAACTCTGTAATAGGTTTTATCAGGCAAAAAAGCCTCTTTCTATACTCAAAAAGCTGTTTCCTACCCCCCCCCCCCACCTCACTTATCTTCTCATTATCAGGCAAAGTGGTCTCCATTACAGAGGAGCAAAGTGAAGACAGGTGCTGCTGAGTCCATTATATCCTATGGAGGGGGGAGGGGGATGAGTGAGCAGGGAGAGCAGAGAAGCACCTGTACAGTTTGGACACATAAAACACTGGATTCACAGGTCAGAAAGGTCAGTGTTGGTCTGCAGAGCTGCCTTTTCTCCTCTCAGTGCTCACTCATCCCCCTCTATAGAGCATAATGGACGCAGAAATCCTGCTTCTTCTGAGGGGGGGGGGGGGGGTAAGAAGACAGTTTCTAAAAATCACTTTTACTACTGATAGTTATTGATTTCTGTAAAAAATACATTTAAATGACAGTTACCCTTTAAATCAACATTATGCATACGGCCACTAGGTGCCTCCCTCTGTGCTGATATTCCGACTTTTCTCTGTTCAAAGAGAAAGAGGAAACACAGGAAGTCCCCGTCCTCTGCCGCTCACAGACATGGCTTGGTATTGATTGGCAGCCATGCTTAAGCGCACGCGGAGCAGGACCAGTCCTGTGTACCTGCAGATGTGTACAGCTGTATCTATCTATATCTATCAACCCTAAGATAAAGGAATTAAGTGCAGACTAGATAGACAAAGTGATCTTTTTCTGCCAACAATCTTTATGTTTCGATGTTTCACTGCGAATGCCCACATTCAGTGACAGAGAATCCTGGGGGTGCTCGCATTGTATGGTCGGCTCTCCTGTCACACAGCACAAAAACCTCTGTAACCACACAGTGACTTTATACTGACTGAATTCTTGCATAGCGAAGAGCATTGCCTCCTGGTTAAGTAGGCAAAGTTGGAAAAAACATTGAAAAAAATACCAAGCCATGTCTGTGAGTGTGCAGATAATGGGGACTTCCTGTGTTTGGTCTCTTTTTTTGAACAGAGAAAAGACCAAATATCAACACAGTGGGAGCTTGGAGGACAATTTGGCCTTATAAATAACATTAATTTAAACAAAAACAAAAAAAAAAGTATAATGCAAAACTGCTTGCACTTGCACCTTTAAAGCTTATTTTTCTTTCCCTAGGCCCTTATTTATTCGGTGCCATTAGTCTCCGCCCCTAACATGCTAATAAAGGTCTAAACTGTCAACTAGGAGGCAACTGCTAAGCTCTGAATGGTGAGACTCGGGTTCACACCCCAAAGAGAGGAGAACTGACCGCCCCCCTAACAGTGCACAGACTGGGGGGGGCAGGCTAGTCCACACAACCCTCTAAGGGGGCACAGTCACTGGTTTTCTTTTGTAGCTGCAGTCTGTATGAAGAATGAGAAGGTTGCACTTAGTAACCTCTAACATTGTTAGCGTGGCCTGACCGCTACCGCACGCACATTTCTTCCCCTTGTTTTAAATAAACACAAAGTATATGACAAATTTGCGACAACAATCGCTTTGCCTATGACAGCCGCTTCACGAAAACATGGAAATGGCTCCATCATAAGTCATTGTAAAACGGACTGACACTAAACATTAGCTGCTCAGGGATGAACAATGAGCTTGGAGGCGGCAGCGATCCCGCATTCATCTCCATGACAGATCAATGTGCGCAGCAAGAATGAGGCCATTAGTAATTGGAGGCAATGTGACAGATGAGGTGCGTGTGACCTGGCGGAATGGATTACCTGCTGATCACTGGGAGACGTGCGGCTTCGCTTTCTGTCCGTCTGAAAATCATCGTCATCTTCTTCACATAAAGTTTGTTTCTTTGCAGCTAATTTGGCGGCCAGTGTCGGCTGACCGCTGAACGATCCTACAACAACAAAACACGTAAGAGTAAGGTCACACCATGAACATGTCCGATCCCTGCACCGCAGAGTCCATTTCTGATGTCATCCCTATAATCTAGCAGTCGGACATCTGCATATATATACGCAGCGGTGGAGAAATATTCTATGTGTGACCTAAAAGTAATGGGTAAACACAGCGGCAGTCTGCATGCTCCTAAAGGAGTACTCTGAAGGGGCAAAAAAATTGTCATTTACTTCTATTTAAAAAAAAAATAAAAAAATCTTCTTCTTCCAGTACTTATCAGCTGCTGTATGTCCTGCAGGAAATGGTATATTCTCTCCAGTGTGACACAGTTCTCTCTGCTGCCATCTCTGTCCACTCTCGATATAGGGCTGATAGATGTAGACAGCGCATGTATCTGCACATTACTTTTAGGGGAGGTGCGTATGTATGTGTTATATGTGGGTTATTATGGGCAAATGAGTCAGCTATCTGCCTGTGACTGCAGTACTGGATATGATACAGCGCTCACAGATGCCCTTTCACCCCTCACACAGACAGTTTTCATCCTTCCGTTTTACCCTCCTTGAGCTATAAGGACATAGCGCTTCCATTATTTCACCTACAGACCCATATGAGGTCTTATGTTTGGTGACACCAATGGGGGGGGGGGTGTCCTTACATCATTCATAGAACATGTCAGTAGTAAAGGTGGCATGTTATCCATGTTTCTCAAGTCAGTACGATTGCAACGATAGGCAACTTATATAACTAGTTTTATTTCACCGCTTTCTTCAGTCACTATTCATAGTGTAGTCAGTCACTATTCATAGTGTAATCAGTCACAGTGTAGTCAGTCACTATTCATAGTGTAGTCAGTCACTATTCATAGTGTAATCAGTCACAGTGTAGTCAGTCACTATTCATAGTGTAATCAGTCACAGTGTAGTCAGTCACTATTCATAGTGTAATCAGTCACAGTGCAGTCAGTCACTATTCATAGTGTAATCAGTCACAGTGCAGTCAGTCACTATTCATAGTGTAATCAGTCACAGTGTAGTCAGTCACTATTCATAGTGTAGTCAGTCACTATTCATAGTGTAATCAGTCACAGTGTAGTCAGTCACTATTTATAGTGTAGTCAGTCACTACTTATAGTGTAGTCAGTCACTATTCATAGTGTAGTCAGTCACAGTGTAGTCAGTCACTATTCATAGTGTAGTCAGTCACTATTTATAGTGTAGTCAGTCACTATTCATAGTGTAGTCAGTCACTATTCATAGTGTAGTCAGTCACTATTCATAGTGTAGTCAGTCACTATTCATAGTGTAGTCAGTCACTATTCATAGTGTAGTCAGTCACTATTCATAGTGTAATCAGTCACAGTGTAGTCAGTCACTATTCATAGTGTAATCAGTCGCAGTACAATACCGTTGGCCGTTGAGGATAGACCGGTACAGGATGAGTCAGCTCTATCACTAGACGCGGATGCAACATGTGACTGGGGCGTCTTTGAATGACAAGTGCAGCTACAATGCGGGGACTCCTCTTTTTTCCATTCTTTTTCATATCCACCCCCTTCATCCACAGGCTTTCCTACAATAGATAGAGACACAATGATTGTTTTATCAATGTCCAGAACACACAGGCTGCTCAGGATGTCTTATGCTGAAGGTAAGTCGTAAATCAGACACTTCTGGAAGTAGTTGCACAATTGTCAAAGGAGATTACGTAAAGTGATCTACTGAACAAGTCCTCATGGATGGGACCGGAGACACTCGGACACAGACTCGCACCCGTACACAGCCTCTACATTGGAACAATCGGCCAGGACAGTTGCTACAAACCCTCCTTTGTCCGATAATCGGCCTGTGTAAAAGTGACAGGGATCAGTTAATTAGCGGGAAAACGCCCGATCCTCAGCTGATCCCATCCTCATTATTAGCTGCACATCCTCCTGTGTAAACAGGGAACGTATGACAGACTGATAGCAAAGGGAAACTGAAAACATGTCATGACATGTATATATCTGTGCTGTCAGTTTCCCGATCACACAAGCAGTGCATACTTACCTTCTACACTGCTGTATGATCCAGGATCCTGCTCTCCTGTCCAGCTCTGCCCACAGCTGTATCTTCAGGCCGCCATCACCTCCAGAATGGTTGACAGCTGGGGGGAGGCAGGGCAGCCTGAAAATACAGCCGCGAGACACCAGATCACACAGCAGCGCTGATGGTAAGTATGCACTGCATGTGTGATCTGGAAACTGACAGCACAGATATATGCATATTTGTGCTGTCAGTTTCCATGGTCGCACAAACAATACAAGGATCATTTATGCAGCCCAGCCGCTTGATTAGTTGTGCCGTGTAAATGCACTGCAAACGCATGTCACTGAAGGAAACTAAAGGTAAAGATTTGTCAGGAAAGTCTAAAAAAGTTAACATAAAAAAACTTTGAATTAACATTTTAGTGGCATTTGAATGTCCTTGAGGTTTGTCAGACCAGTGAGCAATATGTCTATCGGACAATGAGCGGCAATCTTTAGCCATTTAACAAACACTGTATAGAAGAAGAACAGTCACTGCCTGATGAGGTGAGGTCACTGGCAATGGACGCCTGATGAAGTCACTGGCTAGGATGATGATGCTGTTTATAAGAGACAGCCATCACCTTTGGAGAATGACCTGTGGGGATTTTCTCCGTTAGAGATATAACATCTGACGTTAACCATGTGGTAGATGTGACCAATGAACATACAGAATGCAAGTTAGTGAAATCCTGGTACTCCGATGGTGGCGCTATATCATCACACCTAATCCTTCATGGCAGGTCACTAAGTTCTGATCCTCTAATATAAGCCGCACTTACACATCTTACTCATGGCTTGGCGGCTGTAACTATTTATAGGAGCCGTGTGGTGAAATGGTTAAATGTAGAGAAGCTGCAGGGCCGGAGCATGAAGCTGCCGAACATAATATCAGAGCCCAGCGGGCCAGTAAATGGGGGACATGCTTCTCTTTATGATGTGACTGAACTTAAAGGCAGAAAGGTGAGTGTGTGTGTAACCTCAGATGTCTCCCCGCAGCTCGGCAGGTTTAGCAGGTGTCGGGTCTGTTTGCTTCAAGTCACAGTAAGATCCCAGAGTACAGGGAAACATCTGAGGGATACGAGCTCCTCTCATCAGGGCGATGCCTACTCACGTAACCCCAACGCCGCCATAAAATGTCACACGTGTAACCTCCTAGTAACTCTTAGGAAACGGGAAGACAGGAAAAAAAAAAAACACAGAAAAGCAATCAACGGCATCAGGATCATTGCTTTAACCCCTTAAGGACAGAGCCTGAAATGGCCTTACGGACAGAGACAAATGTTATGAATATGACCAGTGTCACTTTAGTCATTAATAACTTCGGGATGCTTTTACCTATCCGGACGATTCTGAGATTGTTTTCTCGTGACATATTGTACTTCACATTTCTGGTAAAATGGAGTCAATAATCATAACGAATCTTTATGAAAAACACCAAAATAACGTGAAAAATTGTGAAAAAATGCATTTTTCAAACTTTGAAACCTTCCTGCTTATACAGAAAATGGTTATGCCACATAAATTATATATTAAATAGCATTAGCAACATGTCTACTTTATGTTGGCGGCATTTATTAAACTATATTTCATTTTTTTTAGACGATAGGAAGCTTAAAACATAAGCAGCAATTTTCCAAATTTTCTGTAAAATTTCGAAATCAGATATTTTTAGGGACCTGTTCAGGTTCAAAGTGTATTTGAGGGGACTGTATGTTAGAAAGCCCCACAAAGCACCCCATTTCAGAAACTGCACCCCCCACACTCTGCAAAAGCACATCCAGAAAGTGTTTTAACCCTTTAGGGGAGTCACAGAAATAAAAGCTAAGTGTGTAAGAAATTTGAAATTTTTAATTTACTGTGCAGAGATTTTATTGTAATCCAATATCTTTCATAATGATAAACCTATTAGCAGAGAAATGCACCCCAATATTGATTGCCCCGTTTCTGCAGTTTATAGATATACCCCATATGTGGCCCTATTGCGCTATTTGACGCAACCACAAGCCTCAGATATAAGGGAGCGCCTAGTGAATTTCAACGCCTCCGTTATATTTGGTCATTTCTGACTGTACCACTTCAGGTTGGCAGAGGCTCTGGGGTGCCAAAACCTAAAACACACCCCTAAAGGGACACCATTTAGAAAACTACACCCCTCAAGGAATGTAACAAGGGGTGCGGTGAGCATCTGGACCCCACAGGTGCTTCACAGATTTTCAGAACAATGTGGTGTAAAAAAGGAAAAATTCTATTTTTTACACTAAAATGTTGTTCTAGCCTTCAATTTTCATTTTTACAAGGGGATAAAAGAAAAAAAAAAAACACCAAACATGTAGCGCAGTTTCTCCCGAGTACAGAAATACCCCACATGTGGACATAAGGCGCCATGTGGGCGCAGGACGAGCCTCCGAAGGGAAGGAGCGCCAATTGGCCTTTGCAAGCTGGATTTTACTGGAATGGATTTCAAGGGCCATGTCGCATTCACAGAGCCCTCGTGCTGCCAAGACACTGGAAACCCCCACAAGTGACCCCATTCTGGAAACTACACCCCTCAAGGAATCTAACAAGGGGTGCAGTGAGGATATGGACCCCACTGGTGACGGGCACAAATGTGGAACAATTTTTCATTTTTTCACTTTCACGGCACAAATGTGGCCGTCACCAGTGGGGTCCATATCCTCATTGCCCCCCTTGTTAGATTCCTTGAGGGGTGTAGTTTCCAGAATGGGGTCACTTGTGGGGGGTTTCCAGTGTTTTGGCAGCAGGAGGGCTCTGTAAATGCGACATGGCGTTCATCATCCATTCTGACCAAATCCAGCCTTCAAAATCCAAATGGCGCTCCTTCCCTTCGGAGGCTTGCCCTGCGCCCACATGGCGCTTTATGTCCACATGGGGGTATTTACGGACTCAGGGGAAATTGCTCTACACATTTTGTGTGGTTTTTTCTCTTTTAACCCCTTGTGAAAATGAAAAATTTAAGGCTAAACCAACATTATAGTGTAAAAAATGTAATATTTCATTTTCACGCCATATTGTTCCACATTTGTGCCCGTCACCAGTGGGGTCCATATGCTCACTACACCCCTTGTTACATTCCCTGAGGGGTGTAGTTTCCATAATGGGGTCACTTGTGGGGGGGTTCAACTGTCTTGGCAACAAAGGGGCCTTTTAAATGCAACATGGCCCCTCGAAATCCATTCCAGCCAAATCCAGCCTTCAAAAAGCCAAATGGCGGTCCTTCCCTTTGGAGGCTTACCCTGCACCCGCACGGCGCTTTATGTCCACATGTGGGGTATTTCCGTACTCAGGGGAAATTGCTCTACACATTAAGTTTTCTTTTTTATCTTTTAACCCCTTGTGAAAATGAAAAAATCAAGACAAGATCAATGATTTAGTGTAAAAATTAAACATTTTTTACACTAAATGTTGGTCTCGCCTTGATTTTTTCCTTTTCCACAAGGGGTTAAAAAAGAAAGTGAACACAAAACGTGTAGGGTAATTTCCCCTGAGTACGAAAATACCCCACATGTGGGCATTATGTGCCATATGGGCACAGGGCAAGCCACCAAAGGGACAGAGCGCCATTTAGAGGCTGGAATGGAGGATGAAGGCCATGTCGCAATTACAAAGCTCCTGTGCTGCCAGAACAGTAGAAACCCCCCACAAGTGACCCCATTCTGGAAACTACACCCCATAAGGAATACAATTTTTTCATTTTCATGGCCCAAATGTGGCCGTCACCAGGGGGCCATATACCCGCTGCCCCCCTTGTTAGATTCCTTATGGGGTGTAGTTTCCAGAATGGGGTCACTTGTGGGGGGTTTCTACTGTCCCGGCAGCACAGAGGCTTTGTAATTGCATCATGGCATCCTCTAATGGGAATGGCGGCCATACCTACTTAGCTGGGGAAAAGGGACAATTCTAATTTATTTGGGGGTATTAGGCCAATTATTAGTTTATAAGGTTGGAAATGACAGGTGTCCATCAAACTCAATCTGTGCTGATCCAAAAGAAGGCAAAAACCCCTTGTGAGGCAGACGACAGTAGCCTCATCACAGGGGAAAAATTCCTTCCCGACTCCATAATGGCGATCAGAATAATCCCTGGATCAACGTGACCCCTGAAATAGGAATAAGGGACAGAATTTAGATAATGTAGAACCCCAGTGACGTGTGGTGCGCCTTGGAGCGATCCAGTATGCAGAGGCCGGGGGGATCAGGACAGGTGTCACACTGGAAAATGGTGTCCTTCCTGATCCCCCTATTACGCCACACTCTGCACTTCTTCTGGGGTCTTCTGTTCTCCAGTGTGGGGGACGTCACCTGGAAAATGTTGTCCTGGTGCAATTCGGGGTCCTTCATATCCAGAAGCGCTGGGTCCGCTCCATGGCTGCTAAATATTAGGGCTCTGTTACTGCTTCTGATATGTTCGGATCGTGTCGCAAGCTACAGTAGCTCGGCCAGCGAGGGACCAGAAGAGGGGGTGCTGGTATAAAAGTTATCCCCGTACAGGTGGTGGTGACCTTTATCCAGCAGTGGGAAGATCAGTTCCCGAATGATCTCCCCACTAACTCCGAGGATGGGCGGGGCATTGTGGGGGCATCTGGGGGCTGGATTTGGGTGTTCCTTTCCTTCATACACTCTAAGGGTACGTGCACACTGAGGAATGGCGAAGCATAACCCTTTGTGCATTCCGCAGCTTGCACCCGCCGGCGGACTGATGGAGGCGCGCGTCTCCGCTCGTGTCACACTCCATTCTATGCATGGGCGGATTCTGCCCTCTGTCCAATGTGTTCATTCTTTGGACGGACGACGGAATCCACCCGTGCATAGAATGGAGTCTATAACACGGGTGGAGACGCATGCCTCCATCAGTCCGCCGGTGGGTGCCAGCTGCGGAATGCACAAAGGGTTATGCTTCGCCATTCCGCAGTGTGCACATACCCTGGATCTGTAAGTGTACCCTGAGGTACTCACAGAGTTTGTAGAATTTCACGCCATACCGTCATCTCTTATTGGAACGCTACTGGTGGAAAAGACGTGTCTGGGGGGGCAGCGTACGCTACGCTACCCCCAGACACCTCACCGAATGATGAGGATGAATGGAGGAAAGAAGGATCCCCCCCCATTCATCCTCACTGGCTGTTTCGGTGTCGGAGGCAATAATAACGTATGCGTCCGACACCGAAAACACCCTGGGGGCCATCTTTATACGGGGATTGGTATATGGGGTATGTAAATGTGTAGTGGTGTAGTGTAAAACTTTATTTCATGTAGTTTAGTGTAGTGTTTTTTACATGTTTTTTGACAGTAAGAAAAAATATCCCTTCGCCAAGAAAGGAGCTGCTGATAAATGCCGCACTTATGTGCGGCACTTATCATCAGACAGTGGCGGTAGGATATAGGGGGGAAAAACGCCCCTACGCCAAAAAGGAGGAGTTGCTGATCAGCGGCGCACTTACGGGCGATGCTGATCAGCACTCAGTGGCGTTAGGGCGCAAAAAAAGAAAAAAAAAAAAATTGGGAAAAAAAAATAAATAAATCTTTTTAACCCAAAGCAACTGATTAGTGAATGATATTCACTGATCAGCCACTAGGGGGCAGTAGAGCGACGCTGCTGGAGATTGCCGAGACCCGCCGAACCAGAGCGTTTCCGAAGATTTCCGACGCTGGACGACCGAACCCGGAAGTGACACGAAGAAGACGCGAGGACGGCGCAGACCGTCACTCCGGACGCCCAGATCAGGTGAGTATGGTACACCTGCACCACACACACCTGTTCTGCACCCCTCAGCTACCTAGCTGAGGGGTGCAGAACGCGACAAAACTGTTTTTTTACAGTTTGATCGCCATGATGGGCCGGCCGGTACTGGCCGGCCTATCACGGCGATCGTGGGGGTGGCATCGGCGCCATCTTTGGGGGGGGACACTAATGGCGATTGGTGCTGTCTCGGACAGCACCAATCGCCATTGCTTTCCGGGTCACCGGGTCACCGATGACCCGGAAAGCTGTTTTCAGCTGCTATATATGCTGATCTGTGTAGATCAGCATATAGCAGCGATCGTCGGCACGGGAGGGGTTACTCACCCCCCGTGCCGACGAGCAGAGATGGCCTGCTATACATTATAGCAGGCCATCTTCCCCGACCGCTGTGTGTGAACACACAGCGATCGGGGAAACATCGGGCGTAAGTATACGCCCGTTTGCGTTAAAGCCCACCCTGCGGGGGCGTATACTTACGCCCGATGTCGTTAAGGGGTTAATACATATATACACACACATACAAACACACACACACACATACATACATAATATATATAATATATATATACACATACACACACACATACATACATAATATATATATACACACATACACACACACACACATACATAATATATATATATATACACACACACACACACACACAAACATGCACATATATGTATACATGCGGTGTCCTACCACGGCTGTTGCTATTGGTTACACCCTTCGATAAAGCCTGTACTTATTGTGCAAAAGTAGTGATTAGGGTAGTGATAAAGTTTGGCCACTAGATGTCGCTGTATTAGATAAGTGGGTGCCCTTTAGGGTCTGGTCCTGTGACAATAGGGTTGCAGGGCTATTCCGTGGCCCCCCTTCTCTGCTTGCGCACGTTTTGCGGGGATTGTGGTCGCTGACCGGCACAGTGATGTTTTTTGGTTAGGGACTCGTGTATCGGAAGACCTGCACGTGGTACATGAGGCAATATGGTTTGGCCAAATTATATACTAACTTCTAATGTTGGTTTTAAATGTAGCTGAATAAGCTTTCGTGTCAGCCATGGGTGCGATGTGCAGCCATTTCTGTCTTTTTGGCTTGTGCATATTTTAGATAAGTGTAATATGTGTATTCAGATGCTGCACGGCTGAAGTGTGTAAAGGGTTATTGTTTGTTTGTATGTCACATGGATCTGTGAACCTATGGGAATCTTTTCTTCTTCTCTCCTATGACCTCTCTCATTACTTCTTCTATCGCACTCTTCACCCACTCACAGCGCACTTTAGATACGCTGAGGAAGGAAGTGACATGTGTAGAGGAAGTGCATGAGTTTTTCGTGTTGGACATTGTAGAGGAAGGACGCAAGCTATACAGCTCTCTACAGTGGTCCAATCCATGGGGAGCAACAAATCAAAAGTTATGTCTGAGTGGACGACCCCTTTAAACTATTGCATGGAAACATTAGTGATGCGTCATTTAGGTGCACTACACGTAACCTCAAAACTGAAGAAAAAGGCTGAGCTTAATCCATAGACACATAGGGAGTCCGCCATAGACACATAGGGAGTCCGCCATAGACACATAGGGAGTCCGCCATAGACACATAGGGAGTCCGCCATAGACACATAGGGAGTCCGCCATAGACACATAGGGAGTCCGCCATAGACACATAGGGAGTCCGCCATAGACACATAGGGAGTCCGCCAGTGGCTTTATTTACAACGAGCCCTTAAAAGGGGTAGTGCGGTGGTAAACACACATTACAAAGTTATACAACTTTGTAATGTATGTTATGTCTGTGAATGGCCCCCTTCCCCGTGTACCACCACCCCCACCCGTGTACCCGGATGTGTGGTGCGCTATACTCACCTGTCACGTGCCGACACCCATCTCTGATCTTCAGCGAGTGATGTCTACTTTGGGCGGACGGCGAACAGGTCCGACTGTCCCGAATGCCGGCCGCCCTCTGCAGCGTCATCCGATGCTCAGCCGCGATTGGCTGAGCATAACTGTGCTCAGCCAATCGCGGCTGAGCACAGTTGTCACGCGGCGGAGGGGGGACGGGCGGCAGCGACTCGGCCGTCCGTTCGAAGATGACGTTTGGCACAAGATGGCGGACGGGCCTCGACACGGATCAGGTAATGTATAATGCACCACACTTCCGGGTACACGGGTGGGGGTGGTGGGACACGGGGAACGGGGCGATTCACAGACATAACATACATTACAAAGTTGTATAACTTTGTAATGTGTGTTATTCTGTGAATAATTTCTGAGAGCCGCACTACCCCTTTAAGACACTTCCACTATTCATATATTTTATACAGTATGTATACACTATGGCCCAGATATATCAGACTATGTACACTGCCCACAGCAGCCAATCACAGCTCAGCTTTCAGCTCTGGTACAACAAACGCTGAGCTGTGATTGGTTGCTGTGGGCAGTTTACACCAATTTGATAACTCTGGGCCTTTAGCTCTATACATCCACATTATAGCTATCTATAGACAAACATCAGCCAGACCACTGCTTTTATAGCGGAGAGGTGGTTGGTAACCTAGACAATGAGCTGTCAAGAATAAGAAGGAAGAGTGGCATACCAGGATGAGGAAAGTTTGCTAAATGAATGTGTATAGAAAAGAGGGCTGTCCATCACACAATGGCCTACATTTATTAATAGCTGAAGAATAATGGTGTGCGGGGGAGGGAGATTATCCAATATTGCTCATTTATTAAAAGGTACACCCTGTATATTTGCAGCACAATGTAGCACGACTTATAAATGTGGGTCTTATAATAAGTGACTTACCATACTGAGACTGCTGCCATGCAAGAGCGGAGCACAATAACGCCAGACTTTTCCCGCTTCCAGTAGGACTTTCCAGCAAACAATGCTGCCGGCAGTTCAATCCTCTCATAATCTGGAAAGGTAAAAAAAAAAATAAAGAAAAAAAACAAAAAATACTTCACATATTTGGCTATAAGATGCAATCATATACTAAAACCCTTAAAGTGTACCTGTTGTTATAGAAAACTTTTCACACATCATAGAGACATGTCAAAAGTTTTGATTGGTCGGGGTCAGAGTGCTCAGACCAGTACCGATCGGGAGAATGAGCGGTGAGAAGCAAGTCCACTCTCTGAACTGAATTCAAAAACAAAGTCAGACTTATAACGGGCTTCTATAGAGCTCAATTTTTTTTCTCTGCATTCGCTGCAGCTGCGCTCTTCTCCCGGCTCATTCTCTTGATCGGAACAGGTATGAGCACTCGGACCAATCAAAACTTTTCACATGTCTCTATAAAAGTTTTAATAACGACAGGTACACTTTAAGGGGATTTTACAAGTGACAGCGATCAGCTGAGGACTGGAAACTGCCTGATCCTTGGCTGATCGCATCTTTCGTTCAGGCCTCAAAATCTATGGCTATTGTCCACATACCTTCCTGTGTAAACCGGAGATGTGTGGCTGACAGCAAAGGGAAACTGACAGCACAGATATGCATATATACGGGCTGTCACTTTCCAGATCACAAGCAGCAGTCTATACCTTGTGATCCGGCATCCTGCTCTCCAGCTCTTCCATCCTCCGGCTGCTGCTGTATCTTTAGGCCGACAGAGGGCAGGATACAGGATCACAAGCAGTGCGGATGCTAAGTATAGACTGCTCCTTGGGTACTGGAAAGTGACAGCACAAATCTCTGCTGTCAGTTTCCATGGCTGCATGAACAGTACAAGGATCATTAGTGCAGCTGATCTCGCTGATCGGCGCTTGTTTGTGTCCTTAGAGAAAGACACCCTGCAAATAAGATGTTGGATAGACTATCAATCTAAAAGTTGGATGAATATACCCTAGTAGGGGGGGGCCAGCCGGGCACCAAGCCTCATGATTTGCATATATAATAAAGTACAGATTTCCAGACAAGCCTGAGAATCACGGAATGAGAACTACCTTCATCCTCAGCGTCCCGTACGCGATGGTGGCATAGCACAAGGTTAGCGTCTTTTAGCCTGCAGTTAGGGGTAATCTGAGTACAAGCAGGTCTCCCTATGACTGGCACGGAGGTCTCCAGAAGGCCTTTACTTGCAATACTTGCCAACTAGAACCCAGTGATTGTGCGACCCCTGACAGGTGCAGCAACCGACAGTTCACAAGTCCTTTCCTGTCGGTTGCAGGCGGGTGATTGCTGTAACATACAACTGATAGCTGCCACATACAGAGCAAGTTAATCTCCTGAGTCCCCTCTATATTCAAGGACCACCGGGCACAATAACAGAGCATATCGCTGGTTGTAAAGATGCCGATAGGAGACATGTAAGCAGCACAGCTTGCAGGGTTACTCTGTATACACAACGCACAGTATTGTCAATGGGAGATACGCAAACTGCATAAAACTGCCCAACCAGCTCCAGCATTGTAAAGCAAGCAGCCGGCCCTCGCTCTCACGGCTGGAATCACACACCGCAGTTATTGGGACAAAACCGGAAGAGGATCCAACAGAAAAGAGAAGAACACGGCCTCCTTTTATATTTTCTATCCCATTTGAATCCACTTCTGGCTTTGCCACAAAAACTCCAGGATCAGTATTCCAAAAAAACTGCCCTGTGTGGTTCCAGCCTCCGGGATTAGCACCTAATGTCAAGCGGAGTCTGCACAGTGAGGTTCCCCCTGCCCGTTGTATGAATAGGATGTCTCTAGTGTACTCCGCCATCCACCCAAAGAATAGACACGTCATGACCCGAGCCACCGGTAAAAAAAATAAACATCATCTCCGTGCGCTTCTTGAGCAGTAGTGAGGGCTATGGTGTAATGGCCCTTTTATACGCAACGATTGATCGTTCGTTTTTGCACGATAACGGTCGAATTTGAACGATGATCGTACGTGTAAACGCAGCGAACGATCAAACGACGAGCAAAAAATCGTTCATTTTGATCTTTCAACATGTTCTCAAATCATCGTTGGTCGTTTGCAAAAAAATCACAGATCGTTCAGTGTAAACAGTCTTTCAGCGATTTCACCTATGTGTGAGATACTTAAACTACTTAAACTACTAATTACTTATGGTGGTTTTACACGGAGCGATAATTCGCCCGATCGCACGATTAACGATTTTAAATGAACGATTTTTTTTATAACGATCAGCATTTAGACGGAACGATACATCGTACGGAATATTTGTTTTGCGATCGCTTAAGCCTATCTCACACATAGGGGAAATCGTTGAAAGACTATTTACATTGAACAATTTGCGAATTTTTTGCGAACGATCAACGACGATTTGAGAGATCAAAATGAACGATTTCTCGCTCGTTGCTTGATCGTTTGCTGCGTTTACACATACGATTATCGTTCGAATGCCACCGTTATCGTGCAAATTCGAACGATACATTGTTCCGTGTAAAACCACCATAACAAGTACTTACTGAATTCATCATGGCCAGCTGGGAGGGATAGGCCTTGCATGGGAACAGAATCTTCACTCCACCAATTGTATATTCAGCACAGGAGGACGACATTTTATCTACAAGGATTTAAAAAGAATTCCATCCTGAATGCAGGTATATAAAGTATGAGACCATGCAAGCTCTGTTACCCGCACCACCCACCACTGTCATTACAAAAACATGTCAGAGACACATAGCAGCCCCTCTGGGTGAAGGTCCACAGATGAGAGGGTATTGGAGGATGCAGGCCGGGGGTCAGCAATCCAGGGAGCGGTCACATCACATCCGACGGCATGCAGAAAATGTCTCACAACATGGTGGTGGTGCTGGGCTTAATGCTTGATAAAGAAAACATGGGTAGAAACGTTGCTTGTGTTTTGTACCTGGATGTGCTAACAAGGCCTTGAAACATCTACTGGATACTGTCAGTCCGGGACTCAGTATTCAGAACCATACTGATCGTGAGAACGAGCGAGGAGAGGACCGGTCCGCTCTGCGTCAGTGAGTCGGGGGTCATAGACTTACATAATGAGCTTATCACATGACACAGAGCCGGGAGAGGACCGCGCCGCTGTGTGGTGATCAGAATTGCGCTGCCCTATTTATTGTGCGCCTCTGCTCTCAGCTCACATGTTCCGCCATGCAGACTCAGCTCGTAGATTCAGCCTCTATGGCTCAGTGGGTACGAGCTCTTAGGCCCCGTTCCCACTGAGCAAAGCTAGCGGAATTCCGCGACGGAATTGTCCGCCGCGGAATGCCGTTAGCCTCCCGCTCATAATGGGAGTCTATGGGAGGCGCGCGCTGCTGCTCTATACGCGCTGAAGAATGAACATGTTCATTCTTCAGCGCGGACAGGGCAGGAGCGCGCGCCTCCCATAGAGTCCCATTATGAGCGGGAGGCTAACGGCATTCCGCGGCGGACAATTCCGTCGCGGAATTCCGCTAGCTTTGCTCAGTGGGAACGGAGCCTTAGGGTGTGAACACTCTGACTCGGACCGGTCAACATGTCTGAGATTTCTCTGACCTTGAAGTTTTTGTTATAATGTCAGTGACACTTTAAGCATCACGGTGACAGCTTGCCTCCAGCAGCCACTATAGTTAGTCGGGAAGCAGAAAACTACAGAATTTGGAAAGTTAAAGGAGAATTCCGGCCTCCGCTTTTTTTGTTTAAAATGGTGCAATCCGCCATCTGACCGTCCCGGGACCCCCGCTGCAAGTAATTTTCCCCCCAAGATGTGATGATGTCACAGATCGGTGGAGAATGCCCGTCCTGGCTAATAGACAGCCACTCAGCCAATCAGTGACTGAAGCAGCACCCCGCCCCAATCACTGACTGGCTGAATGGCCAGTCCACCAGCCAGATTGTGACGTCACAGGAGATGCAGAGTCTGGCGGGGGTCCTGGGGCCGGTCAGATGGCAGATCGCGAGCAGGGGGAGAGGGAAGTTAGTGCCGGTTGCTGTTTTCCCCCGAGCCCTGTCATTTAATAAAAACCTAAGGACAGGCTTCTTCTTTAAGCAACTTTCTTGAAGCGGTATTCTGCTGAAAAAAAAAACATTTGATATGTTGCTGCCCATGAGGAGACTACCAATTCCTTCCATACTTGTTATTATCTATTCAGTCTCCTTCCCCCAGTTCTCAGCTGCTGCTATCTGTTGAAGACACAAAAAACTATGTGTGAGCTTTTCTCTCTGTCTCCCCCTCCTCCCTTCTGGGACAGCTGATGCAAACAACTCCTTGGCAGGCTGTATCTGGAACATTGTAGCTTCTTTGCAATGCCCGGAGGGATAATCTGAGGTCAAGTTGCTGAAGAACTCACTGTGATTAATCCTACCAGCATAACAAATCTGCAAATAAAGCCTGCCAGGGAGTTGTTCACATCAGCTGTCTCAGATGGGAGGGGGGGGGGGGAGGGCAAGATGGAGAGAAAAGCTCACACACAGTTTTTTGTGTCTTTAGCAGAAAGCAGCTGCTGAGAACTGGGGGAAGGAGACAGAATAGAAGGAATTCTTAGTCTCACCATGGGCAGCAACATATCAAAAGTTTAAAGGAACCTGTGACCTGGGAAGTGGGCGCAGAGCCCGCCCGACCCCCCGTTGCAGCCCCAAATACTTAGCCTTTCCTGCAAGTCCCACTAGTGGAACTGTTCCCGGGACGAAGCGGTGCGTGCACGCTGCAAAATTGAGTCCGATGCCCATAGAGAATGATGACTCCATTCATTCTCTATGGGCATCGGACTCATCTCTGCTGATTAGCATACAGCTCGCGCTCAGCTTCGGGCACCGATATCTCTGTCCCGAAATCGGTTCCAGGAGTGGGATTTGCAGGAAAAAGTAAGTATCCGGGGCTGCACCAGGGGGTCAGGCGGGCTCTGTGCCCGCCTCCCGGGAGACAGGTTCCCTTTAAGTGTGAGTGGAATACCCTTTTAACTCCCATGGACTTTAATAGGAGTTGTGGAAACAGTGTAGCTTGTGGGCTTTAATTAGATTTATTGAGACGAGAAGCCGTCGTTTACAGTGAATTCCATCACATTACAGTCCATCAGATCCAGTAGTTAGATTGCTAGGAGATGATAGGAGACAAGATGCAACCTATGGAGCCGCTGATACTCAATGCATCTAATGTCTGCATCACACTGCTGCATCAGCTGCGCCTCTAATGTCACCTGTATGTTTAGCTGCTGCAGGAGACAGGCGGCTGTGTCAGTGTCATGTGTACAGTCACAGCCGCCAGTGTAATGTACAGCCAGCAGTGTAATATACAGTCACAGCCGCCAGTGTAATGTACAGCCAGCAGTGTAATATACAGTCACAGCCGCCAGTGTAATATACAGCCAGCAGTGTAATATACAGTCACAGCCGCCAGTGTAATATTAAGTCACAGCCAGCAGTGTAATATACAGTCACAGCCGCCAGTGTAATGTACAGCCAGCAGTGTAATATACAGTCACAGCCGCCAGTGTAATGTACAGCCAGCAGTGTAATATACAGTCACAGCCGCCAGTGTAATATACAGCCAGCAGTGTAATGTACAGTCACAGCCGCCATTGTAATGTACAGCCAGCAGTGTAATATACAGTCACAGCCGCCAGTGTAATATACAGCCAGCAGTGTAATATACAGTCACAGCCGCCAGTGTAATATACAGCCAGCAGTGTAATATACAGTTACAGCCGCCAGTGTAATGTACAGCCAGCAGTGTAATATACAGTCACAGCCGCCAGTGTAATATACAGCCAGCAGTGTAATATACAGTTACAGCCGCCAGTGTAATGTACAGCCAGCAGTGTAATATACAGTCACAGCCGCCAGTGTAATATACAGCCAGCAGTGTAATATACAGTTACAGCCGCCAGTCTAATATTAAGTCACAGCCAGCAGTGTAATATACAGTCACAGCCGCCATTGTAATGTACAGCCAGCAGTGTAATATACAGTCACAGCCGCCAGTGTAATATACAGCCAGCAGTGTAATATACAGTCACAGCCGCCAGTGTAATGTACAGCCAGCAGTGTAATGTACAGTCACAGCCGCCAGTGTAATATACAGCCAGCAGTGTAATGTACAGCCAGCAGTGTAATATACAGTCACAGCCGCCAGTGTAATGTACAGCCAGCAGTGTAATGTACAGTCACAGCCGCCAGTGTAATATACAGCCAGCAGTGTAATGTACAGCCAGCAGTGTAATATACAGTTACAGCCGCCAGTGTAATGTACAGCCAGCAGTGTAATATACAGTTACAGCCGCCAGTGTAATGTACAGCCAGCAGTGTAATATACAGTCACAGCCGCCAGTGTAATATACAGCCAGCAGTGTAATATACAGTCACAGCCGCCAGTGTAATATACAGCCAGCAGTGTAATGTACAGTCACAGCCGCCAGTGTAATATTAAGTCACAGCCAGCAGTGTAATATACAGTCAGCAGTGTAATATACGGACAGCAGTGTAATATACAGTCAGCAGTGTAATATACAGTAATATAATGTAATATACGGACAGCAGTGTAATATACGGCCAGCAGTGTAATATACAGTAATATAATGTAATATACAGCCAGCAGTGTAATATATGGACAGCAGTGTAATATACAGTAATATAATGTAATCTACGGACAGCGGTGTAATATACGGACAGCAGTGTAATATAATGTAATATACGGACAGCAGTGTAATATACGGACAGCAGTGTAATATACAGTAATATAATGTAATATACGGACAGCAGTGTAATATACGGACAGCGGTGCAATATACGGACAGCGGTGCAATATACGGACAGCGGTGCAATATACGGACAGCGGTTTTAATATACGGACAGCGGTGTAATATACGGACAGCAGTGTAATATACGGACAGCGGTGTAATATAATGTAATATAATGTAATATAATGTAATATACAGCCAGCAGTGTAATATACGGACAGCAGTATAATATACGGACAGCAGTGTAATATACAGTAATATAATGTAATATAGGGACAGCAGTGTAATATACAGCCAGCAGTGTAATATACAGCCAGCAGTGTAATATATACGGACAGCAGTGTAATATACGGACAGCAGTGTAATATACAGTAATATAATGTAATATAGGGACAGCAGTGTAATATACGGACAGCAGTGTAATATACGGACAGCAATATAATATATGGACAGCAGTGTAATATAATGTAATATAATGTAATATACGGACAGCAGTGTAATATAATGTAATATACGGTAATATAATGTAATATACAGCCAGCGGTGTAATATACAGACAGCAGTGTAATATACAGTAATATAATGTAATATACGGACAGCAGTGTAATATACGGACAGCAGTGTAATATAATGTAATATACGGACAGCAGTGTAATATACGGACAGCGGTGTAATATACGGACAGCGGTGTAATATACGGACAACGGTGTAATATACGGACAGCAGTGTAATATAATGTAATATACGGACAGCGGTGTAATATAATGTAATATACGGACAGCGGTGTAATATACGGACAGCAGTGTAATATACGGACAGCAGTGTAATATACAGTAATATAATGTAATATACAGTAATATAATGTAATATACAGTAATATAATGTAATATACGGACAGCGGTGTAATATACGGACAGCAGTGTAATATACGGTAATATAATGTAATATACGGACAGCGGTGTAATATACGGTAATATAATGTAATATACGGACAGCGGTGTAATATACGGACAGCAGTGTAATATACAGTAATATAATGTAATATACGGACAGCGGTGTAATATACGGACAGCGGTGTAATATACGGACAGCAGTGTAATATACAGTAATATAATGTAATATACGGACAGCAGTGTAATATACGGACAGCGGTGTAATATAATGTAATATACGGACAGCAGTGTAATATACGGACAGCGGTGTAATATACGGACAGCAGTGTAATATACAGTAATATAATGTAATATACGGTAATATAATGTAATATACAGTAATATAATGTAATATACAGTCACAGCTGCCGCCTCACCCGCTCAGCACTTTGGAATGTCAATGGTTAACAGGACTTCAGTCACGGCGATGATTGACAGGTGTCAGTCATACCTGGGGTGAATGTATGGACGGTCCCGCACACTACGGACCCCGGAACTGAGGAACACCAGACAATTCTTCCCGGGTCTAATACGCCCCGCCCATATCCCCCATCGCAACCAATAGCTTCTGCGCTTTCAGTGAGCCAATAGCAGAGCAGCATTCTAGAGCTACTGGCTGCGGAGGGCGGGCGCTGATTGGCTGAGCGGACAGGCTAGATGAGACATGCGCACATTGCTCTGTATCACGTAGTCGTCCTGCTCCGGGCTTATTCTGTGTTATATAGACGGCTAGCACCGAGCTCACTAGGACCTTTCATGACGTCATGTTCATGTGATCGGTGTGGGCGGAGCTGTCGGCTGTGTTCCCGCGCTTTCTTGTCTGTGGAGTCGCTGTGTGCTGGACTCTTGCGCTGCTCCAGATGGTTCTTTTCCCAGACTGTAGTGTTATGTGATGTTCTGCAGGGATGGAGGCTGTAGTGTTATGTGATGTTCTGCAGGGATGGGGGGGGGGCTGTAGTGTTATGTGATGTTCTGCAGGGATGGGGGGGGGCTGTAGTGTTATGTGATGTTCTGCAGGGATGGGGGGGGGGGCTGTAGTGTTATGTGATGTTCTGCAGGGATGGGGGGGGGGCTGTAGTGTTATGTGATGTTCTGCAGGGATGGGGGGCTGTAGTGTTGTATGATGTTCTGCAGGGATGGGAGGCTGTAGTGTTATGTGATGTTCTGCAGGGATGGGGGGGGCTGTAGTGTTATGTGATGTTCTGCAGGGATGGGGGGGGCTGTAGTGTTATGTGATGTTCTGCAGGGATGGGGGGGGGCTGTAGTGTTATGTGATGTTCTGCAGGGATGGGGGGGGGGCTGTAGTGTTATGTGATGTTCTGCAGGGATGGGGGGGGGGCTGTAGTGTTATGTGATGTTCTGCAGGGATGGGAGGCTGTAGTGTTATGTGATGTTCTGCAGGGATGGGGGGGGCTGTAGTGTTATGTGATGTTCTGCAGGGATGGGAGGCTGTAGTGTTATGTGATGTTCTGCAGGGATGGGGGGGGGCTGTAGTGTTATGTGATGTTCTGCAGGGATGGGGGGGGCTGTAGTGTTATGCGATGTTCTGCAGGGATGGTGGCTGTAGTGTTATGTGATGTTCTGCAGGGATGGTGGCTGTAGTGTTATGTGATGTTCTGCAGAGATGGGGGGCTGTAGTGTTATGTGATGTTCTGCAGGGATGGTGGCTGTAGTGTTATGTGATGTTCTGCAGGGATGGTGGCTGTAGTGTTATGTGATGTTCTGCAGGGATGGGGGGGGCTGTAGTGTTATGTGATGTTCTGCAGGGATGGGGGGGGGCTGTAGTGTTATGTGATGTTCTGCAGGGATGGGGGGGGCTGTAGTGTTATGCGATGTTCTGCAGGGATGGAGGCTGTAGTGTTATGTGATGTTCTGCAGGGATGGTGGCTGTAGTGTTATGCGATGTTCTGCAGGGATGGTGGCTGTAGTGTTATGTGATGTTCTGCAGGGATGGTGGCTGTAGTGTTATGCGATGTTCTGCAGGGATGGGGGGGCTGTAGTGTTAGTTATTAGCCAGGCAGCAATGGGTTAAGGTGGAGAAGACTTTACGTACAGTGGAATGAAAAATTAGCTGCCAGTATATAAACTTGTGGTGAGCCCTTGGATTGTGATGTAGCGGTGGGACGGCCGGTCACTTGCTAGGTGGAAGTGTGACGCCACTACTGGTGGTGGATGGCCGAGACACAGCCGGACCCCAGGGTTTGGTCAGGTGACGCCAGTGCCTGGTGGGTGACACAGGCCCCAGACCTTGTTACCTGGGATGAGCAGAGTGCTGAGGGTTTCCTGCTGACACTCGCGCTGCGAGATGGAGTTCGTAGACTTTCCAATAACTTTGCTTCACCCGGATCAGTTCCTAGCTCTTTGGCTCTTTAGTGGATACGGTCCTGCACTGTAGTTACTCCTTGTCCTCAGTGTGGGCTGAGATGAGCTGTTGGCTAGTCCTCTCCTAAAGGGTTTAGCACTGCATCATGCAGGGTACAGGCACTTCAAGAAAGAAGCTTGTAAGAGGGCTTTGCCCTGCAACCTACCCATGCGAGACACTGACTAAGACTAAGTCTTTTCTGTAGAGGGAACCTGGCAGAGGGCCAGGGCCCAGGTAGAACCAGTGTGGAGAGCTATCCGAGCTGCGTCCTTACTCCACCGAAGCTTGGCTAAGACTCCTCCTTTACCCAAGGGACTAACTTCCTAACCAGCGTGTAAGGTGCGCTGTGGTTGGGTGGAAAGAGTGCAACTGAAGAGTAGAAAGGGAAGAGATGATAGGACAGAATAAAGGAAAGATCCTACTGGTTCACAGAATCTGGTACATACAAATACAGTCATGGCCAAAAGTTTTGAGAATGATACAGATATTAATTTTTACAGTCTTCTGCTTCAGTTTTTAAAATGGCAATTTTCATATACTCCAGAATGTTATACAGAGGGATCAGCTTAACAGCAATTACTTGCACAGTCAATATTTGCCTAGAAAATGAACTTTATCCCCCAAAACACATTTCCCCATCATTGCACCCCGGCCTTACAGGGAGCAGCTAACATTGTTTAACCCTTTAAGGACATGGCCCATTTTCGTTTTTACGTTTTCGGTTTTTCCTCCTTGTGTTTAAAAGGCCATAGCACTTGCATTTTTCCACCTAGAAACCCACATGACCCCTTATTTTTTGCGTCACTAATTGTACTTTGCAATTACAGGCTGAATTTTTGCATAAAGTACACTGCGAAACCAGAAAAAAATTCGAAGTGTGGTGAAATTGAAAAAAAAAACGCATTTCTTTTATTTGGGGGGTATTTGTTTTTACGCCATTCGCCCTGGGGTAAAACTGACTTGTTATGCATGTTCCTCAAGTCGTTACGATTAAAATGATATGTAACATGTATAACTTATATTGTATCTGATGGCCTGTAAAAAATTCAAACCGTTGTTAACCAATATACGTTCCTTAAAATCGCTCCATTCCCAGGCTTATAGCGCTTTTATCCTTTGGTCTATGGGGCTGTGTCAGGTGTCATTTTTTGCGCCATGATGTGATCTTTCTATCGGTACCTTGATTGCCCATATACGTCTTTTTGATCGCTTTTTATTACATTTTTTCTGGATTTGATGCGACCAAAAATGCGCAATTTTGCACTTTGGGATTTTTTTGCGCTGACGCCGTTTACCGTACGAGATCAGGAATGTGATTAATTAATAGTTCGGGCGATTACGCACGCGGCGATAGCAAACATGTTTATTTATTTATTTGTTTACTTTTATTTAAAACCTGGGAAAAGGGGGGTGATTCAGACTTTTATTAGGGGAGGGGGCTTTTTACTATTAACAACACTTTTTTTTTTTTTTTTTACACATATACTAGAAGCCCCCCTAGGGGACTTCTAGTATATACACTTGGATCTCTCATTGAGATCTCTGCAGCATAGATATGCTGCAGAGATCCATGAGATCGGCACTCGTTTGCTTTCGGCTGCTGCAGCCGGAAGTAAACGAGTGCCGAGCCGAGGACGGCGCCATCTTGGACGCATCCCCGGCCGGCATCAGTAACGGAGATCGCTCCTCCGGGACAAGGTCCCGGAGGAGCGATCTCCCCCACTAGACACCAGGGAAACGTTGCCTCCGGTAATCGGAGGCAGCTGTCAACTTTGACAGCTGCCTCCGATTAGCTAATTAGCGGGCACAGCGATCAGACCGTGCCCGCTAATAGCGGCGGTCCCGGGCTACACGCGGCACCCGGGATCGCGGCACTTCAAAGCGGGGCCGCCGCGCGGCCCCCCTTTGAAGTGCAAGTGAGGACATAGGACGTACCGGTACGTCCTATGTCCTTAAGAGGTTAAGTGATTTCTCCAATAACACAGGTGTGGGTGTTGGTGAGGACAGGGCTGGAGATCAATCTGTCATGATTAAGTAAGAATGACACCACTGGACACTTTAAAAGGAGGCTGGTGCTTGGCATCATTGTTTCTCTTCTGTTACCATGGTTATCTCTAAAGAAACACGTGCAGTCATCATTGCACTGCACAAAAATGACCGAACAGGGAAGAGTATCGCAGCTAGAAAGATTGCACCTCAGTCACCAATCTATCGCATCATCAAGAACTTCAAGGAAAGAGGTTCCATTGTTGCCAAAAAGGCTGCAGGGTGCCCAAGAAAGACCAGCAAGCGCCAGGACCGTAAAAGTGTGGTCAGCTGCGGGATCGGGCTACCAACAGTGCAGAGATTGCTCAGGAATGGCAGCAGGCAGGTGTGAGGGCATCTGCACTGTGAGACTGTGGAGACTCTTGGAGCAAGGCCTGGTCTCAAGGAGGGCAGCAAAGAAGCCACTTCTCTCCAGAAAAACATCAGGGACAGACTGATATTCTGCAAAAGGTCCAGGGAGTGGACTGCTGAGGACTGGGGGAAAGGTCCAGGGAGTGGACTGCTGAGGACTGGGGGAAAGGTCCAGGGAGTGGACTGCTGAGGACTGGGGGAAAGGTCCAGGGAGTGGACTGCTGAGGACTGGGGGAAAGTCATTGTCTCTGATAAATCCCCTTTCCGATTGTTTGGGTCATCTGGAAAACAGCTTATTGGGAAAAGACGAGGTGAGCGCTACCACCAGTCTTGTCTCATGCCAACTGTAACCAGCATCCTGAAACCATTCATGTGTGGGGTTGCTTCTCAGCCAAGGGAATCGGCTCTCTCACAGTCTCACAGCCTAAAAACACATTCATGAATAAATAATGGGACCAGAATGTCCTCTAAGAGCAACTTCTCCCAACCGGCCAAGAGCTGTTTGGCCACCAACAATGCCTTTTCCAGCATGATGGAGCACCTTGCCATAAAGGAAATGTGGTAACTAAATGGCTCAGGGAACAAAACATAGAGATTTGGGTCCATGGCCTGGAAACTCCCCAGATCTTAATCCCATTGAGAACTTGAGACGGGTGGACAAACAAAAACCAACAAATTCTGACAAAATGCAAGCATTGATTGTGCAAGAATGGACGGCTATCAGTCAGGATTTGGTCCAGAAGTTGTATGAGAGCAGCCGGGGAGAATTGCAGAGGTCCTGAAGAAGAAGGCGCAACACTGCAAATATTATAGACTTGCTGCAGTAACTCATTCTAACTGTCAGTATAAACTTCTGTTACTCATAATATGATTGCAATTATTTCTGTATGTGATAAAACATCTGACAAACACACAGAAAAACCAGAGGGCAGGGGATCATGGGAAAATAGAAGATTTGTGTCACTCAAAACTTTTGGCTATGACTGTACAATAACCCTTTGAGACACTTCAGCTTTCATATACAATACAGCGACATCTAGTGGTCATCTTTAGTAATACTTTAGCTGCAATAAGACCACAAAAGTACAGACATTTATGTAGGGTGTGAATAATAGTAACACCCATAGTGGGACACTGCAGACTCATACAGACTGACAGAATCGGGGATCACAGCGGATTTTGCTGCCATTTCGTACATGTGACCCCCCCCCAAAGAAAATACTGATTAGATTAGACCTTTTAGACAGAGCGATAATTCGCACGATTAACGATTTTGAATGAACTATGTGTTTTTTATAATGATCAGCGTTTAGACGGAACGATACATCGTACGGTAAAATCGTTTTGCGATCGCTTAAGCCTATCTCACACATAGGTGAAATCGTTGAAAGACTGTTTACACGGAAAGATCTGCAAATTTTTTTCGAACGAGCAACGACGATTTGAGAACATGTTGAAAGATCAAAATGAACTATTTCTCGCTCGGCGCTTGATCGTTCGCTGTGTTTACACGGAACGATTATCGCTCAAATGCGATCGTTATCGTGCATGTTCGAATGCTAATCGTTCCGTTTAAAAGGACCATAAGGGTCAGTACACACTGAGGAATCAGCTGTGAAATTCCAAGCAGAATCCCCATCACAGACTCCGCTCAGAATTCCGTCTGTCTCAGCGTAAGGTTTTCTTTCAGTGTAGAGCCGCGACGCCCTACACCTTACATTGAGGCAGGCGGAATTCCGAGCAGAATCTGCAACGGGGATTCCGCTCGGATTTTCATTGCTGATTCCTCAGTGTGAACTGACCCTTATAGGGGAAAAAATGGTCTCTGCAGATGATGGGAAATGGAGAGCGGCTGTGGAGCCGGCTAATCCACGTGACAGGGGAGGACCAACTCCTGCTGAGTGATGGGAAATTCACTATGAAATGGCTAAATACTGGATCTATTCAGGACCTGACCACTAGGGGCCGAGAAGGTTCCCAGCTATGGGAAATAGCTGCTATAGAGCCAGCTGGGGAAAGCAGGTAACAAGGAGCATGTGGCTGCAGGGGGTATATAGGACTACAGAGGGCATTGTACAGGGGGCACACCTGGCTACAAAGGGTATTGTATCCAATTACAGGGGGCATATACAACTACAAAGGGTATTGTATCTAACTATAGGGGGAATAAATAACTACAGAGTATTGTACCTGAATAGAGGGGGCATTATTATTGGGGAAGGTGGTAATAATGGCTACAGGGCTACTTCAGCAATTTTATAGTTACATTGTTATCAGGGTCTCTGATCTGCGAGAATCATCAGCTGACAGAGATGTTACACGTAGTCTTCGGCAGCAATGTGATCTCCACCTCATCTAGACAAATGTTTATAATTGTATCTTTGAGGGTACTCGACTAGAACATCTGATCAGCTGGGGGTACTAGACTGGAACAACTGATCACCTGGGGGTACTCGACTGGAACATCTGATCACCTGGGGGTACTCCGCTTGAATAGGTTAAGAAACACTGTTCCCTTACGTCCCACAGTGGCACAATAATGGGGTATTCTTTCCCTTGTGAGCTTGGCAGGACAAAAGAATTTTTAATAGTAAACCAATTAAAGAATAGAAAGACACTCCCCTTCCCAGGAGTATATAGGGTGAACTGCCCTCAACCACAGTGATTTTATTTTTGTCCTTTGAGTATGGCAGGACTCTCCCTGGGAGATTCCTTCCTAGAGAATTGGTTTATATTCACGTAGCCTGTTGTTTTTTTCTACAGATCTGGTCTTGCTGTTTCCAGATGCCTTGCTGCAGAGCGCGGTCAGGAAATCATTGGGCGTCTAATATCGTGCAACTGTGTCCAGACCGGAAGTTAGGGCACGCAATTTCCGGTCGGGTGGTATGCTGTTTGCGCGCAACTGCCTCAGAACCGGAAATAGGTTAGCATAGCCCCATTCTGCGTTAACTCTGCAGTATTTTTTTCATTTTTTCAGGGTTTACCCTTGATACTAATAAAGCTGTGCAACATGATTTTTTTCATATCTTCCGGACCAGGGGGTCTTTGTACACCGCGGCCCGGAAGTGGGCGGAGCTTAAGCTGGCAGCTAGAGCTATGACTCTATCTACTGCAGCTTGGAAGGCTTTATGAATGCGACCCTGGTCAGGGGATGTCTCTTCAAAGTACAGTATATGTAATATGAAGTTCTCACCAGGGAGCTTGTTTGGGTCAGAACTTGACTCTCTTATGGAAGACCTGTCTGACCGCAAGGGTAAATCTTTGCCTTAAAGTCGTAGCTTCTTTCGTAGGAGACAAAACAGGTACCCCCAGAGAGGAAGACAAACCGCTTTCATGGTATGGGTAGAGGTGCAGGCAGCTCAAGAAGAGGTGGTACCAAAGGACAGAAGTCCTCTCCAAAAAAAGGACTTCTGACGCCAACCCTCTTCTAGTAGGGGGTCACCTCTCTCAATTCCTTCCAACATGGGAGAAGGCAATAAAAGATTCATGAGTCCTCAACAAAATCGAGAGGTTATTACTTGCCACTTAATCCTCTACCCCCTTAATATCCTCTCGTCTTCCTCCAGACAAACAGACAGTACTGGAGAGATCCATTTTCGAGCTAATAGTTATCAGCTGTGGAGACAATACCAGAAGAAGAACTAGGGCTGGGAGTTTACTCTCCAGTTTTTCTAGTACCCAAACCCTCCAAGTGGAGATTGATCATAGATTTGCGTTTGCTCAATTGCTATATTTCCAAAGCAAGATTTTGAATGGAAACAATAAGGTCGGTCAAGATGATTCTTCAAGAAGGGGACTTGATGGCATCCTTGGACCTCAATGATGAATCTTTCCATATTACAATATTTGCAGGTCACAAAATTTTTAAGGATTGCGGTCTACCTCTGAGGCCAATTGAAACATCTTCAATTCAAGGACCTCCCCTTCAGGATAACATCTGCCCCCTTTGTTTTTACAAAGGTTGTGGCTTCAGTGCAAGCCATAAACATTGTACCTTATCTGGACGATCGGCTCCTGTTAGCCAGATCAAAAGATCTCCTAAATCAGCATGTCTGTGTCGCTCTAGAACCTCTAGATTCTTTGAGTTGGCTTGTAAATCAAGAAAAGTCCAATCTCAGCCCATCTACCACAAAGAGCTATCTAGGGTTTGTCATAGACGCTCTACGCATGAGACTCTTCCTGACAGAAGAGAGGAAAGCCAGAATCCAAAACAGCGCAAGATTTCTGAGGATACCTCGTCGAGTCTTTGTCAGGACACTGAGTTATTTAGGCCTGCTATCATCAGCAGGAGAAGCCGTACTATGGGCTCTATGGCATCTGAGACCACTCCAGATGGAGGTGCTTCACGTATTGAAAAGGAGGTGTACAGACCTAGACAGAAAGATCATTCTTTCTGTCAAGTCAAGAAGATCTCTAACTTTGTGGCTACAATTTCAAGATGGTGCCAGTCTCCTAGAGCCAAGATGGAACCTCCTAACCACCGATGCTTCAGGGTCAGGATGGGGAGCACATTTAAGAGACAAAAAAGTCTCCGGAGTATGGTCAAGCTCAGAAAGAATCCTCTTTAAACGAGAGAGTGTTAAAAGCCATCTACAAGGCTCTTCTTCATTTTTCTCCTCTCCTCCAGGGGCAAGCAGTCAAAGTGATAACGGACAACATGGCTGCAGTTTATAATATAAACAAACAAGGAGGCATTCGCTCTCCAGCCCTGTTGATAGATATAGAAAGGATCCTCTCTTCAGAAGAGAATTCGCTAACGAGGATAGCTGCAGTCTATGTGAAGGAAACTTAGATTGTCCTCGCGGACAGACTCAGCAGGAATCTCTCCATACCTGAGGAGTGGACACTCAATGCAACAATATTCAATCAACTAGTGGTTCGTTGGGGAATGCCAGAAATAGATCTGATGGCAACACACAAGAACGCCAGAGTACCCAGGTTCTGTTTCCTCTATCCAGAGGACAATCCAGAGATAGTAGATGCCATGACCTTCACATGGAACTTCAATCTGGCATATATATTTCCACCAACTGCAATGATACCACGAGTCTTGGTGAAGATAAGACAGGATCAGCTGTCAGTAAAAGCAGTAATTCCGTTCTGGCTGAAGACATCCTGGTTTGCCTATCTCATGATCATGAGTCGGGGCACATATTGGAGACTTCCACCTGTGTAGAATCTGGTGTCTCAGGGCACGCAGCTCTGCCAGAATCTGGGGTCCCTGAATCTGATGGCATAGAGATTGACCGCCCCCTATAAAGAACCATTGGTTTATCTGAAAGGGTTTTGGTGACATTGTCTCACTCTAGAAGTGAAGCCACCAATCAGTCACATGAGCGAGTCAGGAGACTGTTCCAAAATTGGTGCACCCCTAAGAACATAGACCCTAGTGCTCCTTTCGGTGCCGCAGATCCTAGACTTCCTCTAAGACGGATATGATAAGGGATTGACACAAAGTACATTGAAGGTTCAACTGGTGGCTATGTCTGCGTTCTTTCATAAAAGGCTTCTCCAAATCCAGGGGATTAAAGATTTCATCAAGGCCAAACCCCAAGGGGTTAACCAGCGCTACAAAAACATGGCCACTTTCTTCCACAGACAGCCCCACTCTTGTCTCCAGCTTGGGCGGGGTTTTGCTGCTCAGTTCTATTGAAGTGAATGGAGCTTAATTGCAAACCGCACCTGAACTGGAGACAAGAGTCGTGTTGTCTCTGAAAGAAAGTTGCCATGTTTTTGTAGCGCTGGATAACCCCTTTAAGACCCAGGATTTGTAGGCTGGTTAATCCCTGGAATTTGTCGCTCATCCTCAAAGCCTTAGGTTCTGGTCCTTTTGAACCCCTAGAGTCTATATCACTCAAACTTCTATCTATGAAGACTATTTTTGCTGGCTATTACTTTAGCAAAAAGAATTGGAGAGCTTCAAGCCTTTTCTGCAAAGGAACCATATACTACCTTTATGGACGATAAAGTATTGCTAAGATATCTACCATCCTTTTCTTCCAAATATCCTTTTTCAAATATGAATCAGATGATGTCAATTCCTTTCATCTCACCTGAAGATCCATTGTTGGAGAGTCTGGATGTTGTCAGATGTTTGAAAACTTACATTCAGACAACTGAAGAATTCAGAAAAGTGGAGAACTTATTCGTCTCCTTTGCAGGGAAGATGAAGGGCGCAAATGTATCCAACCCACTATTTTCAGGTGGATTTCAGAATATATTGTTACTCCACTCAAGGTCAAAAGCCTCCAGAATTTACCAACACCCATACAAGGGCTGTGTCTACTTCGTGGGTGGAGAAGGCTTTGATACCCCTGGACCAGATTTGTTTGTGAGCCTCTTGGTCTATGCCATGTTCGTTTCGCATTATAAAATTTCTAGTTTAACATCCTCCACCACGCCCTTTGCTAGATCCGTGTTATCATCAGCAGTGTGTGAGGCTCTCCGATAGGGGGTTGTTACGTGCTAAATCCCCATTATTGTGCCACTGTGGCATGTAAGGGAAGTTAACATTCTGTATGAGAATGTGTTTTCCCTTTAGTCCCCACTGCGGCACAAGCTCCCCTCCCTTGTTCTTGTGTTATCTTTTATTTTTACTTGACAGTTACTCACTGTGGTTGAGGGCAGTTCACCTTATATACTCCTGGGAGGAGGAGTGTCTTTCTATTGTTTAATTGGTTTACTATTAAAATTCCTTAGTCCTGCCAAGCTCAAAGGGGCAAGAATACCCCATTATTGTGCCGCTGTGGGGATTAAAGGGAAAACACATTAACATACAGACTGTTAACTATATATATATATATTATATTGGATGGACAACAGAAAGGAAATATTTCATACTAATTAACCAGTTGATGTCACAGGACGAGCATGCCTGTATGGAGCAGACTCCTCATCACATAGAGCAGATTCAGGATGCTGCTAATAGCAGACATGGCGTGATCCTCTGTACCAGCTATTTAAAGGAGAAGTCCGGCGAAAAACAGGAGTTACTCACCGGGTAATGATGTTTCCCAGAGTACATGACAGCACCACCAGAGAGAGGGACTCCGCCCCCAGGAACAGGAAACCTGGAGAGATAAAAGGAAAGGCCCTCCTCTCCCTCCTCAGTGAATTTCCGAGACCGAAGAGAGCCTTATTAAACAGCCATATGTCTATATATTTCATAATCAAAGAAACACCACATAACCTAACAAAAAAACACCCCCGTGAACACCTTAGTGCAGAAAAGAAGGAAAATAAAGGGTGGGAATGTGATGGTGCTGTCATGTACTCTGGGAAACATCATTACCTGGTGAGTAACTCCTGTTTTCCCTATCGACATGACAGCACCACCAGAGAGAATACCAGAGAAGAGAACTTGGGGTGGGACAACAGCTTGCAACACTTTCCTCCCAAAAGCCATATCAGAAGAAGAGGAAAGATCCAACCTATAATGTCGAGCATAACTAACTTAACAGATGCATCAATGATTGGTTCAAATGGTGCCTTCATAAGTGCATTCAGAACTATATTTAAGTCCCAAGGGGGAACTGTTTTTATAATCATAGGGCAAAGTTTAGACATAGCAGTAAAAAATTCTTATAACCTATGGATGTCTGGCTAGAGGTTGGTTATACAGAGCCCCTAGAGCTGAGACCTGAACCTTCAATCTCGCTGTTTTGAGCCCTTTTTCCAAACCCCTTTGCAAAAAATCTGCGCCAGATTGGGTTTATCAAAATCCAGTGTACTCTGCCCAACAAAATTAAAAAAGGTTTGCCAAATCCTAAAGTAAATTTTGCATGTTATAGGCTTCCTACTCTTCTGCACTGTAGTGATAACTGCATCTGACAGACCTTTCCCCCTAAGGATTAACCTTTCAAGAGCCAGGCCGTCAAATGCAGCTGCTTGACCTGCGGGTGTTGTACTGGCCCCTGAAGTAGTAGGTCTGGCTGATCCGGCAGCACCCATGGATCTGTCACGGCCCAGTCTTTCAGGCAAGAGAACCAGGTTCTTCGGGGCCAGAATGGTGCAATTAAGATAACTCTGGCTCTCTCCTGCCTTATCTTTTTTAGCACCCTTAGAAGAAGAGCTGCCGGGGAAAGGCGTACATCAAGTCCCACCTCCAGCTCTGAGACAGAGCATCCACCACTAAGGGGTGATCTTCCGGGGACAGTGAGAAGAATTTCCTTACTTGTGGATTCCTTCGGGTGGCAAATAAATCTATTTCTGGCACCCCCCATAATTGTGTAATCTTTTGAAACACCTTCGGGTTCAACTGCCACTCTCCCTGGTGAAGCTGGTTGCGGCTTAGATAGTCTGCTCGCACATTGAGGGAACCCTTTAAGTGGACTGCTGACAGACTTAAGAGATTTGTTTCTGCAAACAAAAAAATCTGGTATGAAAGACTTAACAGAGACTGGCTTCTTGTTGTTCCTTGCCTATTTATTATTGTGACTGCTGTAGAATTATCTGATAACACACTGACACTAGAATTTTGGATGTAATCTTTTGCAACATTAAGGGTTTTTAAAATGGCCACTACTTCTCTAAAGTTAGAGGATCTATCCCTGAAGGATCTATCCCAGGACCCCTGAAAATCTAACTCACCTAGATGGGCTCCCCACCTCCTAAGGCTGGCATCCGTGGTAAAAATTATGGGACAAGGATTTACCCAGCTAAGACCACCTGTAGTATGCTTTCTGTCTAACCACCAGTGGAGACTCTGCAATACTTCTTGAGAAAGAGTGACCTTCCTATCCAACCCACTCGGGGAACCATCCCATAACCCCAGAAGGTATAACTGTAGGGGCCTAGAGTGTATTTGGGCCCAAGGCACAGCTGGTATGGCGTCTGTAAACAACCCTAACAGGGACATACCCTTTCTGATTGTAGTTAAAGGATTCCTTAGGATTAAAGAAATTGTAGCCTCTATTTTCTGGACTTTTTCTTCTGGAAGAAACGACTTTTGTGAAGAGGAATCTAAGACAATCCCTAGAAATTTCTTCTTTTGAGCTGGGGATAAAGAAGATTTCTCCACATTAACTATCCACCCTAGCTGTTTTATAACACCTAAAGTCCTAGATATTTTGGACTGTAGATTTTTTTCCGCATCAGCTACTAACAAAAAATCGTCCAGATAGGGAACAAACAAACCTGGACCCTCTCTGATGTGCGCTGCCATTTCCGCCACAACTTTTGTAAAAATTCTGGGCGCAATCGCTATGCCGATTGGCAATGCCTGAAACTGAGGGTGACAAAGTGAGCCATTCAAAAAAATCGCCAGTCTTAAATATTTTGGTAGTCTTTATGTATGGGTACATGCAAATAAGCGTCTTTTAAATCAATTGACGCCATGAAGCAGTCTTTGGTTAACAAATTTATTGTGGATTTTATTGTTTCCATTTTAAACCTATAGTATTTTAAAAACGTATTCAAGGGCTTCAAATTAATTATCACTCTGTACGAGCGATCTGGTTTTTGCACCAAAAAAAGCGTGGAATAAAACCCCCGTCCTTCTTCATACACCGGAACCGGGACTAACACCTTTTTGGCTATTAGAGAAATGACCTCTTTCTCCAATGTCTTTTGCTCATGTCACCCATATAGCTTCTGGTGACTACAAAACGATTAGGGGGGAGGGAAGTAAACTCAAAATCTAAGCCGTCCTTAATATATTTCAGGACTCGGGAACTTACAGAAATTTTACTCCATTCTTGAAAAAAAAAAACTGAAGCCTACCCTCTACTTGCTCCCCACACCTATTAGGTGGTGTTTTTTTATTTGGTTCTGATTTCTGATTAAACATAAATCCACAGGTTTTTCCCCCACCTCTTCCTTTTTCTCTGGCGTCAGAACCTCTGCCACGAAATCCACCCCTTGATTGGGGACGAAAGGACCTATAGTGTCCTGATTGAAAGGTAGAGGGAAACCCCTTTTTCTTGTCTCCTGCCTTTTCTAGGAGGTCTTCCAGGACTGAACCAAATAAATAGCTACCCTCACAGGGGATATTACAGAGTTTCGCCTTACATGTTGCATCCCCAGACCAGTTTTTTAGCCAGATTGCCCTTCTGGCCGAGTTTGACAGAGCCGCAGATCTGGCTGAAAATCTTAATGAATCTGCTGAGGCTATGAAGGCAGCAGATTTCTTTAGGCGAGATAGCGAACTCAGTGAACTTTCCACCGACTGTCCTGTTTTAATGCCTTCCTCCAACTGGTCCAGCTAAACCATCATGGATCTGGCAACACATGTGCTCGCTATACTTGGTTTAAATGATCCTGCTGCTGCCTCCCAAGATTTTTTTAAATATCCATCAGCCTTTTTATCCATAGTATCCTTCAAGGCCCCTAGATCCTCAAAAGGGAGTGAGGCTTTTTTGGATACTTTTGCTATCGCAACGTCTATTTTAGGGGGGTGGTCCCAACCCGGGTTCTCTGTATCCTCAAAAGGATATTTCCTTTCAACGGCCCTTGGGATAAATCCCTTACGATCCGGCTTAGCCCATTCTCTCTTAATGAGAGCGGATATACTTTTATGGACTGGGAATACCCACCTTTTCTTACAGTCCAAGCCGCTGAACATTATGTCCTGCACTGATCTTTGCTTTTTTTGTTCTTCTAACTTCATGGTTGAGCGAACATCTTTTACCAGACTGTCCACATTTTCCAGGGCAAATAATGATCTCCCTGTGGACACATCTTCTGAAGCCTCAGAAGCCTCAGATCCATCTCTATTCACTACTTCCTCCTCTGGATCTTCTTGAGAATCAAGCACTAATGGTTGTGGCTCACTCGGTGACTCAGCCACAGAAGTAGAAGCAGAGGAGGATGCGGGAGGTAGATTCTTAAGGAATTTATTAAGCACTTCCTTAATTAAATCTCTAAAATAAAAGAGGAAAATATTTCCCCATTACCGAGTTGAACACATAAACCGGCATAAAACAGAACACCAACAACATTGCTCACTTCATAGATGATAGGAAAGAGGACATATTTGGAGTTTCAGCTGCTACCAACTTGGCAATACAAGCTTCACATGTGGACTGCTCAGACTCTAAAGTAAGTTTCCCCCTGCAAATCCTGCATTCTCTTTTGGCTTTCTTTACAGACTTCCTGCTCTCCTCCTCCTATACAAAGCATACATTGCATCAGTAACAGACTATACATGGAGTATCTCACCCAGCCTGTCGATGCCTCCGCCGGTTACCCTGGATTTGCCCGAAGAGCCTGCGTCCTTCCTCTCGCTGCCGCTCATGGTGCCTCGTGCTCTCGGACGGTGCCGGCCCTCTCCCCACCGCACAGTCAGAGCACGCTTGCGACTCCTCACTGAATAGCGCTCGGCGTGACGTTGATTCCGGCGTGCGGCGTCGCTTTCGGGTCCCGCCGCCAGACCGGAAGACAGCCGCTCGCCCTGCAAGTGTTTGTCGTACGCTGCGCACGTAGATTCCGGCCTGGCCGACTCACCGAAAATCCTGCCTGGTAAGTCGTTTGCAGGGAAAGGGTCTAAGACCGACCTACGGTCCGTCTGAACTCCCCCTCGGCCTGACAGTGCCCCAGGGAATAGGGAGAGCTCCGGCAACTTAGGCTTGCTTGCTTGCTTGCTCCAGGCTTCCCACAGGAACAGGAAACCACTGAGGAGGGCCTTTCCTTTTATCTCTCCAGGTTTCCTGTTCCTGGGGGCGGAGTCTCTCTCTCTGGTGGTGCTGTCATGTCGATAGGGAAATTTTTATTAAATTATTGTATTGCCCCCCAAAAGTTATACAAATCACCAATATAGATTTATTACAGGAAAAGCTTATAAAGTGTTTTTCCCTGCACTTACTACTGCATCAAGGCTTCACTTTCTGGATAACATTTTGATGTCACTTCCTGGATAACACGGTGATGTCACGCCCCTATTCCCAGAGCTGTGCGGCTGTGGCTGCTGGAGAGGATGATGGCAGGGGGACAATCAGGTACACAGGGCACTGGAGGGACACTAAGCATCCCCCTGCCATCATCCTCTCCAGCAGCCACAGCCCGCACAGCTCTGGGAGTCTGCAGGGAGACTTGTCTTGGCAGTGACAACCTGCTCAGCCCCTTCTTAGTCAGTAATTGGCTGAGCAGGCTGTCACTGCCAAGACTAGTGTCTCACCGCAGGAGGACCTTGTGTGGGGAGGTGGTCAGGTAAGAATAGACTATTTTCTATAAAAGTGCAGATAGATAGATATAAAAGTGCATATATATATATATATATATATATATATATATAAATAAAGTTAAAGGGCTGGAGTACCCTTTTAAGAGGTTCTATGGAGGAAAAGAGTAGGTGGCAACAAATAAACAGATAGGACCTGCCAACATTTTGTGAAAGTTCCCAGGTATGTGGCAGTGCACTGACTGAGCGGGGTAGTTTCTGCAAGGAGAATGCGTCTCAGTGACTAGAAAATAACTAAGAAGTTTACCAGGAGCCGAAGCAGGTGAGGATCGATTTTATTTTTACCCTAGCCAAATCCCTAGATAATCCCTTTAAGAGTCATACATTCGGCTGTATTTTACTGACCATAGATTAAAAACAAAAATTACAGTAAAAAATATAAATTTATTTTACAGTGCTTCACATCCGACCCGCTACATGGTGGAAAACATGAAAACATCCTGAATATTTATACAGCTGAGCACAGAATAGCAATGTCTTGCCTGGATATCTCCAATCTAATACACTTCTATGATAGAGCTGGACACCTTATTTTCAGCTTTTTTCCAGAGTCACTTTTCATTGCAACGTTACTAATTTGCCTGTGTAAATACATGACATCCCGTACATGAAAAATATATACAGGTAAAAGGTTTAAAAAATTATTAACAGAATGTGGCAAATGGAATTTAAAGTGAATGTACCATCAGGTGCTGCTCTTTGGAGAAGAATCAATAGAGGGGCAGGGGTTTCCTCCGACTCGGGCGGGTGGTCTCACCTCCAATGCTCGGTAGTAGACTGGCGCATCGTTCATGTGTAACACAAGCAAATGTACCAGATAGAACGTTCCCTTTAACTGAAGTAATAGCTTTCACAACTATTATTTTAAAAACAAACCTGGGTCATAAGTTCTGCTAAAGATTAAGACTAGAGATGACACAACGAGCAGCTTGAGTCCGATCGTGCGGCATCGAATACCGGTGGCGGAAGAAGTTGGATGCAGTCCGGGAACATGGATACAGCCCGTCTTCTCAGTCTGTCAGTACAAATATGTACTAGTACTTGTGATATTGTTGATACAGCATCATCCGCTAGAAGCAAACACCAAGTACACTAAGGAAGTATTCAGAGTGTTAACATCACACAATCACAGTGGATCTTTAATACCATCCGCTAGCTAATATACAGAACAAGGATCACTTGGGAGGTAAAGAAGCAAGTACATGTCATGCTGACCTACGAAAGGCAGCTGTACCTGAATGTTCAGCATATGGGTAGTATCTTATAGTACACGTAGTACCTTGTGGCACCATTAAGTGCTGTTTCTTTCGACTGCATCTCATAGGTTTTTCTTTTCTTTTTTTTTCCACAATATTTTATTGTACTTTTTCAAAAACCTCTCTCCTAGGTTTTTCCAGCTTTGCTCCATGTTTACGAGTATGAAGCAAATGATATAGGCAATGCAGAGATACATTGCAGGAAGGACATAGGCTTCATGTACTCTGAACAGCAGGATTTTTTTTGCATATCCCCACACAGTATCATTAATATAACATATAGTAATAGTAGTTATTTAACAGCAAAAATAATCATTAAAGAGACATGTCCAAAGTTATGACTGGTCGGGGTCTGGGTGTACAGTACCCACCGATCTGTAGAACATGCCGGGAGAAGCAACTGGCTCAGCACTTCTCTCCCTGCCTCTATAGACTTCCTATAGTGTCCGTCTCCTACAGCGAGATGAGAAGAGCAGCACCGGGCTATCAGTGTGGGGCTGAACAACCAGTCCATGACCAATCACATGTTTTGTTAAATGACAGCAACCCTTTAGGTCACAGCGGTTCCTGGTGCCATCATTCCGTCTCTCTTCATGTCCCTCCCATCTGCCTCCTCCCCGTCATATCTACATCAGTGACGAGCTGAAGGGAAAGTCTTCACACTCCGGTGACACTTATGTTAATGATATCAATGATGGTATTTTCAACTTGATGACAGAGTTGTACATCTGGATCCAAACTCTCCAGATCCTTTGTTGCAGCAACCGGAAGTGGGAAAAGGTTAAATGCACTGGAGAGTTCCTTTGGTTTCTCTTTAAGTTGCTGCAATCCTATTGAGAAGAAGAACAGATTAATATTGCAACAGACATACTAAATAGACGTCGTGGTGCGGATCATCCCTCTAACATTTGTGCATTTGCCATCTGTATTTAGTGCATCTCCTGCAACTGCACTGAACACCCCATTCCATCATTATGAGATATATATGTATATAAATAACTCATCTTGTACTTATACCAAGAACCTAACAGTACTATATCTCAGAGCTACGTCTACATGAAATCCATATGCCACACTTTTTACAATTTAAGCCACCATATTCCTTTACTTGGATCAACCAAATCTGTTAGACACATCTGCTTAGTCTCTGTCGCCAACAATGAACTTACGTGTAATAATTGGGTCAACATCTCTGGTCTGAGTAGCCACATTGGATGCACAGACCTGCCCAATCTGTATGAGGAGTGACATGACGTCTTCATATAATGGAGGAAACGCTTGGCAGAACGGCACCAAGCAGGGCAATGTTGGCATAAAAAATACAAATCGCTTGGCTTGAGTCAACACTGCAAGATATTAAGATACAAAGAAATGTTATAGCAAATAGTAAGTCATGGCTGAATATTAAAAAAAACTAAGTAAATAATATCTACGTTTCATCCAAGCATGACATGAAGCTAAGCTTCTCTTTGGTACATTAAATGGGTTGTGCCCTTTCCCCCTTTTCAACACGCTCTGCCACTTCCCAATCTCACTTCAAGGTTCGGGGGAGCGAGGAGAAGACGGAGCGGTGATCGGCTCAGGACAGCTGTGTCTCCCCCTGACATTACACTCAGAGACAATCCAAGCCCTGTAGACATGTGGGATGTCCGAGGGAAACAAAAGTAGTAAAATCATACTTGCCAGGTCCTGACTACCAGACCAGTCACTGCCCGGCCACCACTCTCATAGCTGAGAGCGGTGGTCGGGATCCTAGGCTAATGCAATGTATTTGCAGATTTTCTTTTTTTTTTTTTTTGCATTTCATATCACTTAACAAAAGTTTAGGTGATGGGAATGGCGTATCAAAGTGAAAAATCTTGACGAATTAAAATTTTTCTCTGTACACAGGAGAAAACAAAATGGCCTTGTGTTACTGGGTTGTACAACAGAAGTTGCCAAAAATGACCCCCCTCCCCACACTCAGCAGCTACAGGTGGAAGCTGCACCGCACAGACATCCTGCTCTGCCTGCCCCCTACACTACGGTGGTCCGTGCATGTCACTTCTTTGGGCGGACTGTGGACTCAGGGCCTATGCTTAATATTTTCGCCCAAATTCCATAGTGTGCACGTAACCTTATACTGAAAGCTCTGCTCTGTTTTAACCACTTGCTCCTGTATTTGGACAAGAAAGCTGAAAATTAGCAGCCAGTCAGTAGAGAGCTCGTAGTACTAGGGATAGTAATAAAAGTATTATGTGCAGAGTGAATGCGAAGGGCGGGCAGAGCAGGAGGTCTGTGTGCTGAAGCTTCAGCCTGTGGAGCACAGACAACATGATGGAAGAGGAGGGCCATAGGCTGGCTATTCTGGCCACTTACAGCTCAATTTCAGCTTTTGTAGATAGAGAAAGAACACTACCTGTAAGGAGAGTCCCCATTACATTTATAGCCAGACGAGCCATACTGAGAGATTTGGGTAACGCATACTGGATACACAAGTGTGAGAGAAGCTGGATGGCGAATATCTGCAATAGTAAAAATAAAGTTAGTAATGGACCCGATATGGGACCAAATGTGTATAACTACTATACATATATAGAGGTACACTACTGCCGGACTATTATATACATTCTATTACAGGAACTACTATTGGTGGACTCTTTAATAAATAGCAAACACGTACAAATGTGTCTGTGCAGATATATATGGGTAAATATGTGTCTGTGCAGAATATATTATATATATATATATATATATATATATATATACACATATATATATATATATATATATATATATATATATATATATATATATATACACACACATACATATACATATACATATATATGTGTGTGTGTGTGTGTGTATGTATTATGTATGTGCAGATAGGTCTATCTGTTTGCACAATTTATTTTATTTGCATGTGTTTTAATGCAGTAGCTTAGAGGTTGGAGAGAATCTACATTCATTGGGCATTACAATACTACAATAACCTGTTACCTGTTTCTCCAGTTCTGGCTGAGCTATGAGTTCTGGGATAAAATCGAGGCAGATGTGCATGGATGGGATTCCGGCAACCGTCAGAGGCAGAAGCTGACACGGGTAACCCTGGCGGAGGGGGTGGGGGGGGGGGGAGAGAAGAGATGACATTTAGTCTGAAATTCAATGATATTATACATACATACATATACTATAATATATATATATATATATATATATATATATATATATGGTGTTCTATCAGAGAGCGTTACTCACCCTTACTAATACTGCTGTATTTTGTGCCTGTGTATTTGAAAACATAACATTAAGGGGACTTTGTCAGGTCCATAACAAGTAGAGAGTGGCCGACACCGGCAGATCGGTGGGAAGGAGATAAAACAGGTGATGCTTTTGTCTTTGCTGATGGCCATTTGCAAAGTTATAAAATAGCGTTTTTCCTCAGAAGCTGAAGTGCCACCGCTATCTGCTTGTAGCATTGTCCTTGGAATCTGAAGTGCCGCACCTGTCTGCAGCTCTACCTGGTAGGGACCTGACAGATTCCCTTTAAGGAGGACTCCCATCCACACAAACAGAGTTACATTTTTAGAGTTCGTCAAATTGAATTTTTTTTTTGCAAATACAAATCACCCTCTTCCCTCTCCTGATACGTCCACTCTTTTCCTCCCATTGTTGACAGCTCGTTGTCTAGGTTACCAACCACAACTTAAATATAAATGTGGAAATCTTTTATTAGTTGCCGTGGGAGTACCCCTTTAATAAAGTAAAATATGCGCTCCTCCTAATAGATAAAGCACGCCTGGAAACGTTTGCCTGTTTGACTTTTTGTCTAGGTCTAGGTCAGCCGGAATTTTTTTTTCTTTTAAGGGGTACCCAGCCGGTACCCTTTTTTCTGCAATGCCTGGGGAGGGGGTGGGTGAAAACAATTACACTCACTTACCTCCCCGGCTCCAGCACTGCCACCCGCACTCCACCGCTCTGGTCCTCTGATGTCTGGCAGTCTCCTGGTCTGACTAGGGACTTCAGACAGTGTCCTGCCTGTGCTGCCGAATGGCTGAGCGGGCCGGCCACGTCATGTCTCATCTCTAGTCCCATGTCAGACCAGGAAGTGTCCAGGGGACCACAGTGGCAGCAATGGAGCCGGGGAGGCAAGCGAAAGTGCATGAATTGTTCCCCCCCACCCCCCCCCCCAGGTATTGCAGAAAAGGGTCTCAGCCGGAGTAACCCTTTATATTACAATATAACAAATAAATGTTATATAAATTATGCCTGCAAGATCAAGCCCATATTTCTCATCAATTGCTTTGTTTGTTCTTCTTTTCTATAGTTATTGGGTAATATACGATAATCATATCTGACCAAATCTATAAATCTTCTAGTAACATGACAGATTTCTTATGAGACATAACACCTAAACACAGTAATCACTGAACTCAAGGAGAACAGCGAAAAAAATTTCAATGAAGTACTCAATCAAGAGTCTCCACTGATGCCCCCAAAAATTTAAATATGCAAAACAAGAGTCCGTGGAGCCTCAGTTACGAGTCTCAAAACACGGGATAGCCAGATATCTCTAGCCTGTTGCCAACGGGGTGCCTCCAAGATGGGGAGAGCACCACACCACCCTGATAAATAACCCCTTAAGTCCCACTCGGTTGCGAGTATTGGAACATAGACAGGGAAACAACAGGGTGGCCCCTTTTGTCAATGTCTAACTCAAGGTGCGAGTATTGCGATCATGACAAGGGCTTGCAAAGGCAGGCTTCCACCCACAGACAGCTGTTTCGGGGTTTTTGCCCCTCGTCAGTGTGGGGTAGGATTCTGGCTAGTTGGGGCAATGAAAAATCAACCAACAAAACACAGTAATCACTGAACTCAAGGAGAACAGCGAAAAAAATTTCAATGAAGTACTCAATCAAGAGTCTCCACTGATGCCCCCAAAAATTTAAATATGCAAAACAAGAGTCCGTGGAGCCTCAGTTACGAGTCTCAAAACACGGGATAGCCAGATATCTCTAGCCTGTTGCCAACGGGGTGCCTCCAAGATGGGGAGAGCACCACACCACCCTGATAAATAACCCCTTAAGTCCCACTCGGTTGCGAGTATTGGAACATAGACAGGGAAACAACAGGGTGGCCCCTTTTGTCAATGTCTAACTCAAGGTGCGAGTATTGCGATCATGACAAGGGCTTGCAAAGGCAGGCTTCCACCCACAGACAGCTGTTTCGGGGTTTTTGCCCCTCGTCAGTGTGGGGTAGGATTCTGGCTAGTTGGGGCAATGAAAAATCAACCAACAAAACACAGTAATCACTGAACTCAAGGAGAACAGCGAAAAAAATTTCAATGAAGTACTCAATCAAGAGTCTCCACTGATGCCCCCAAAAATTTAAATATGCAAAACAAGAGTCCGTGGAGCCTCAGTTACGAGTCTCAAAACACGGGATAGCCAGATATCTCTAGCCTGTTGCCAACGGGGTGCCTCCAAGATGGGGAGAGCACCACACCACCCTGATAAATAACCCCTTAAGTCCCACTCGGTTGCGAGTATTGGAACATAGACAGGGAAACAACAGGGTGGCCCCTTTTGTCAATGTCTAACTCAAGGTGCGAGTATTGCGATCATGACAAGGGCTTGCAAAGGCAGGCTTCCACCCACAGACAGCTGTTTCGGGGTTTTTGCCCCTCGTCAGTGTGGGGTAGGATTCTGGCTAGTTGGGGCAATGAAAAATCAACCAACAAAACACAGTAATCACTGAACTCAAGGAGAACAGCGAAAAAAATTTCAATGAAGTACTCAATCAAGAGTCTCCACTGATGCCCCCAAAAATTTAAATATGCAAAACAAGAGTCCGTGGAGCCTCAGTTACGAGTCTCAAAACACGGGATAGCCAGATATCTCTAGCCTGTTGCCAACGGGGTGCCTCCAAGATGGGGAGAGCACCACACCACCCTGATAAATAACCCCTTAAGTCCCACTCGGTTGCGAGTATTGGAACATAGACAGGGAAACAACAGGGTGGCCCCTTTTGTCAATGTCTAACTCAAGGTGCGAGTATTGCGATCATGACAAGGGCTTGCAAAGGCAGGCTTCCACCCACAGACAGCTGTTTCGGGGTTTTTGCCCCTCGTCAGTGTGGGGTAGGATTCTGGCTAGTTGGGGCAATGAAAAATCAACCAACAAAACACAGTAATCACTGAACTCAAGGAGAACAGCGAAAAAAATTTCAATGAAGTACTCAATCAAGAGTCTCCACTGATGCCCCCAAAAATTTAAATATGCAAAACAAGAGTCCGTGGAGCCTCAGTTACGAGTCTCAAAACACGGGATAGCCAGATATCTCTAGCCTGTTGCCAACGGGGTGCCTCCAAGATGGGGAGAGCACCACACCACCCTGATAAATAACCCCTTAAGTCCCACTCGGTTGCGAGTATTGGAACATAGACAGGGAAACAACAGGGTGGCCCCTTTTGTCAATGTCTAACTCAAGGTGCGAGTATTGCGATCATGACAAGGGCTTGCAAAGGCAGGCTTCCACCCACAGACAGCTGTTTCGGGGTTTTTGCCCCTCGTCAGTGTGGGGTAGGATTCTGGCTAGTTGGGGCAATGAAAAATCAACCAACAAAACACAGTAATCACTGAACTCAAGGAGAACAGCGAAAAAAATTTCAATGAAGTACTCAATCAAGAGTCTCCACTGATGCCCCCAAAAATTTAAATATGCAAAACAAGAGTCCGTGGAGCCTCAGTTACGAGTCTCAAAACACGGGATAGCCAGATATCTCTAGCCTGTTGCCAACGGGGTGCCTCCAAGATGGGGAGAGCACCACACCACCCTGATAAATAACCCCTTAAGTCCCACTCGGTTGCGAGTATTGGAACATAGACAGGGAAACAACAGGGTGGCCCCTTTTGTCAATGTCTAACTCAAGGTGCGAGTATTGCGATCATGACAAGGGCTTGCAAAGGCAGGCTTCCACCCACAGACAGCTGTTTCGGGGTTTTTGCCCCTCGTCAGTGTGGGGTAGGATTCTGGCTAGTTGGGGCAATGAAAAATCAACCAACAAAACACAGTAATCACTGAACTCAAGGAGAACAGCGAAAAAAATTTCAATGAAGTACTCAATCAAGAGTCTCCACTGATGCCCCCAAAAATTTAAATATGCAAAACAAGAGTCCGTGGAGCCTCAGTTACGAGTCTCAAAACACGGGATAGCCAGATATCTCTAGCCTGTTGCCAACGGGGTGCCTCCAAGATGGGGAGAGCACCACACCACCCTGATAAATAACCCCTTAAGTCCCACTCGGTTGCGAGTATTGGAACATAGACAGGGAAACAACAGGGTGGCCCCTTTTGTCAATGTCTAACTCAAGGTGCGAGTATTGCGATCATGACAAGGGCTTGCAAAGGCAGGCTTCCACCCACAGACAGCTGTTTCGGGGTTTTTGCCCCTCGTCAGTGTGGGGTAGGATTCTGGCTAGTTGGGGCAATGAAAAATCAACCAACAAAACACAGTAATCACTGAACTCAAGGAGAACAGCGAAAAAAATTTCAATGAAGTACTCAATCAAGAGTCTCCACTGATCAGTGGAGACTCTTGATTGAGTACTTCATTGAAATTTTTTTCGCTGTTCTCCTTGAGTTCAGTGATTACTGTGTTTTGTTGGTTGATTTTTCATTGCCCCAACTAGCCAGAATCCTACCCCACACTGACGAGGGGCAAAAACCCCGAAACAGCTGTCTGTGGGTGGAAGCCTGCCTTTGCAAGCCCTTGTCATGATCGCAATACTCGCACCTTGAGTTAGACATTGACAAAAGGGGCCACCCTGTTGTTTCCCTGTCTATGTTCCAATACTCGCAACCGAGTGGGACTTAAGGGGTTATTTATCAGGGTGGTGTGGTGCTCTCCCCATCTTGGAGGCACCCCGTTGGCAACAGGCTAGAGATATCTGGCTATCCCGTGTTTTGAGACTCGTAACTGAGGCTCCACGGACTCTTGTTTTGAGACATAACACCTACCTGGAAATGAACAAGTTTTGCAATGTTTGGGTCTGCAATGAACATCTGATGCAGAAGACAAGAGATGAGGCACTGGACTTCCCGCAGATTGCACAGCAGACTGTCCTCTCCTTCCAGCTGCTCCGGAATCTTCTCGTCTGACGGAAGGCAGACCTCCAGCAGGATCTGCACCGCTGCACTATCCTAAGGACACAGGTCAGCAGCTTTATTATAGGGGTGCTGCAAAGGATGCTAGACAGTGAGAACTACAACTCCCATCATGCCTGAAGGTTCCCATCCCTGACTTAGATGCTGAGGATTATGTTACCTGGGCTGAAAGTAAAGCATTTTTTAGCTCTTCTCTGGTAACCTCCATAGTTTCGGTCTGACCTGCTAGAGCGGCCATTGTGTTACTGGGAGAAGGTTTAATATCTTGGTCAGCGGTTTCTTTGAGGTAAGAGTTGAGGTAAGCTTTGGATGCGAGAAGGTAGCCGTTCAGCATGTGTAGGGTGATATCCATCAGAGGTGGGCACCTGGAAGCACAGAAGCAGCACATGGTCGCTACAAATCCAGACTAGCAGACACGTAATTCTACAGAAAGCCAAGTAAGAACCAACCTCAGGACTCGGCCATCGCAGCGCAGGACAATCAAGGGGTCGATCATCAGATCATTCTGGGTATACTTATGGTTCCGAGAGAGTTTCAGTGAGGGCTGTAACGCATTCACAGTCATAACCCATAGCCTGAAAGGAAGAGTAGATTAATGGCAAAGCAGATCATAGGATTTTACTGCAGAGGCTCATGGATATCCGGGGCTCATGTGCAGCCGTAATCACAGATACGTCCACAGATGGGGCACGGAGCTCACCTGGTGTGGACCTATCTATGGTTACCCAATCTTCTGGCTGAATGAACCTGTAAAACTGATCGAGTTCGGCAACGTTCTTTGTAGCCAAACATTTGACTCCTAGCGGCTGCAGAAGATGGATGCAGCCATGGGGCTGTCAGGAAAGCATGGATAAAGCGACACTGTCACCCTCTTTCTGTATGAGGACTTCTCTTAACAGGTTTTCATGCCTTACTTTATAATGGATTTCTTGGTTCTTGGTCCAGACAAAAATGCTTATCATTAGTGGATTAGGCCCCTAGGCTGGCCCCCTCAACGGCCATTGGAATCAGAGAGACAGCAGCAGTGTATAGGAGGCTCAGAGCCGGCGGCAGTGTATAGGAGGCTCAGAGAGACAGCAGCAGTGTATAGGAGGCTCAGAACCAGCGGCAGGGTATGGGAGGCTCAGAAAGACAGCGGCAGTGTATAGAAGGCTCAGAGCCAGCGGCAGTGTATAGGAGGCTCAGAAAGACAGCGGCAGTGTATAGGAGGCTCAGAGCCAGCGGCAGTGTATAGAAGGCTCAGAGCCAGTGGCAGTGTATAGGAGGCTCAGAGAGACAGCAGCAGTGTATAGGAGGCTCAAAGAGACAGCGGCAGTGTATAGGAGGCTCAGAGAGACAGCGGCAGTGTATAGGAGGCTCAGAGAGACGGCGGCAGTGTATAGGAGGCTCAAAGAGACAGCGGCAGTGTAAAGGGAGCTCAGAGCCGGCGGCAGGGTATAGGAGGCTGAGAGACGGCGGCCGTGTATAGGAGGCTCAGAGCCGGCGGCAGGGTATAGGGGGCTCAGAGCCGGCGGCAGGGTATAGGAGGCTGAGAGACGGCGGCCGTGTATAGGAGGCTCAGAGCCGGCGGCAGGGTGTAGGAGGCTCAGAAAAACAGCAGCAGTGTATAGGAGGCTCAGAGTCGGCAGCAGTGTATAGGAGGCTCAGAGAGACAGCAGCAGTGTATAGGAGGCTCAGAGCCGGCGGCAGTGTATAGGAGGCTCAGAGCCAGCGGCAGTGTATAGGAGGCTCAGAGAGACAGCGGCAGTGTATAGGGAGCTCAGAGCCGGCGGCAGGGTATAGGAGGCTCAGAGCCGGCGGCAGTGTATAGGAGGCTCAGAGCCAGCGGCAGTGTATAGGAGGCTCAGAGAGACAGCGGCAGTGTATAGGAGGCTCAGAGCCGGCGGCAGTGTATAGGAGGCTCAGAGAGACAGCGGCAGTGTATAGGAGGCTCAGAGCCGGCGGCAGTGTATAGGAGGCTCAGAGAGACAGCGGCAGTGTATAGGAGGCTCAGAGCCAGCGGCAGTGTATAGGAGGCTCAGAGCCGGCGGCAGTGTATAGGAGGCTCAGAGCCGGCGGCAGTGTATAGGGGGCTCAGAGCCAGCGGCAGTGTATAGGGGGCTCAGAGCCAGCGGCAGTGTATAGGAGGCTCAGAGCCAGCGGCAGTGTATAGGAGGCTCAGAGAGACAGCGGCAGTGTATAGGAGGCTCAGAGCCGGCGGCAGTGTATAGGAGGCTCAGAGAGACAGCGGCAGTGTATAGGAGGCTCAGAGCCAGCGGCAGTGTATAGGAGGCTCAGAGCCGGCGGCAGTGTATAGGAGGCTCAGAGCCGGCGGCAGTGTATAGGAGGCTCAGAGCCCTGCTGCTCCCTCTCACACAGAGTGTGCTTTAATTTGTGCAGTGCAAAAAATGAAATAAGGCCAGGTTCACACCAGTGCTGGAGGTCGATTCGGAGAACTCACTCCTAAGTTCCATTTATTTTTCAAGATCTGAAAGGGGAGCAAGAATTCTATTCTCCTGCATATTAGGAAAACAGCTGAACAAGATGATGTAAGTCATACCATGATCTGGTCAGCATTTCTGTCACTAGTTTTTGCTGCCCTCATTTAAGGCGGAATAAACCTAGTGACAGATTCCCTTTAAGTGAAAAAGTGAAGTGAAAAGTATTCATGACAGTTTGTCTGAAATAAGAAACATAGAAGATTGTGGGCAGAAAAAGACCACTGGGTCCATCTATTCGGCCCTTTTAGTATTTCCCTTCTTATTATCTTAGGATAGATATATGTATACACCTGGCAGATATATATATGTAAATATATTTATATATGTAACTAGAAAATGTACCCGGCGCTGCCCGGGTATAAAGTGTCAGTGTGTTAATTAGATTTGTTCTAAGGTGCCCAGGAGGCCAAGCTAAAGGTATTGTTTCATCTGAGTTAATCAGTGGAATTAGTGTATACCTGTAGTGCATAGTTGGAGGGGTTCTTTATACCCACAATGTATAGTTTTTAGGGGTCTCGCATATCTGTAGTGCATAGTTGGGGGGGCTGTATACCTATAGTGTATAGTTGAGGGAGGTCCTGTATACCTGCAGTGTACAGTTGGTGAAGGTCCTGTATACCTGTACTGTATAGTTTGGGGGTCCTGTATACCTGTAGTATATAGTTGGTGCTGTATACCTGTAATGTATAGTTGGTGGAGGTCTTGTATACCTGTAGTTTATAGTTTGAGGGTCCTGGATACCTGTAGCGTATAATTGGTGGAGGTCTTGTATACCTGTAGTATATAGTTCGGGAGTCCTGTATACCTGTAGTAAATAGTTTGAGGGTCCTGTATAACTATAGTATAGAGTTGGTGGAGGTCCTGTATACCTGTAGTGTATAGTTTGGGGTCCTATATAACGGTAGTATATAGCTGGTGGAGTTCCTGTATACCTGTAGTATATTTGGGGTCCTGTATACTTGTAGTATAGAGTTGGTAAAGGTGCTGTATACCTGTATTATAGAGTTGGTGTAGGTCCTGTATACCTGTAGTGTATGGTTTTGAGGTCCTGTATACCTGTAGTGTATAGTTTGGGGTCCTATATACCTGTAGTATATAGTTGGTGAAGTTCCTGTATACCTGTAGTGTATAGTTTTGGGGTCCTGTATACCTGTAGTGTATAGTTTGGGGTCCTGTATATCTGTAGAATATAGTTGGTGGAGGTCCTGTATACCTGAAGTATATAGTTGGAGGTCCTGGTATATAGTTGGAGGTCCTGTATACCTGTAGTATATAGTTTTGGGGTCCTGTATACCTGTAGTGTGAAGTTTGGGGTCCTGTATACCTGTGGTATATAGTTTTGTGGAGGTCCCGTGCACTTGTAGTGTATAGTTTTGGGGTCCTGTATACCTGTAGTGTCCTGTATACCTGCAGGGTTGTATTTACCCGTATGGCAGTGTTATTCAGTCACAGTGTGTCGGTATTGGTCATGTCTGGTATGGGGGTGTTATCCAGTCACAGTATGGTGGTATTGGTCAGGACTAGTGTGGCGGTGTTACCCAGTCACAGTTTGCCGGTATTGGTCAGGTCTGGTATGTCAGTGTTATCCAGTCACAGTATGGCGGTATTGGTCAGGTCTGGTATGACAGTGTTATCCAGCACAGTATAGCGGTATTGGTCAGGTCTGGTGTGGCAGTGTTATCCATTCACAGTATGGCGGTATTGGTCAGGTCTGGTATGACAGTGTTATCCAGCACAGTATAGCGGTATTGGTCAGGTCTGGTGTGGCAGTGTTATCCATTCACAGTATGACGGTATTGGTCAGGTCTTATATGACAGTGTTATCCAGTCACAGTATGGCGGTATTGGTCAGGTCTGGTATGACAGTGTTATCCAGTCACAGTATGGCGGTATTGGTCAGGTCTGGTATGGAGGTGTTATCCAGTCACAGTTTGGCGGTATTGGTCAGGTCTGATATGACAGTGTTATCCAGCACAGTATGGCGGTATTGGTCAGGTCTGGTGTAGCAGTGTTACCCAGTCACAGTTTGGTATACCTGTTGTGACCTGTATATACATGTACTGTATGGATGGAGTAGGGGCTCCTGTATATACATGTTCTGTATAGTTGGAGAAGGGGGTCCTGTATACATGTACTGTATAGATGGAGTAGGAGGTCCTGTATATACATGTACTGTATAGATGGAGTAGGGGGCCCTGTATATACATGTACTGTATAGATGGAGTAGGGGGTCCTGTATATACATGTACTGTATAGATGGAGTAGGGGGCCCTGTATATACATGTCCTGTATAGATGGAGTAGGGGGTCCTGTATATACATGTACTGTATAGATGCAGTAGGGGGTCCTGTATATACATGTACTGTATAGATATTTGGTTAGGGCCCCCCCTGTATATACATGTACTGTATAGATGGAGTAGGGGGCCCTGTATATACATGTACTGTATAGATGGAGTAAGGGGTCCTGTATATAACTGTACTGTATAGATGGAGTAGGGGGTCCTGTATACATGTACTGTATAGATGGAGTAGAGGGCCCTGTATATACATGTACTGTATAGATGGAGTAAGGGGTCCTGTATATACCTGTACTGTATAGATGGAGTAGGGGGTCCTGTATACATGTACTGTATAGATGGAGTAGGGGGCCCTGTATACATGTACTGTATAGATGGAGTAGGGGGTCCTGTATACATGTACTGTATAGATGGAGTAGGGGGTCCTGTATACATGTACTGTATAGATGGAGTAGGGGGTCCTGTATATACATGTACTGTATAGATGGAGTAGGGGGTCCTGTATATACATGTACTGTATAGATGGAGTAGGGGGTCCTGTATACATGTACTGTATAGATGGAGTAGCGGGCCCTGTATACATGTCCTGTATAGATGGAGTAGGGGGTCCTGTATACATGTACTGTATAGATGGAGTAGGAGGTCCTGTATACATGTACTGTATAGATGGAGTAGGGGGTCCTGTATATACCTGTACTGTATAGATGGAGTAGGGGGTCCTGTATACATGTACTGTATAGATGTAGTAGGGGGTCTACCAGTTATTACTGTGCATGTTGTGAGGCAGCTTCCCTAGCAACCATTGCTCCCTGTGAAAATGAAAGCAGTAATCCTATTGGTTGCTAAGGCTCCAACTGCCATGTCTGCTGCAGCTAATTATATCACCTGTGTGCAGTGAGGAGATTTTCCCATTCATCTCTATGGGGTGCCTCTCTTCCCCCTCCCCCTCCCCTCCTGTACATCTGGCGGGGACGGGACCGTCGCAATAACCTTCCCGGGCACCCAATGTATCTGTGGGCCAAATTTGGGGTCAAACGGTTCAGGCGTTTGGAAGTCTATAGAGGACAGACAGACAGACAGACAGAAGGACGGACAGACAGACAGACAGACAGACAGACTTTGATTTTTATGATATAGATATATATATGTAAACTAAAAGGTAGAAATTCCCAATCCGAAAGGACAATATAAGTTTTACCTTCTTGGCATGACTGTGTTCAAGGTCATCCAAAGTTTGTTGACTGTCTGCAGTATCCTGCGTGGAGCACCGACATTCAAGAGAAGGCTCATATTGGCAGTGAGAACTTCTGCGTACGGGATGAGGTCACTGGCACTAAGCAAGGTCAGGTGCTCGAGGATCTGCATCACCTGTGTGTGGTTACTCTGCAGCTGTAAGAATGCTTCACAAAAAAATAAGGACATTAACACACACAGTATTAACACTGAAAAACTACTGTATATAATATACACAAAGCTCTAACACCTTGAGGAACAGATTCATGTTTTTTTGTTGTCGCCATAACCTTTTCATTTTCTAGTTGATATACCTATACGAGGGCTTGTTTTTTGTGGGTCAAGTTGTATTTTTTTATTGGCACCATTTTTAGATACATATAATAAAATTATATTTTCCAAAAAGGTTTACTTTTTATTAGTCCCACAAAGGGGACTTATTCAGTATACTGTACTATTAGTATAGCGCAGTGTATTATCCTAGTTGACCCAACCGGCCTTGCCAGAGGCAAAACCATTAGCCTCCTGCTGCTATAGAAAATAATCTGCATCCCAGCGATTGGGTCACCCAGGTACTTAATTGGGGGACAAAAGCCCAGAAACCACTTAAATACCACAATAACAATTAGACTGAAGCACCTAAGGGGTTAAACAACAAGGATTGGAGGTTTCTCTGCTCTTGATAGTTAGCGCAGGGGCCCTGCCGTCATGTAACATCCTGCACAGGAGTCCAGTGCCAGGCTACTATGGTCGCTGATAAAAGACGTAATATGGTCATTAAGGGGTTAATGCAGAGAGTCAATGATAGACACTGTAATGGTCTGAATGTCCTCGGCTCGGCTAGTGACCACATTCAGGCTTAAGCAGATAGCACCATTATGTGGTTTCTAGCAAGGTGTATAGGTTCTATCTTAGCATGCCTTTGCACGTACAATCGCGCTCCTGTCTGCTTCTCCGGCTCCCTGACGTCCCGCTCAACCAATCACTGCGCTGTCCCGCTGTTCTCACTGATTGGCTGAACGGGACGTCAGGGAGCCGGAGAAGCAGAGAGGAGCGCCGACAGGTAATGTATTAGTCTGGCACTTGGTGGGTTACGTGGCCAGGGGCTACATTATCACTGAAATGAGGGAATGACAGAATATTGCAGCAGAACTCTGCTGTGATCCAGTACATGTGACGACCCCCCCCCCCCCTTACAATGGATTCAGGAAGATGATGGACAGAGATCCCCTCCATTCCACCGTCCAACAGAAAGGGAAGATTTTCCACACTAGAGAATCATTCGAGATGGCGAGTAACTACTTGTCCAATGTTACAGCGCCTCCATTAGAGCCCAGGTCTTATAGTCATACTGGTTACTCACCATCCTGCAGCTGTTTTGGTGAATGATTTTTGGCAGAATTTGTCATCAACATCCGTCTTAGGAGAGCGTCAGTGCCAGTAATTTCCTCCTCACATATCCAGTCATCCACAATGCAGAGATGGGGGTAGTTAGTGGCCAGCAAGCGCAGCAGGGCCGAGTGTAAGCCTGGAAAACAGACAGCAGTAGTGGTCACGTAACCTCCTCCAATAACAATCCTCTGCTGGCCTTCACATACACTGCTATAAGCTGTAACAAGCAGACACAGTCACAATATTTGCACACATCTGTAACTTCCATCCGCATGCAGTATCAGACCCACGCTGGTCTATGGGCCACGGCCCGTGCATCCTCCCAGACCACAAATAGGACATGTAATTATACAGAGCTCATCTGGGGCCCTGGCTTTATGGGCCTCACATCCATAAATGTGGGCAGCCCACGGGTGACACTCTCTGGGCCAGCTATGCATTGTGCTGACCATAGTCTGTGTGTGCAGTCTACATAGTCTATGTAATTCTAGCTGCGGAGATCTTGAGATCGCTGTTTTTGGAGATTTCAGATAAAGCAGCAATCATAGGGGTAGGTATATAATCGCCAATAATCCATTCTCCATGGAGATCCCAGCCAATAACCCATTCTCCATGGAGATCCCAGCCAATAACCCATTCTCCATGGAGATCCCAGCCAATAACCCATTCTCCATGGAGATCCCAGCCAATAATCCATTCTCCATGGAGATCCCAGCCAATAACCCATTCTCCATGGAGATCCCAGCCAATAATCCATTCTCCATGGAGATCCCAGCCAATAATCCATTCTCCATGGAGATCCCAGCCAATAATCCATTCTCCATGGAGATCCCAGCCAATAATCCATTCTCCATGGAGATCCCAGCCAATAATCCATTCTCCATGGAGATCCTAGCCAATAACTCATTCTCCATGGAGATCCCAGCCAATAATCCATTCTCCATGGAGATCCCAGCCAATAACCCATTCTACATGGAGATCCCAGCCAATAACCCATTCTCCATGGAGATCCCAGCCAATAATCCATTCTCCATGGAGATCCCAGCCAATAATCCATTCTCCATGGAGATCCCAGCCAATAATCCATTCTCCATGGAGATCCCAGCCAATAACCCATTCTCCATGGAGATCCTAGCCAATAATCCATTCTCCATGGAGATCCCAGCCAATAATCCATTCTCCATGGAGATCCCAGCCAATAACCCATTCTCCATGGAGATCCCAGCCAATAACCCATTCTCCATGGAGATCCTAGCCAATAACTCATTCTCCATGGAGATCCCAGCCAATAACCCATTCTCCATGGAGATCCCAGCCAATAGCCCATTCTCCATGGAGATCCTACCCAATAATCCCATTACAGAGCACATCAGCCTCTCTAGCAGACAATACATTCAATGCTACATTAAATTGCACCCCAATGAAATATGATGCGTGTGGTGGTAGCATCTATGTAACACAATGTCATCACGTATAACAATATACCGTAACACCAAAAACACACAGGCCCATACACTTACCTCCAAGCTCTTGCTGTAGACCCTGGGCCTGTCTGATAAGGTATTTGATTGGTATCTGGTCCATTAATAATGAGGAGTAAGACTTTGGTTTCTTCTGCATGGCCGCTGTAATTACAAGGAAAACAAACACATTTTTATCTATTTTTCCCACATTATTGCTTAGTATTTCTATTCTCAATGTTATTTCATCAGCTGATACAGTCAGTGTTTGAGCTGCATGTAAACCCGATGTAGCCCCGCAAAGTCCGATTGTTCGACTGGCCGAGCCCGATTCACCAGACATACAACAATAATCTGTACATGAAACAGCTTAAAGCAGAACGCATTATAACTCAATACAGAGAGGTCATCTGCGATAGGAAGCTATAAGCTATAAGTAGTAGTAGTGCCTCGGGTTAGTAGCTTCTATTGGCAGCATTCTGGGATAGATGGACATGAACCATCTCTGGTCTGTAATAAGCAGCCAAAAGATCTACAAATATAAAGTATTTTGCACAAATGTTGCTGGTGAGAGCGATATGCTCCTAGCCCTACTGCACAACGCCATCTCATTACAGGACCAGAGTAATACAGGACCTTGGAATAGATGGTTTTAGCTGCAGAAATTCTAAAGGTCCCCGTGCACTTTATACATCCGCTGGCCGTACCCTCCGCTCATGGTATAGGGTGTAAGGGGCTCTCCTGTCACTCCATCAACAGATCATGTCAGTGGAGATGAAAAATCACTGCCAAACCCCTTTGTTCATGGAGACATAAGCTACTGTCAAAGCAGTCTGGCTGAGGTTTACACCTCCCCAAAGAGAACACAGGAACACTCGGCTATGCCAAACGTTCCTGTGTATGGGTAGGACAGGAGAGATAATGGTTATTTAAAGTGTATGCCCACCTTAAGGGTGCGTTCACACCTACAGGATCCGCAGCAGATTTGATGGTGCAGATTTGATGCGGTGTTCAGTAATTTAAATGAAATCTGCTGCAGATCCGCTAAGTGTGAACGTCCCCTAAGAGAGAAGTCAAAAAACGGAGAAGGCAGGGGGGTGCAAAATAGACAAAATAAACCTTCCTTATCCTTGTGCCTGTAGCGACACTTTTGGGTCCTGTTGGCAGCCACTGGTGTCCTGCAGCTCTTCCAGCTGCAACATCACATGCCCAGCTGAGCGACTACCCGCTCAGCCAATCAGTGACAGGACACCATGACATACCCGGATTCCAGCTGAATATAACCCCCGCTGTTTGTCAGAGAGACCTGGGAGAGGCGCTACAGCGGCACAAGGACAGGTAAGTATACTTTGTTATTTTCCCGAACACTCCTGCCTTCTGCGTTTTTTGACTTCTTCTCCAAAAACTCAAGGAACGGCCTAGTATTATAGGTTTCATAACCAGAATCCTGAATAGTTTATGTATAAAACAACCTACCTAAGGCTTTGGAATTGGCCAGCAGAGCTTCCTCATAGGAGAGGAGGTAATAGAGTAACAGCAGCTGGGTGGTGATCTTGTTACGTTGGTTTTGGCGCAGATGTTCCCCCATGTGACTCTGGAAAACCTTTAATATTTCCTGCTCGGTGATTGGTTTGTTGGTGGCTTCTGGACTGGACTTTGAGGCTGGAGTGATGATGGAGTTGATGTAGACATCAATGAGTGGGATCAGCTGCTGGTGCAGGGGGGTGGTGGTCTCACAGATCTGCGTGTAGATCCAGTCCTGTAACACCGGGTCATTTATAGTAAGAAGTTATCCAGGGACGTTCAGGGCACAACCATCCTTCTATAGCACAAAGCTGTAAGGTGACTCTAGCAGCAGGTCAGACGGATCTACCTTCCTCTGTAGACGGACCAGTCACTATAGTCAGCAATTCCTGGTAAACTCCCTATGTCCAACAGACATGTCAGCCGCTACTTCTAGAGCAAAAACCCCTTTAAGAAATCAACAACAAAAACTTATTTTGTAATTTACTTCTATTTAAAAAAACAAACAAAAAAACTCCAGTCTTCCAGTACTTATCAGCTGCTGTATGTCCTGCAGGAAGTGGTATTATTTCCAGTCTGGAGATAAGGAGAGGCTTTTTATGGGGATTTGCTGCTGCTCTGGACAGTTTCTGACATGGACAGAGGTGGCAGCAGAGAGCACTGTGTCAGACTGGAGAGAATACACCACTTCCTGCAAGACATTCAGCAGCTGATAAGTACTGGAAGATTAGATTTTTTTTTCAAATAGAAGTAAATTACAAATCTGTATAACTTTCTGACACCAGCTGATTTGAAAGAAAATCATTTTCACCAAAGTAACCCTTTAAACCCCTGTACTGCCACTTGGCAATTTGCTATAGCCTGCCTAGAAGAACGTCAGTCCCACTGATCAATGCACATAACGGTATACAGATAGCAAAAGTTATGCACACATGGGTATTGTAAGTAGAATGACCTAGAGAATAACTGCACTGTGAAAAAACAAAGCACCCCCCCACACACACACACACACACACCTACTGTATATATAACAAAAGTGCAAGAGGTGACATGGCACGTTTCTTCCCACAAGGTGGATTTCAAATCCGGCCCCTTTAACCCCCCCGCCGCCGGCCGCCCACCTGCGGCCCCGAGCATATATTACCTGCATGGCGCCGCCGCTGTGTGAAGCTCCTGGCTCCCCTCACTCCTTTTCAGCCAATCAGTGCATGGCAGCAGTGATTGGCTGATGAGCGAGGGGAGTGCAGGTAATGTATTGCTCGGGCTGCGGGCAGGCGGCTGGCCGGCAGTGTGTGTGTGTGTGTGTGGGGGGGGGTTATAGGGGCCGGGTCCCATACAGGCTGCGTGTATGGGACCCATTCAGCTTCACAGTACTGGATCCACAGCGGATTTCGCTGCAAATCGCAGCGTGAAATCTGCTACAGATCTGGTACGTGTGAAGCCACCCTTAGGGAGGCATCCAGCTTCTTCAGATGCTGCAATTGTCTCTGTCACTGGGACACCTTGCTACCTCATCCAGGAGAGGATCCACATGAGCGGGATTCATCTACATGGGATATTGTCTAACATATATACAGAGCACAATGAGGCGGCTCAGCGTCAGACATTAGGAGGATCCTACCTTTATGGAGACTTTGTGCTTGGTGAACGCTCGGCTCCGTAGTAGCTGATATATACAGTGAATAGGTAGAAAGCCGGTGATGTTTGCACTCAGATTGCTGGTAACAGGGACCCGAACTGCATGGGCCGTGACCACCTGCACACAAAACACAAGCAGCACAATAATTTGATTACTATCAGGTCACTATTGCTCCAAAAGGTGTAGGTTTTCCATTTTTAATTTCCCTTTGCAATGGCCGAGCGAGGGTCATACATCACAGCGGGTAACAAAGGGAATAGAGGGAAAAAGCAGAGTAAAATAAGACAAGACAATCATGGACGTCATCCTCATAGCTATGGTATATGGCGGCTCAATCAGCCCTAGAAATGGAGTTATAGAGAGCTACCGAACACACAACGATATCACGGATCCCTGAGGTGGGTGGGGGGACGGGGCATTATATATATAAAAAAGGTCATATTCACTTGTCCCAGCACCTGTGCAGGGTCGCATCCCACTCCTGGACCCCACAGTCTTCTGAGCTCCCCTCCGCCTACGTTACAACCCGGCTGACTGACACCTCACTTAGCCAGCGACTGGGGTGGGACACCACTGCAGTCACCAATTAGATGAACAGGCTAAATTCTATATACTCCTGATACAGGTCTATATACTCCTGATAGGAGTATATAGACCTGTATCATCTATCAGGAGTATATAGAACTGTATCATCTATCAGGAGTATATAGACCTGTATCATATATCAGGAGTATACAGACCTGTATAATCTATCAGGAGTATATAGACCTGTATCATCTGATAGATGATACAGGTCTATATACTCCTGATATATGATACAGGTCTATATACTCCTGATAGCTGATACAGGTCTATATACTCCTGATGGAGGATACAGGTCTGTATACTCCTGATAGATGATACAGGTCTATATACTCCTGATAGATGATACAGGTCTGTAGAGCTCCTGATAGATGATACAGGTCTATATACTCCTGATAGAGGATACAGGTCTATATACTCCTGATAGATGATACAGGTCTATATACTCCTGATAGATGATACAGGTCTATATACTCCTGATAGATGATACAGGTCTATATACTCCTGATAGATGATACAGGTCTATATACTCCTGATAGATGATACAGGTCTATATACTCCTGATAGATGATACAGGTCTATATACTCCTGATAGATGATACAGGTCTATATACTCCTGATAGATGATACAGGTCTATATACTCCTGATAGATGATACAGGTCTATATACTCCTGATAGATGATACAGGTCTATATACTCCTGATAGATGATACAGGTCTATATACTCCTGATAGATGATACAGGTCTATATACTCCTGATAGATGATACAAGTCTGTATACTCCTGATGGATGATACAGGTCTATATACTCCTGATAGATGATACAAGTCTATATACTCCTGATAGATGATACAGGTCTGTATACTCCTGATAGATGATAGAAGATATGCTGTTACCTGCTCTGTAAATATCTCCTGAGTGAAAATCGTCTTCATTCTACTAAGAGAACTCGGTTTAATGACAATCTGAAAAAGAATACATGAATTAGTTACACTTCCGCCATCTTTTATATCGGTGCATTTTAAGGTCGGCTAACACGATACTTCCCACAAAACGTTACACAGAGAAGGCTCCAGAAACATTTCCTGGCCTGTTCTAGATGGATACTAAACACGTCATTTAACACATATAAAACAGAAGCCTAATGGTACGGTACCACATGCTGAGAGCGGTGCACCACCATGGAGAACTTTTCATGAAGTACTAGATATAAAACCAGTTACCACAGTTTTCCACCCAATAAATAATGGGTAATGGTTTGACACTGGTGCTGAGTGAGCATAGAGATCGTTTGCTTGTGGTGCTCCGGTAATGGTGGCCATACACCTTCATGATAACTCGGCCGTCAGGTATAGCCCCCCCCCACCGTTCTATTTTTTTTGTATACTTTGTCCCTCGAAGGGCTGTATAAACTAAGTAAACAAAAATTAGGACAAAAGAAAAAAAGACAACAGATTTCTGCAAAACACATTAGATCTCCGCCATACTGTGTCTAAGAATTCCAGCAGTATGAGGGCATGCCTACGCAGTTCTAGGCTATGTTCACACTACGTATATTTGAGGCTGTATAGCAACCAAAACAAGGAGTGGATTGAAAACACAGAAAGGCTCTGTTCACACAATGGTGAAATTGAGTGGATGGCCGTCATTTAATGGCAAATATGTGCAGGTATTTTAAAACGTCTGTTATATTGAAATAATGGAAGTTATTTACCGTTATATGGCGGCCATCCACTCAATTTCACCATTGTGTGAACAGAGCCTTTCTGTGTTTTCAATCCACTCCTGGTTTTGGTTGCTATGAGGACCTGACATGAGGACCAAATACAGCCTCAAATATACTGTGTGTGAACCCAGCCCTAATGTGTCTTGTAGAAACCTATTGTATTGTTTACACAGCTCTTCTAGGGACAAAGTATACAAAAATTAGAACAAAAACAGTTATATAGGTTAACCAGGCCCCCTCCGGCTCTGCCAAGTAAAGGCGCCTGGTTACATGGTGGAGTCGAGTGCCTGAGCATTTCTCTATACGACACCTGTATGATAAATGATGGTATATCAGGATAATTATCTTTTTACCTTGTAACATGATCAAACCAATGTATGGCAATAAGTGCATGTCTGCCACAGGTACCAGGACTGGAAGAATTTACAGACTAGTAGTATGAAAGAAGCCTAGAATATTCTCTATACAAAAGAGCAGGAACGCCCCCCCAATACTCAGCAGCAGTAATGTGGCTTTATTTACCTTCATTCCCAGCGTGGAACAGACCAGATCGATGATGGCGCTCAGCTGGTTACTATGGAAATACATGGCGACTAAAAGCAGCATCTCTCCAAACGAGGCCGAGACTCCGGCTGTGCTGTAAACGACAGGTTAATAATAAGATTACAATTACCGATTCCACCTACATTACATGTACACGCTACTCTCATTCCACAAAGACTTAGGGTCCTATTAGAGAAAGCGATTGTTAACGATTAAAGAAAACGATTGAAAACGAGAGCTACCTGAAATCGTACCATATTAAACAGAACGATAGTTGTTATTTACAATAGTTACTATGGTCGTTCTCTCTATCTGATCCCAGCGAATGAAGAAACGATGTGGAAAACACTGACCGATTAGCAATGATTTTAGGTTCAGCTCAAAAGATCGACAATCATACCATTTTTCAATTGCTGCCTGCATCCACATGAAATTATTATCGTTTAAATTTGAACGATATAACGATTTTTCCCACTATAATCGTCCCATGTAATAGGGCTCTTACCTTTCAAAATAAGCTTCCTCTTTTATCATCCAGCTGAGCCACATCAACATCAATTGCTCCTGCTCCGGGGTACTGAAAGAAATGTGCAAAATAATGAGACAAAGCCCCACCCATGTACCTGAGCCTGCGGCCAATATAACACGTATATAGTGGAAGCCAAAGCACAGACTCCTGCTATAGGACACCTACGCATATGCATCAGGGAAGATACTGCTGGATGAACTGGAACCTTAACCCTCTAAACCCCTGCATGCCTTTTAAAAGATGTAGGAAAACTGAACCATGCCTGGATCACCAATCAATGTCAAGTCTTAGGGCCTGTTTACACTATGGAATCAGCACAGAAATTCCATGCGGAACCCCCGCACTGACTCAGCACCAAATCTCGCCTACTGTTTGAATGGAAGGGCTCGTGCTTCCCCGGTCTCCGCGCCTGACATGTCAAGTCTTTAAGTGGAGAGGCGCAGAGAGCACAGGTGCGCGAACCGTCCCATTCAAACAGATAGTAGGCAGGATTGTGCGCCAAGTTCAGCACAGAATTTCAGCCCCCATTCCATAGTGTGAACGGTCCCTTAGACTATAATCAGGTAAAAATAAAACTTGTGCTGCCCATCTTACCTTACTAGTGTGGAAAATGCCAGCAACATACAAAAAGAGAGTGAGACAAATCGCACCCCGGCAGGAGTTGCAGGAGGGCGGCTGGTCATGAGCTGAAGCACTTGCTCGGCTTCTTCATCTGTTGGCCTAAAATAAAAAAAATAAAAAGGTGCAAAATGTATAATTTCCAGTGATTATTGATGTTTGGTCCATCTGTAGAAGTACTTAAAGGGGTACTCTGGGGGAAAACAAAAATACAGCGGAGGACCCTCACCAGCATCCTCCTGCAACATCACAACACAGCTGATGGATGTGCCGCTCAGCCAGTCAGTGACTAGGACAGAACATGCTGCAGTCACCGTGATGTCGCAGGGGTCTGGGAGTCTGCTGACTCAGCACTGTGGGGGCACAGGGACTGGTAAGTATACATTATTTATTATGTTCCTGACACCCCCTGCCCACACTGTAGTTTTTGTTTTTGCCCATTTAAAGTGTATTTTAGGTTATGTGCCTCTTTTACTAAATTGTCGCAGAATTAAGACAAAAGTCTGGTCGGCACAGTTGACAGGACCTCAGCTTTCCCAGACTTGGTAACAGTGCAAGATAAGAAGATGGTATTTACTTCAGGCCGGCAATTCCCATCAAGGCGCAATACAGGCGAAGCAGGGCGCTGGCTTTGACTACATGTTCCTCTTTGAGCGCACAGTACGCAGATCCTTCAGGCTCAATATGTCCTCCCTCCGATAGCTGCGGCTTCTTCTCCGTAGGGAGAATACCCATCAGCTCGGAGAGGAGCTGCCGCCTTATCTGCCACAGCACCGAGCTGCTGGTCTCTCGTCTCCTCTAAAGTGGGAAGCAGAATTAACATTTTTAGGGCAAAAGTAGAAAATAAACAGTAGAATGTAAATTACATTATTAATGGCCAGAAGTTCTCTGTAAATTCCAGGTTTAATCCACATACAGAAGGTTATATCATAATACATTATTATCATCATAAAGACACAGAAGGTTATACCCATAATATATTATTATTATTATAATAAAGATACAGACAGTTATACCCATAATACAATAATAATAATAATAATAATAATAATAATAATAATAATAATATAAAGATACAGAAGGTTATACCATCATCATCATCAAGACACAGAAAGGAAATCTTACCAGCTGACCATTGCGAATAAACGTGCCAAACCAGGTCCTAACTTTTGCATTGGTCCCGAGGAGGAGTCCACTTACAAAGCACACCATGTTGCTGACACCATCATCACCAGCTTCATTCTTGGTATGATCCAATGTCAATGCTACGCCGAGCCCTGGGAGGTGACATTCTTCTACCTGTCACAAGGAAGATAGACAAATAAACCTCGATTTTCTAGAGCGTGTCATTATGGTTCCTCTATAGCAGGGGTGGGGAACCTTTTCCATGTCGAGGGCCGGTCGGGCATTAATAAAATCATTCGAGGGCCGCACTCAATGTTATACCGTGCGCGGCAGTTAGTAGCGGGGGTTTGCAGCACCCGAACAAGGCAAAGTATTGTTCCCCTAATGCCCCTGCTATTGTAGTTAACCCCCAGTGATGCCCCTGCTATTGTAGTTAACCCCCCCAGTGATGCCCCTTGTAGTCTAGTTAACCCCCAAGTCATGTCCCTGGTAGCCTAGTTAACCCCCCCAGTGATGCCTCTGGTAGGCCTAGTTAACCCCCATCAGGCATGTCCCTGGTGGCCTAGTTAACCCCCATCAGGCATGTCCCTGGTGGCCTATTTAACCCTCCATCAGGCATATCCCTGGTGGCCTAGTTAACCCCCATCAGGCATGTCCCTGGTGGCCTAGTTAACCCCCATCAGGCATGTCCCTGGTGGCCTAGTTAACCGCTCCAGTGATGCCTCTGGTAGGCCTAGTTAACCCCCATCAGTCATGTCCCTGGTGGCCTAGTTAACCCCCATCAGTCATGTCCCTGGTAGCCTAGTTAACCCCCATCAGTCATGTCCCTGGTGGCCTAGTTAACCCCCATCAGGCATGTCCCTGGTAGCCTAGTTAACCCCCATCAGGCATGTCCCTGGTGGCCTAGTTAACCCCCATCAGGCATGTCCCTGGTGGCCTAGTTAACCCCCATCAGGCATGTCCCTGGAGGCCTAGTTAACCCCCATCAGGCATGTCCCTGGTGGCCTAGTTAACCCCATCAGGCATGTCCCTGGTGGCCTAGTTAACCCCCATCAGGCATGTCCCTGGTGGCCTAGTTAACCCCCATCAGGCATGTCCCTGGTAGCCTAGTTAACCCCCATCAGGCATGTCCCTGGTGGCCTAGTTAACCCCCATCAGGCATGTCCCTGGAGGCCTAGTTAACCCCCATCAGGCATGTCCCTGGTGGCCTAGTTAACCCCATCAGGCATGTCCCTGGTGGCCTAGTTAACCCCCAAATAAAAAAAATAAACATCCCACTCACCTTACCTCCGTTCCCACGCTGCCCATGTCCTCTGTGCCGGTCTTCTCCTGCAGGCGGCGCGCAATGAAATGACGTCATCGTGTGCGGCCCGCAGGAGACTGAAGACACGCGCTGCTCTGCTGGGGAAGAAGCCGGCATAGACAGCATCCTCCTGTGTCCGGCAGCTGTCACAGACACCGGAGGATGCTGTGTATGCCGGCTCCTTCCTCCTCCAGAGCGGCGCGCATCACAGGGGAGCTGCGGGCCGCATCGGGAGGTCTCAGGGGCCGGATGCGGCCCGCGGGCCGGAGGTTCCCCACCCCTGCTCTATAGCATGAGTCTCCAAACTGCAGCCCTCCAGCTGTTGCAATACTAGCCAAAGCTTGAGCTGTCCGGGCATGATGGGAATTGTGGTTTAGCAACAGCTGGAGGGCTGCAGTTTGGAGACCCATGCTTTATAGTAACTATATAATAGACTACTTACCACCATGCCTCGCACTTTAAGGGCCTGAGCCGGATTCATCTTACACAGCTGACGAAGAGCTTCAGTTCTGCGCCTCCCTCCGGCACTTTCTTCATCCTGTCGTTCTCCATTTTTTATCAAGCTTCTGCACACTATACAAAATATATGAATGTTATCAATGAGTATTTAAAGGAAACCTGTCACTTATCTGCAGGCATCATGTTATTGAGCTGGAGAGCAGAGGATTTTCTTGTTGTTGCTTACCTGTAAAATCGATTTCTCACATCATTGGCTGGAGGCCGCTAGGAGGCAATACTAAACGTGTTATCTCCTCCCGCACAGCGCCTGACCCTCCCCGCACAGAGCCTGACCCTCCCCGCACAGAGCCTGACCCTCCCCGCACAGAGCCTGACCCTCCCCGCACAGAGCCTGACCCTCCCCGCACAGAGCCTGACCCTCCCCGCACAGAGCCTGACCCTCCCCGCACAGAGCCTGACCCTCCCCGCACAGAGCCTGACCCTCCCCGCACAGAGCCTGACCCTCCCCGCACAGAGCCTGACCCTCCCCGCACAGAGCCTGACCCTCCCCGCACAGAGCCTGACCCTCCCCGCACAGAGCCTGACCCTCCCGCACAGAGCCTGACCCTCCCCGCACAGAGCCTGACCCTCCCCGCACAGAGCCTGACCCTCCCCGCACAGAGCCTGACCCTCCCCGCACAGAGCCTGACCCTCCCCGCACAGAGCCTGACCCTCCCCGCACAGAGCCTGACCCTCCCCGCACAGAGCCTGACCCTCCCCGCACAGAGCCTGACCCTCCCCGCACAGAGCCTGACCCTCCCCGCACAGAGCCTGACCCTCCCCGCACAGAGCCTGACCCTCCCGCACAGAGCCTGACCCTCCCGCACAGAGCCTGACCCTCCCGCACAGAGCCTGACCCTCCCGCACAGAGCCTGACCCTCCCGCACAGAGCCTGACCCTCCCGCACAGAGCCTGACCCTCCCGCACAGAGCCACTGAGGCAAGCAGTAGGAAAAGAGGAGGAACCAACATGATAGGTAACACCAGGACAAACGTCCAAATGGATAAGCGCCAAGAACGAAAGGAGCTGAGCCAAAAGAAGGAACAACAAGTGTCCAATACCACAGCATAGAGTAACTGGGCGGAGCTGTGACCCCAATGAACCAAGAGTAAAATACATTTTACAGGTAAGCAGCAAAAATTCCTGTTTTATCACTTATATATAGGACAACCAGGAATTCAAGCCGCTGAAGCTCGGCAAAAATGATCCAAAAATGCTACAACGCTACGCTGAGCTTTGTGTGAGTATAACCTGCACACATGTCAGCAGAGCGGGATCGGCCTGTCCTCGTCCCCAAGAAGTGACACCATTGATATCCCCCCCACGCCGGTGCTAGTCTATCGATGTAAAAATCTTAAAGCGGTACACCTGCTGGTACATTCATTTCAATTTTTAAGGCTTTTCCCCACACTTAAAATTGGCCTAGAGGAGTACTAGAAGCATCATTTTCATTGTACTTTTACATGGACTATAGGTAAAATTATTTAGTAAGAAGACCCCGGCACTGGTAGCAGGACCACCGCATGCCCAGTATTATTTTACAATATAACAGCAAGATTCTATTTCCTTCAGACCTGCCATTCCAGTCTATGATCACTGATGCCAAAGCGATGAGTGGTGACAGCGGCCAGGACGTACCAGACATGATGGCAGCTCCGGAGTTTGCCTCATGCTGCCCCATGGCTCCTGCACTGTCAGGAATAGGAGGCACTACAGGTCTCAGCACATCAGAAAACCACTCTGACAATTTGCACCAATAAATAAAAGAATTTTCCTGAAAGCCCAGAAAGATACAGGAAAGGGACCATGTGTCTCCTATGCAGAGTGAGAGATCAGCTGTGATCATCAAAGTCAGTCTGAAAAGTCGCTCACCTTCATTAAAGCTGTCCGGAACATTGGCAACCAGCAAACAAAGGAACCAGGCTCCATTGCGAACATGAAGGAGAGCTTCAGCCATGTCGGTGATAGGGAGGAGTGTGTGCAGTTCTAGGAATGAACACAGCAAAATGGTAAGAGGGGGAGAGTGTCAGAGGGCTGGGAGGGGGAGAGTGTCAGAGGGCTGGGAGGGGGAGAGTGTCAGAGGGGGAGAGTGTCAGAGGGCTGGGAGGGGGAGAGTGTCAGAGGGGGAGAGTGTCAGAGGGCTGGGAGGGGGAGAGTGTCAGAGGGGGAGAGTGTCAGAGGGGGAGAGTGTCAGAGGGGGAGAGTGTCAGAGGGGGAGAGTGTCAGAGGGGGAGAGTGTCAGAGGGGGGGGGGAGCGTCAGAGGGAGGGGGGGAAGCGTCAGAGGGAGGGGGGGGAAGCGTCAGAGGGAGGGGGGGGGGGGCGTCAGAGGGCGGGGGGGGGTGTGCGTCAGAGGGCGGGGGGGGGTGCGTCAGAGGGCGGGGGGGGGGGTGCGTCAGAGGGCGGGGGGGGTGCGTCAGAGGGCGGGGGGGGGTGCGTCAGAGGGCGGGGGGGGGGTGCGCATCAGAGGGCGGGGGGGGGGGGGGGCGTCAGAGGGCGGGGGGCCGGCACAGGGCGGGGGGCATCAGAGGGCGGGGGGGGCATCAGAGGGCGGGGGGGGGGGGGGTGTGCGCATCAGAGGGCGGGGGACTAGATTTGAACACAAAAAAATTGGACAAATAATTAAGTTAAAATATTTTGTGATGAGAAGAGAAATTAGTCATAACCCTGAGACTGTCATCCAGGGAATCGGGAGAGAATGCTCGATAAAAACAGTCCATAGCAATGTTCTGGTCAGGGTCTGTGTGTTCGGACCCCCACTGATCACTGGAACAAGTGGGGACAAGCACTTTCTAATGCCCTCTTCCCACACACTGTCCTCGCAGCAGGAGGCGGCCATCTATGCACAATTCTTCCCACTGGTTCTAGCAATCACGGAGAACTGAGCACCCAGACCCCACCGATCAAACTTCTCTAAGACAAGTCAAAGGTTGTTAGTGGCGGGGGCCCTTCAGCAGATCTCAGTATTTGGATGTGCAGGAGAAAAAAAACCCGTACCGGCTTGTAAAATGCAGAGCACATCGGCAGCCTCCTCCATGTGCACAGGACTTTCAAAGAGCTCAGATGACTTCAGAAAATATTCACCATTAGAATCTGCAACCTATTAAAAAAATTAAAAAGAGCAATAAATAGAATATACAAAACCTACACCGGATACACATCGTACTTTTAGATAAGGGTGGTCGGGGAATATATCAGTAATACAGCACTGGCCCTATTACATAAGGGTGGTCGGGGATATATCAGTAATAGGACACTGGCCCTATTACATAAGGGTGGTCGGGGAATATATCAGTAATAGGACACTGGCCCTATTACATAAGGGTGGTCGGGGAATATATCAGTAATAGGACACTGGCCCTATTACATAAGGGTGGTCGGGGAATATATCAGTAATACAGCACTGGCCCTATTACATAAGGGTGGTCGGGGATATAGCAGTAATAGGACACTGGCCCTATTACATAAGGGTGGTCGGGAATATATCAGTAATAGGACACTGGCCCTATTACATAAGGGTGGTCGGGAATATATCAGTAATACAGCACTGGCCCTATTACATAAGGGTGGTCGGGGAATATATCAGTAATACAGCACTGGCCCTATTACATAAGGGTGGTCGGGAATATATCAGTAATACAGCACTGGCCCTATTACATAAGGGTGGTCGGGGAATATATCAGTAATACAGCACTGGCCCTATTACATAAGGGTGGTCGGGGAATATATCAGTAATAGGACACTGGCCCTATTACATAAGGGTGGTCGGGGGAATATATCAGTAATAGGACACTGGCCCTATTACATAAGGGTGGTCGGGAAATATATCAGTAATAGGACACTGGCCCTATTACATAAGGGTGGTCGGGAATATATCAGTAATAGGACACTGGCCCTATTACATAAGGGTGGTCGGGGAATATATCAGTAATAGGACACTGGCCCTATTACATAAGGGTGGTCGGGGGATATATCAGTAATAGGACACTGACCCTAATACATAAGGGTGGTCGGGGGATATATCAGTAATAGGACACTGGCCCTATTACATAAGGGTGGTCGGGGAATATATCAGTAATACAGCACTGGCCCTATTACATAAGGGTGGTCGGGGATATAGCAGTAATAGGACACTGGCCCTATTACATAAGGGTGGTCGGGGAGTATATCAGTAATAAAGCACTGGCCCTATTACATAAGGGTGGTCGGGGATATATCAGTAATAGGACACTGGCCCTATTACATAAGGGTGGTCGGGAAATATATCAGTAATAGGACACTGGCCCTATTACATAAGGGTGGTCGGGGAATATATCAGTAATAGGACACTGGCCCTATTACATAAGGGTGGTCGGGGGATATATCAGTAATAGGACACTGACCCTAATACATAAGGGTGGTCGGGGGATATATCAGTAATAGGACACTGGCCCTATTACATAAGGGTGGTCGGGGAATATATCAGTAATACAGCACTGGCCCTATTACATAAGGGTGGTCGGGGATATAGCAGTAATAGGACACTGGCCCTATTACATAAGGGTGGTCGGGGAGTATATCAGTAATAAAGCACTGGCCCTATTACATAAGGGTGGTCGGGGAATATATCAGTAATAGGACACTGGCCCTATTACATAAGGGTGGTCGGGGATATAGCAGTAATAGGACACTGGCCCTATTACATAAGGGTGGTCGGGGAGTATATCAGTAATAAAGCACTGGCCCTATTACATAAGGGTGGTCGGGGAATATATCAGTAATAGGACACTGGCCCTATTACATAAGGGTGGTCGGGAATATATCAGTAATAGGACACTGGCCCTATTAGATAAGGGTGGTCGGGGAATATATCAGTAATAGGACACTGGCCCTATTACATAAGGGTGGTCGGGGAATATATCAGTAATAGGACACTGGCCCTATTACATAAGGGTGGTCGGGGAATATATCAGTAATAGGACACTGGCCCTATTACATAAGGGTGGTCGGGGAATATATCAGTAATAGGACACTGGCCCTATTACATAAGGGTGGTCGGGGGATATATCAGTAATACAGCACTGGCCCTATTGGATGAGGGTGGTCGGGGGATATATCAGTAATAAAGCACTGGCCCTATTGGATGAGGGTGGTCGGGGAATATATCAGTAATAAAGCACTGGCCCTATTACATAAGGGTGGTCGGGGAATATATCAGTAATAGGACACTGGCCCTATTACATAAGGGTGGTCGGGGGATATATCAGTAATACAGCACTGGCCCTATTGGATGAGGGTGGTCGGGGGATATATCAGTAATAGGACACTGGCCCTATTATATAAGGGTGGTCGGGGAATATATCAGTAATAGGACACTGGCCCTATTAGATAAGGGTGGTCGGGGAATATAGCAGTATTACAGCCCTGACACAGAATATTGTGCACTGCACTTATCACTGTCACTAGCGGCCTCTCCCCGACCATATTGGAGTCCATACCTTATTCATTATAGCCAGGAGCTCACTGAGGACCAAGCGTAACCGCCGAGGAGAATCGCTGTGCTCAAACTCCAATGTCAGGCCATGCTGGAGCTGTGACACCAGGATACTCTCTCCTGTCCCTCCACCGAGCTTATGTCTGAGGAGAAGAAGAAGCTGGCAGTCATACACAATCCACAGGCTGAAGAGTGAAGGAGAAGAGTGACACTAGGACGTACCGCAGCTGCTGCTCTTTGTTGGCGTCCTGCTCTAATGCATGAAAGTCCACGGAGAGCAGGGCCACGATGGAGTTCACCGCCTCCACGCCGGACAGCAGCCGGAGCAGCAGCTTCTTATCCTGGGCCCAGCTCTGGCTCTGGTCGGCCGGAGCACACAAGGCCATGCGCACCAGACAGGGCAGCAGAAGTCTCAGCTCCGGATCACTCAGGGCCGCCAGACGCACCACATCCACCTTCTGCATGGCCTCAAAGGCGTACGGGCTGACATACTGCAGACACGAGCTCTCCCCCATCGTCCTGAAGAAGGAAATCATATACTCAAGTGAGTGAAAGCAAAACAGCACAGTCACCTCCAATACCTTCCGGATCGTTCTCCGACATAGAACCATGATGGATTATCCTGTACCTGAGTAATATATTATAATAAGGGACGTCCATGGATATTAGCCCGCACACTGGGAAGCTTCCACAACTTCTGCCACCAGCGAGTATCATACACGGTTATCAGTAACAGGATCCGTGCGCATCAGCCGCTCGCTTATCATAGGAAACTGACTGCCCAGTGCGCAGCTGAATCTCTCTCCAGCGTCTGGAAGACCGCTTTACTTTCACCACCACTCAACCATCACCCCGCCAGCACTCACTCCGCCAGCACTCAACCATCACCCCGCCAGCAACCCCTCCGCCAGCACTCACTCCGCCAGCACTCACTCCGCCAGCACTCAGCCATCACCCCGCCAGCACTCACTCCGCCAGCACTCACTCCGCCAGCACTCACTCCGCCAGCACTCAACCATCACCCCGCCAGCAACCCCTCCGCCAGCACTCACTCCGCCAGCACTCACTCCGCCAGCACTCACTCCGCCAGCAACCCCTCCGCCATCAACCTGCCAGAACTTCGCCAGCACTCCCTCTAAGCTATCTCTCCTCCATCACTCAGCCCTCTCTCCTCCATCACTCAGCCCTCTCTCCTCCCTCACTCTGCCCTCTCTCCTCCATCACTCTGCCCTCTCTCCTCCATCACTCTGCCCTCTCTCCTCCATCACTCAGCCCTCTCTCCTCCATCACCCTCTCTCCTCCATCACTCAGCCCTCTCTCCTCCATCACTCAGCCCTCTCTCCTCCATCACTCTGCCCTCTCTCCTCCATCACTCTGCCCTCTCTCCTCCATCACTCAGCCCTCTCTCCTCCATCACTCAGCCCTCTCTCCTCCATCACTCAGCCCTCTCTCCTCCATCACTCTGCCCTCTCTCCTCCATCACCCTCTCTCCTCCATCACTCAGCCCTCTCTCCTCCATCACTCAGCCCTCTCTCCTCCATCACTCTCTCCTCCATCACTCAGCCCTCTCTCCTCCATCACTCAGCCCTCTCTCCTCCATCACTCTCTCCTCCATCACTCAGCCCTCTCTCCTCCATCACTCAGCCCTCTCTCCTCCATCACTCAGCCCTCTCTCCTCCATCACTCAGCCCTCTCTCCTCCATCACTCAGCCCTCTCTCCTCCATCACTCAGCCCTCTCTCCTCCATCACCCTCTCTCCTCCATCACTCTCTCCTCCATCACTCAGCCCTCTCTCCTCCATCACTCTCTCCTCCATCACTCAGCCCTCTCTCCTCCATCACTCAGCCCTCTCTCCTCCATCACTCAGCCCTCTCTCCTCCATCACTCAGCCCTCTCTCCTCCATCACTCAGCCCTCTCTCCTCCATCACTCTCTCCTCCATCACTCAGCCCTCTCTCCTCCATCACTCTCTCCTCCATCACTCAGCCCTCTCTCCTCCATCACTCTCTCCTCCATCACTCAGCCCTCTCTCCTCCATCACTCTCTCCTCCATCACTCAGCCCTCTCTCCTCCATCACTCTCTCCTCCATCACTCAGCCCTCTCTCCTCCATCACTCTCTCCTCCATCACTCAGCCCTCTCTCCTCCATCACTCTCTCCTCCATCACTCAGCCCTCTCTCCTCCATCACTCTCTCCTCCATCACTCAGCCCTCTCTCCTCCATCACTCAGCCCTCTCTCCTCCATCACTCAGCCCTCTCTCCTCCATCACTCAGCCCTCTCTCCTCCATCACTCAGCCCTCTCTCCTCCATCACTCAGCCCTCTCTCCTCCATCACTCAGCCCTCTCTCCTCCATCACTCAGCCCTCTCTCCTCCATCACTCTCTCCTCCATCACTCAGCCCTCTCTCCTCCATCACTCAGCCCTCTCTCCTCCATCACTCTGCCCTCTCTCCTCCATCACCCTCTCTCCTCCATCACTCAGCCCTCTCTCCTCCATCACTCAGCCCTCTCTCCTCCATCACTCAGCCCTCTCTCCTCCATCACTCAGCCCTCTCTCCTCCATCACTCTGCCCTCTCTCCTCCATCACCCTCTCTCCTCCATCACTCTGCCCTCTCTCCTCCATCACTCAGCCCTCTCTCCTCCATCACTCAGCCCTCTCTCCTCCATCACTCAGCCCTCTCTCCTCCATCACTCAGCCCTCTCTCCTCCATCACTCAGCCCTCTCTCCTCCATCACTCTGCCCTCTCTCCTCCATCACCCTCTCTCCTCCATCACTCTCTCCTCCATCACTCTGCCCTCTCTCCTCCATCACTCTGCCCTCTCTCCTCCATCACCCTCTCTCCTCCATCACCCTCTCCTCCATCACCCTGCCCTCTCTCCTCCATCACTCAGCCCTCTCTCCTCCATCACTCAGCCCTCTCTCCTCCATCACTCAGCCCTCTCTCCTCCATCACTCTGCCCTCTCTCCTCCATCACCCTCTCTCCTCCATCACTCTCTCCTCCATCACTCTGCCCTCTCTCCTCCATCACTCTGCCCTCTCTCCTCCATCACCCTCTCTCCTCCATCACTGTACTGTACCTGACAGGGAGGACACACCGCTCTGCGGGACACAACTGACACTTAGTTCCCGTTTACTACAATACACGGCCGCGCTGTCGTCCTATGTCCGGGATGAGACCCGCGGCCCCGAGCGCTCATCGTATAGGAGACGGGTCACACTTATGCCGGACAGCCGGTACTGCGGTCTATATCAGATCCCGGCGGTACCATCCAGCCCGGAACCTCTGACCGTGGGATGAGTGTGCGCAGGGGACCGGAAGTAGGTAGCAGCCGAAGCGTCCACTTCCCCTGAGAGTTTAGCCCCGCCTCTCATTATGTGCAACTAACGAGAGGCCTGAACGACTGTAACCAATAGCAGAAGGTTTCTTATAGATGACGCTCTGTAAGGACGCCTGTGATTGGCTGGCCGCACCGGCACGCTGTAGGCCGTATACAGCGCGCTGTTTTTGTATACAGATAGCAGATGTGTGTGGAGTGTAACGTGAGTCCAGTAAGTGGCGGGCACTACCTGTCCCATGGAGGAGGGTTCTACTACAGATACTAATGTATGGCTCCATGGAGGAGGGTTCTACTACAGACACTAATGTATGGCTCCATATCCTACTACAGATACAAATGTATGGCTCCATATCCTACTACAGATACTAATGTATGGCTCCATGGAGGAGGGTACTACTACAGATACTAATGTATGGCTCCATATCCTACTACAGATACTAATGTATGGCTCCATATCCTACTACAGATACTAATGTATGGCTCCATATCCTACTACAGATACTAATGTATGGCTCCATGGAGGAGGGTTCTACTACAGATACTAATGTATGGCTCCATATTCTACTACAGATAATATTATGGCTCCATGTTCTACTACAGATACTAATGTATGGCTCCATATTCTACTACAGATACTAATGTATGGCTCCATATCCTACTACAGACACTAATGTATGGCTCCATATTCTACTACAGATAATATTATGGCTCCATATTCTACTACAGACACTAATGTATGGCTCCATATTCTACTACAGATAATATTATGGCTCCATATTCTACTACAGACACTAATGTATGGCTCCATATCCTACTACAGATACTAATGTATGGCTCCATATCCTACTACAGATACTAATGTATGGCTCCATGGAGGAGGGTTCTACTACAGATACTAATGTATGGCTCCATATTCTACTACAGATACAAATGTATGGCTCCATATCCTACTACAGATACTAATGTATGGCTCCATATCCTACTACAGATACAAATGTATGGCTCCATGGATGACTGTACTACTACAGCCACTAATGTATGGCTCCATATCCTACTACAGATACTAATGTATGGCTCCATATTCTACTACAGATACAAATGTATGGCTCCATGGATGACTGTACTACTACAGCCACTAATGTATGGCTCCATAGATTTTTTATTTATTTTTAATTCTTAAATGTGTAAATGGGTGACCTCTGAAGAGTCGCACCACCAGCACAACAGATCCACATGAGGCCAAATAGAGGGTAATTTAGTTGGGACTCTGCACCAACGGGTCAGAATCACAGAAGCACATGGATGAATTATGCACCAGAATAAATAGACGCTCTCTCTGAGCTGAAGTAAGCGTCAGATTCAGGTCAGTCTCCCATTTTAGTAGATAGTCGGGGGGGGGGCAATGAGGCTGAGTTAGGGATAGAGAATGTCTGAAAGGGCCAGGATCCAGACAAAGAGCCTCAAAGTAAGTCCTAGAAAAATTGAGAGAGATTAGGCACAGTGTGTAGAAAGTGGCGCAATTGTGCAGCCCACCATGGACCCAAAGGGACAGGGTCTGGCTGATTCTACAATGCTGTAAATGATAACCACTCAGCGTCAGAAAGGATTCCACTCTACACTTGTCTGCCTTCACCCAGGCCCGAAAAGTCGGGTCCTCTAGTCTAGGAGCGAACATAGGATTTCCCAAGATAGGGAACTGAGCTGAATGCATCAGGAGAAGATGTGATCAGCTAGTAGAGCTGGCACATGCAAGAAAAGTAGGGCCTATAGTTGGATGTGACCGTAATCTAGCCAAATGCGCCGGGTGAATCCAAGTTCACATTTGAGAGGAATGCTGGTGAAGAACTGTTCCAGGCCCAACCAGGGCTTAGTTTCCACGTGACGACACCAGTCGATTGCATGGGTCAACAAAGCTGCCATGTGATAGGCACGAAGGTCGGCCAGGCCCAAACCGCCTCTGTTTAGGGCGATGCAGGACAGATCTCCGAATACAGGAACGTTGATTGTTCCATATAAACGTAATATGTAGTGAAGCCAGTGTTTTAAAAAGGAAGGAAGGATACGGGTCGGGATGCACTGAAAGGAATAGAGAAGCTTTGGGAGAAGCGCATTGCTTCTGTATTTTGGCTAAAAGAGGCTGGAAATTCAATGAGTACAACTTTTTTAGGTCTGCAGGGAGAAAAATACTCAAGTAACGGATAGCAGTTGATGCCCACCGGAATCGGAAGAACGACCTGAGCGATGACACCAACCCATCTGATAAGCCAGCGTTGAGAGCCTCCGACTTGGAAAAAAATTATCTTGGAAGTTGGACAACTGAAAAAAATTATTCAATTCATCCATCAAATTAGGCAGGGATACGACTGGATTGGAGATAAAAAATAATAAATCATTGGCACACGCTGCTACCTTATGGATGGTGTCACGCACAGGCAGCCCCCCAATATCTGGGTTGGACCTGATTTTGCAGAGCAGCCCTGCCTTGTACCGTTTTTAATGGTAAAGTCCCCAGAGAGGAGACTGTTCACTCTCACCCTAGCTGAAGGATTACTGTACAGGGATAATATCCAGTTCATAAAATTGGAGCCGAGGTCTAGATAACATAACACCTCTAGCATAAAGGGCCAATTGACCCTATCAAAGGCCTTTTCGGTGTCTGTAGACAAGATCTTGAGAAGTAAGTTTGTTTTGGATCAGTACTTTAATGTGTACCACTGCAAATGTCTGCCCCCGTCCAAATAGGTGAAGATTGGTGCATGCACTGGAAGAATCACATACTAAACACAAGCTCAGCTGTAAGAGACTTCTCTCCTTTATTGTGGGTTACAGTTGTTTATATAGGTGGCTGGGTCCGGTGCTGTGTGCAAAGCCCTGCACAAACATTCCATAGTGGACGGGTCACTTCAGGATTGGTTGTTTCTTCATATGGCTGCTCTTCCTCTTGGACTTAGATGAAATCATCTTGGGTGTAGTCTCAGGTGAAGGTGCAATCTTTGTGTCTTCAGCAGGCAAAGTGTATAGGTGTAAGCTTACACAGTATATAGGGGTAAGCATACAAAAGTGTATAGGTGTAAGCATATCAAAGTGTGTATTGATAAGGCCAGGTATTGGGATTTTACCTACTTGCACCATACCTATATGACTACACCTATATACACTGCCCTCTGAAGAGACTGGAGATGATCAGAGGGTGACAGAGAGATGTTCTGGATGAAGAAGAGGAATGCTGGAAGCACGTCAATGAGAACAGCTCCTGGAAAGTTATCATTTATAGTCACAATACCCAAGGAACGGAGGAACGAAGCAGAGACTCTTATCTATAAACAATTTTTGAATAATAAAACATTGTGTTACCCTGACTGTGCAGTACAGGAAGCTACTGACCATATATGGACCGGCCTACCAGAGTGTGACATGTATGTGTCTTGTGACTTGGAACCCCGCCTGTATTGGATGTTACATATTTCATATGAATGAGTAGTACCGCCCCATATTCTGTCTATAAAATGTGATTACCATAATAAAACTTGGTCCATTTATCCAGGCTTATAATCATGATACAATGTCTTATCTGTGTCCGTGATTTATAAGTGACGAGTTGGTAATACTGCAGGTTACAGCTCTAGCTATCAATTGATAACCATCCTTTATCCTGGGTATTTGACTTTTCTCCATAGAGAGGGGTCAACATCTAAATTTAGACTTATCAGTATATATATAAATCTAAAGAAATGGCCCTTATCTCTCGCTTCCCTGCTGGGCATGAAGCCAACTTGGTCAGAATGAACAGTCTCCCCTAACAAAGCAGACAACCTCGTAGCAGAAATCTTCAGGTCAATGTTTAAAAGTGATATGGGATGATAGTTGCTACATTGTGAGACATCTTTTCCCTCTTTGGGGATTACAGCAACATGCACTCGTGTGGAGTCCAGAGACTGAGTTAAAGGCTGACAGAAAGTGGGGGGCCAAGAGGCCTTGGAAAGATTTATAGTAGGCCAAAGAAAGACCGTCAGGGCCTGGAGTTTTGCCTGTAGGGAATCCTTGGATGGCCAAAGAAAGCTCAATTTGAGAGATGGGCTCTCCAGTCCCTCCAGTGCATCTGCGAGGCAGGCCCGACTGAACAAGATATTGCTGGATGCGCTTCCTTAAGCCTCCACTAATCACATTGGAGTTGGAGGTATCTATAGAGTAAAGATCAGCATAGAAGTCTCGGAATGCAGATGAGCTATCGTGCAATGTCTGGTCTGTATCCTAGGGATATAGGACCGTTCTTGTTGCACGCGCAACGCCCTAGCCATCTGACTGATTTGTTACCGTGTTCATAATGATGTCTACACTTAGACAGGGTAGCTTTGTGGAGCAAAAGAGTGCGCAGTTCATCGCGTTTTTGTATCAAGGCCTTGTAGAGTCTGGAGTCTGAGCTTTTGTGGGCCATTTCCACCTCCCTTAGCTGATCTAGCAATTTAATCGTCTTCAGGGTTCTGTCCTTAAGGCGAGCTCCATGTTTCACCAGCACTCCTCTTAGTACACATTTGTGGGCCTCCCAGACCGTCATGGGGGATGTCTCTGGCGCTAGATTATCCTGAAAGTAGTGTGTCAGTGTGGTCTCAACATCTTTTCGGACTACCTCATCTTGGAGAAGGGAAGAATTCAATCTCCATTGCCACTTGGGACGTTGGAGGGAAGGTAGCTGTGGAATAGACGTTGTGAGCCTGGGTATAGAATGTGTAGTCCCTATCACTAGGGTGACAAAGACGCCAAGCGTCCACTAACCTCTGGTCATGTAAGGTCTGGCAAACCCATCCTAGCGACAATTAACTCAAGTGTGTCCTGCCTGTTAAAGTGTCCAACCGGGGGACTAGCACTAAGTTGAAGTCTCCCCCCAGAACCAGCATCCCCTCTGCAAAGTCGTCCAGGAGCTTCAACATTGAGGACAAGGCTTCCCCTTAGCCCATTGTAGGTAAGTAAAAAGGAATAAAAGTGAAAAAGTACAAGATCCTCAGGATTTAGGATTTGGTGAAAAGCTATGGTTGACAGAGGGAAATGCAGAGTTAGAGAGGGAGGTACGGTTAGATTGTTGCAGATGCGTTTCCTAAAGGAATGCAACATGAAGTTTCTGTTTCTTTAGGAAGTTCAGCAATATTGAACACTTACCAGGGTCATGTAGGCCCAATCCGGAGGTCAGCCGGGAGGGACACTATTGTCTACCGACATGCAAGGGGAAGAGGAAACAGACAGAGAATCCGACAAACAACACAACAACAAAAAAGGAGGGCAGGAGAGACAAAGGGGAGGGTTGGGAAGAAGGAAAGGGAGTAGGGAAGCAGAAGAAACCAAGAAGCAGAAGGACCGCTCTTAAGGGAAAGGAGAAATAAAAAATAAAAGATCTTAGAGGACAAAGTCCAGAAGAGACCCACCAGGAAATCGCCAGTATGCCAAGCCCAAGGGGGAAAGAAAGAGGAGGTAGAAAGCAATGGAGGAGATCTGCAGCCAGGCACCGCAACAGAGAACAAAGAAAATAGTATTATGCAGGGAAACGGATTTTGCTGGCCAGCGCCATCTTGGCTATAGACTGGCTTTTAGAAAAACTTGTAACACAAGAATGGCAGCAGCCAGAAAGGAAACTGCTCAAAATACTTAAAGGTAAGATTTGGTTTGGGAGCATCGTAGTATCGATTTTTTGGTGCATCGTGCATCCCTAGTTCAGACTATGGAATTCTCACGAATAAATTCTGTGGAATTCCGTCGCCTGTACGCGCTCATGGCCGCGCACCTTTCTGCCGGCACAATGGTTGCTCCCATTACCTTCCCGCTTGTTTCTACCCAATCAGGCGCAAAACGCCCCTTTTTGCGCTCCTCTCATTGGTTCCTGCTGCTCTATGATCCCTCCCCTGGCCCTCCTTGTTAACTTGGTGCAGCAAGGTTCTGACTGACTACACAGCCACTGCGTTTTCTGTCAGACACTGATCAGGATCCAGGCTCTTTAGCTGCAGACTCCAGGGGGACTCTGACACAGTTCTGGTAGACTCAGCTCTCTCTGACCCCTTCCTTGCCAGCCTTCACCCCTCAATAGTTCTCTCTTTGCAAGTTACTGTTACTTGCAGTCAGAGTCCAGGGGTGATTCCTCCCGCACAACTGAGGTAGCCTCCTACTTTGCTTGCACTCGCTGCAGCAACAAGTTTCCTCGTGGACAGTCAGACCCCATTTGTTCTGCCTGTCTGGCCCCCGCTCAGATATCTGCTAACCTATCTCTGGCTGACCCATCCATCTCTCCCCTGGACCAGGCGGAGCCGGTGTGGGCTCGGGCTCTCTTTTCGGTAGTTGGCGGCCTCACTAAGGTCTCCCAATCAATGTTGGGCCTGTTGGGCCAGATATCCGAACGCTCCCTGCTTTCTCATTCCCGCAGCAGGACCAGGAAACGGGAATGCTCTAGCTTGCCTGCCCGCAGATCTCCCTCCTCTGGATGTGCTGCCTCCATCCCATGGTGATAACCGTTCCAGTCTCTCTCCCCTCACAGACCTTCCCTTTCTGGGGATGACCCTCCTGACCCTGAATCAGATCTGGACTCAGACCTACCGCCTTCATTGTCGGTTATGGTAGACAATCTAACTGGCACAGTTTGCACCTCCCTTCAGGTCTCTGACACCACTCGGGCGCCTTCACAGGATACATTCTCTTTTTGCCATCATAGGCGGACCCCCAGAGTTTTTCCTTCTCATGAGGAGTTTGACAACACCATTCTTAAGCAATGGAGACACCTTGAAAAGCGTTTTTCTGTCTATAAGCGTCTTGATGTCCTGTATCCCTTGCCAGCCGATTCCGTTGAAAAATGGGCCAAGGCTCCTTTAGTGGATCCTCCCATTTCTCGTTTATCAAAGACAACTACCTTGCCCACATCCAGCGCAGCATCTTTCCACGATCTCTTGGATCGCAGCATTAAAAGGTATTCCTTTGAGGCAGCTGGCTCCACCCTTAGACCGATCCTCGCTTTGGCCTGGGTCAGCAGGGCTTCCACCGAATGGGCCGTCAACTACACCAGGGAATCCTGTCAGATGCCCCCCCGGGAGGAATTACTCTCGCTTCTCAACTCTCCTGTGCTGGTAAATACCTCTGTGAGGCCTCCATGGACGCTGCACGTCTTGTCTCTTGTGCCTGTGCCTCTATCGCCGTTCGCAGGTCTGTTTGGCCTAAATCCTGGTCAGCGGACTCTGTGTCCAAACGTTCTCTCTCTTCCTTGCCTTTTCTTGGGTCTCGTCTCTTTGGCGCGAAGTTAGACGAGATCATTAAGGATGCTACAGGAGGTAAAAGCTCCCATCTTCCCCAAGCTAGGCCCTTCCCAGTGTTCTTTAGCCAGCTTTCGGCCTTTTCGCGTGTCCAACGATCCTCCCGACAACAGTCTTGAAACAAGCCCTCCTTTAAGCCCCATCCAGTATGGCATTCAAATCAGCATCCCATTTCTCAGGACCAACGTTTTCATGGTCCCCAAAAAGGACGGTTCAGTCCGCACAATTTTAGACCCAAAACGTCTTAACCACTTTGTGCGGCTGCGACCCTTTCGCATGGAATCGGTCCAGTCCATGATCTCCTCACTGGAACAGGGGGAGTTTCTTTCATCCGTCGATATTCGGGATGCTTATTTACACATCGCGATCAACCCCTCTCACCAACACTTTCTGCGTTTTGCTGTCCGTGGCAAGCACTACCAATTCGTGGCCCTGCCCTTCGGCCTCGCCACCGCACCAAGGGTTTTCACCAAGGTTCTTGCTGCGGTGATGGCCCTGCTTCGCTCCAGGGGCATTTCATGGTCCCGTACCTGGACGATATCCTGGTATGAGCCCCCTCCCAGGAGGACAATCTGACTAGCTTGCACATTCTCTTAGACACACTCTCCAGATTTGGGTGGCTCATCAAAGTCTTCTCTGGTTCCTTCTCAGATGTTTTCTCGGGATGTCCCTGGACACTCAGGCAGCGAAGGTTTTCCTTCCTCAGGAGAAACGGACCTCCTTGCGCTCAGGAGTCCGTCTTTTACAGACCAGGTCCACCGTCTCTCTCCGGTCCTGCATGAGAGTTCTAGGCCGGATGGTGGCTTCCTTCGAGGCAATCCCCTATGCGCAGTACCACAATTGCCCGCTTCAGGCAGCAATACTTGCCCGTTGGGATCATGCGCCGGACTCCTTAGAGAGGAATATCTTTTTTCTTTTTTTTTAAATTCTCAATTTAATTCTTTTTTCAATTTATATAACAAAACATGCAGCAACGTGCCGCACTCACAAAGTGCACTGACATATAAACATATCCTTATTGCATAGACATATTGTACAACAGAAGTCAGAAATAAAACTAACAAATACCAAGGCAATCCGTAGCTCCTGGTGGGTGGGTAGGCATAAAGCAAACAGACTAGGGAGTGAGCTAACGCTCAAACAACCAGAGAGAAAAAAGGGGGAGAGGAAAGAACAAAGAAAAGGAAACAGAGAAGCTACAGGGGGGAAGTGAGGGGAAGATAGGGAGGAGAGGGGAGTAGTGGAGGGGACCATTCCTCACTGAGTCAGGAGGTACCGGAATTCGGTCGATTCTGTAAATTGCTCCCAGTAAAACCACGTCCGGAAAAAAGGAGAGTTGCTGTCATGCAGTTGCGCAGTGAGGTTCTCCATGCACTTGATATCTTCCACTTTACTGAGCCACATGGAAATACTCGGGGGATCGGGTTTACGCCACAGCGCAGGGATACAGGCACGGACGGCGTTGACCAGGTGACGGAGTACAGAGCGGCGGTAAGACAGAGGGATCTCCGACAGGTGCAGGAGGAAGAGTGATGGGGAGAAAGGAAGCTGGTAGTCAGTGAAAGTAGAGGAAATGCGCCATACTTCTCTCCAAAAAGGGACCAGCTTAGGGCAGCTCCGAAAGGTGTGGAGAAGGGACCCCTCCCCACCGCAGTTCCTCCAGCAAAGCGGTAAGGCCTCCGAAAAAAATCCGATGGAGTCGGGTAGGCACTCGATACCAACGAGAGAGTAATTTGTATCCGGCCTCCTGGAGATGAGAGGCAATGGAAGTCGAGTGTGTCCACGTGCGCTGCAGAAAACGTTATGTTGAGATCCTTTTCCCAAGCGTTGAGAAAGGGTGGCGGGGGCTGTTCCAGAGGCGAACCCAACATGGCATATAGAAGGGAGAGAGGGCCGGCGCCCAGACAGAGGGATTCAAACTGGGTAGGTGACCGTGCGATGCAGGAGGGGTTGGGGAGGGAATGAAGGAAGTGGTGTAGCTGTAATGCCCGCCAGTATCCCAAAGGTGAAGGGTCCGCAAGGTCATTAAGCGAAGACAAAGGCAGCCAATTCGAGCCTGAAAGGAAGAAGGCTGCACGGAAATTACCTGCACGGCACCAAGTGCGGAACACTGGATCTTCCATGCCGGGCGAAAAGGAGGGGTTGCCCAAGACTGGAAATAAAGGAGACGGGTGTGGAGCTAGGAAGCCAGAAGAGAGATGTTTTTGGCGTATCTTCAGGGTCGGAGCAATAGTCGGGTGTTGGGCAAGTCGGCGACAGGCATCTGGTAGCCATGGGGCCGCCTGCAGTGAGAGGGGGTCAACGCCATTTCGAGGCCTACCCAGTTTCTTCTGAGTGTAGACAGGAACATCTATCTCCCTTCCTCGGTCAGGTGCTCGACCCTCCTCTCCGGGCGCTCATTCCTTCCACTTAGTTAGCTGGTTCTGACGACGGATGCGAGCCTCCGAGGTTGGGGGGTACACCGCTCAACCGGACAGCACAGGGGCAGAGGTCTCAGGCAGAGTCTCTCCTCCACATCAATATTCCGGAGTTGAGGGCTATTCTCATGTGTCTCCTGCATTGGAAGACTTGTCTGATGGGGCACCCAGTCACAGTTCAGTCGGACAATGCCATGCTGGTGGCGTACCTAAAACCCCAGGCCGGGACCCGCAGCCATGCGTGGATGGTGGAGGTGGCCGGATCCTCTCCTGGACAGTCTCACATTCCAAGCCTATCCGCCACCCACGTCCGAGCGACTGTACCCGGAGGAATGGTCCCTCCATGCTGAGGTTTTCGACCAAGTGTGTGCCCGGTGTGGACCTCATGGCGTCACGCTAGAACAGGAAGCTTCAGTGCTTCCTCTCCCAGTCTCGAGTTCCCACGGCCCACACAGTGGACGCTCTCGTGGCGCCTTGGGGCGACTCCAGGTTGCTCTACGTGTTCCCTCTGCTTCCCCTTCGTCTTCTCAAACGAGTCAGAGCGGAGGGGATTCCAACCATCCTGATAGCTCAAGACTGGCCGCTTCGCACGTGGTATTCCGACCTGATACCTCTGCTGGCCGACACCCCGTGGCGCCTTCCTCTGAGAGACAACCACTGGCGGAACTACCGCCGTAGCAACCGTAGCAGCGCTACGGGGCCCCTGGCATCCCTTGTCGAGTCCCACGCAGCGTCATCACTGAGCTCAGTGTGCACCGCCGCGGCGGCTGGGACTTCCGGGTACAGAGAGCGTGTCACTCTCTGTACCGGAAGTCCCAGCCGCCGCGCACACTGAGCTCAGTGATGACGCTGCGTGGAACTAGACCAGGGAGCTGCTCATCCGGCGGGGAAGAGAGAAGAAGAGACCAGCGACCGACGGGGGAGCGTGTGGTTTGGTGAGTTCTGTTTTGTTTTTTTCTTTTTATCAGAGGGGAACAGTGGGGGCTATATGGGGGAAGGACAACAACAGTGGGGGCTATATGGGGGAAGGACAACAACAGTGGGGGCTATATGGGGGAAGGACAACAACAGTGGGGGCTATATGGGGGAGGACAACAACAGTTGGGGCTATATGGGGGAAGGACAACAACAGTGGGGGCTATATGGGGGACGGACAACAACAGTGGGGGCTATATAGGGGAAGGACAACAACAGTGGGGGCTATATGGGGGAGGACAACAACACTAGGGGCTATATGGGGGAAGGACAACATCACTGGGGGCTATATGGGGGAAGGACAACAACAGTAAGGGCTATATGGGGGAGGACAACAACACTGGGGGCTATATGGTGGAGGACCAACAACAACAGTGGGGGCTATATTGGGGAGGACAACAACACTGGGGGCTATATTGGGGAGGACAACAACACTGGGGGCTATATGGGGGAGGACAACAGTGGGGGCTATATGGGGTAGGAACAACACTGGGGGCTATATGGGGGAGGACAACAACACTGGGGGCTATATGGGGGAGGACAACAACAGCGGGGGCTATATGGGGAAGGACAACAACACTGGGGGCTATATGGGGAGGACAACAACAGTGGGGGCTATATGGGGAGGACAACAACACTGGGGGTTATATGGGGGAGGAACCACCAAACTGGGGGCTATATTTGGGAGGAACCACAACACTGGGGTCTATATTTGGGAGGAACCACAACACTGGGGTCTATATTTGGGAGGAACAACACTGGGGGGCTTTATGGGGGAGGAACAACACTGGGGGCTCTATGGGGGAGAAACAACACTGGGGTCTGGGGATGCACAAGACTGGGGGCTGCCTATAGGGGGATGCACAAGACTGGGGGCTGCCTATAAAAGGATGGACAACACTGGGGGATACCTATAGGGGGATGCACACACAGAGGTAGCCATATACTATCAGGCAGGGATAGTGAACCTTGGCTCTCCAGCTATTGCAAAACTACAGCTTTAGCTTTGACTGTCCACACATGATGGGAGTTGTAGTTTTGCAACAGCTGGAGGGCCAAGGTTCCCTACCCCTGGTATAGGGGATGCACAGAGGTTGTCATCTACTATAAAGGGACACAGAGAGGGAGATGCACAAAAGACCATCTATATGGAGGACTGAACAAGGGACCATCTATAAGGTGTCTACACAGAGCGGGGCATATTAGGGATATATATTTTATATATATATATATATATATATATATATATATATATATATATATATACACACACATACACTACAAAGAGTCAGGGTTACCCACTAAATGAGGGCTTAAAGGGGCCAATACAGATGTGCAGTTAGTAGAGAGATGAGGATGGTGACAGAGTGAGGAGCCTAATATGTCTGTCTGGCAGATTCTGTGGATTCGTGGCTCGGAGAAGTTCTTATAATGGCCCAGGGCAGATGGAGAAGAAGATGAAAAGGAAGAACTCTGATCAGAGAAGACGTCCCCTGTGAGTCACCTGATGTAACTGCACTGTAATTTGTATGGTGTACAGAGCCTGTGTAGAGCTGGGTGTGTTGATGGCATAGTGGTCAGTCAGAGTAGGGGGCCCCAATCAAAAGTTTGCTATGGGGCCCAGTCATTTCTAGTTACGCCCCTGGAGACAACCTTTTACAACAGGGGCCCGTCTGCCACCTGAATTTACAGCCGCTAAATTTGACGGCGTTGGCTGTTGAGGCCGCAGTCTTGAGGAAACTTGGTTTTTCGGAGCGTGTGGTTCGGACCATGTTAAAGGCCCGGAAGCCATCTACTTCCCGTCTGTATCATCATACGTGGAAAACTTATTTTGCTTGGTGTGAGGCTCGCCATTTCCATCCGCTCCGTTTTTCCTTTTGCAGGATTCTGGCCCTCCTTGAAACGCCAGCTGAGCCTGAGCTCTCTGAAGCGGCAGGTTTCTGCGCTGACTGTGCTTTTCCATCGTGCCCTGGCATCTAATAGAGATGTTCGCACTTTCCTGCAAGGGGTGACGCATGCCGCACCCCCACATAGGCCCCCTGTGCCCCCTTGGGATTTGAATCTCGTTCTTGATGCCCTTCTGTTGGCTCCCTTTGAGCCTCTGCGAGACATTCTGTTACATTTTCTGACCTGGAAGGTGGTCCTTCTAGTTGCAGTTATCTCTTTTCGTAGAGCTTCTGAGTTAGCGGCTCTTTCCTTCCGATCTCCGTTCTTGATCCTTCATCAGGTTAAGGCCGTTCTTCGACCTGTTCCTTGTTTTCTCCCCAAGGTCGTGTCTCAGTTCCATCTCAATGAAGACATAGTGTTGCCTTCCTTTTGCCCATCCCCTTCTCATCCTAGGGAACGCTCCTTTCACAAACTTGATGTGGTTCGAGCTCTTCGCATCTACCTGTCTATCACGTCCTCTTTCCAACGTTCAGATTCCCTTTTCATCCTTCCAGAGGGCCCACACAAGGGACTGGCGGCCTCTAAGTCCACTCTGGCTCGCTGGATTCGGTTGGCAAGGCCTACCGTGCCAAGGGTAAGACGCCCCCCTTCCGAGTCACTGCTCATTCCACTCGAGCGGTGAGTGCCTCTTGGGCAGTCCGACATAGGGCTTCTGCTCTTCAAGTGTGTAAGGCGGCCACCTGTTCCTCCTTGCACACCCTCACCAGATTTTACAAGATGCACGTGTTTGCATCTGTGGATGCCTCAGTGGGGCGCCGGGTCTTACAGGCCGCGGTGGTCTGAATGTCCATTTTTCTTTAACACTTTGGGTTCCTTTGCGCTTCCCACCCCTGGGGACTGCTTTGCGACGTCCCACTGTGTCTATGTCCCCCAATGACACGACTGAGAAAATTAGATTTTGTGAGTACTCACCGTAAAATCTTTTTCTCGTTGATGTTCATTGGGGGACACAGCACCCGCCCTGATTTTTGCTTTCTTGTTGTTTACTTGTTTTTGTTGTGTTCGGTTGAGTTCGCCTCTGGACTCTGTCCTTGTTTTTTTCCTGTTTTGGGGCCGTGTTTTTGTTTTACGTGTGCTCTTTTTCTTAAGTTTTTTTTTCCTGTGTTACCTGCTTCTCCTACTGCTTTTGTACAAACTGGCTACTGCCTGTAGGGTGGTAGAGACTGGTAGGAGGAGCTAGCACTCTTTTCAAAGCTTATGGGGATTGATACAATACTGGCCTCCTTTTCTTCATCGGTGAGAGCAGTGGAGGATCGGACTTTATTGGCAGAGTCAAAAGTGAGTGAAGTCATCGGAATGCCTAACTCTTTGTTGGACATTTGCAAGAGGTTGGAGGATGAGTCTGATGCTTTGCGCTGCAGGATCATGACTTTAGAGGACACTGTGAGGAGCAACCCCTCCCATCTTCCCTCCTCTTCACGGCGGGATGTTGTGGTTTGTGTCCATTCATTGCGTACAAAATCCGCCTTTATGGCTGCAACAAGAAGCGGAAACCATCTTTCGGGCGCATATCAACATATTGAGGTCTACTCTGACTTATCACCGGAAACTTTGCAACGCCGTAGGTCATTCACATCTATAACCAAAACCCTCAGGGAACGGAATATTCCATATAAATGGATCAACTCTGCCCAGTTGTTGGCTACCTATAACAACGTTAAACACCTCATTACCAACCCAACGGAGGGCCAACAGATGCTGTGTTCCTGGAAGCTACTTTGAGAATCTTGGACTCCAGCATTTACTACATTGGTCTCTGACTAGGCCGGACTCAGTGCCCTACCATTTCTTTCTTTCTTTGATGTGTATGCCTATGTGGCTATATAGCACATCGTTGTTTAGCTTTTATTTGCTATTTATGATAGCGTAAACTCTGTGCATATCTGATAGCCTCTACCTTAGTTTCTCATTGCTAATAGCGTAAATTTTTGCATATATGTATATCATCTCTGAGTTTTTCCTATGCGTCTATAGCTGTTAATCTGATTTGTATGCCTTTGTCTCTCTTTATGCTTGTCTATTTTCCAGCTTTTTCCGACACTTAAAAAATCTCCTTGAAAATCCCTCAATAAAAATTATTGAAACAGAAAGGGGAAGTCCGGTGTTGGACATTCTTTTTTTCAAAATAACTGGGGAGGAGGTGGCTGAACACGCACCTACCTCCCTGACTCCAGCGCTGGGCTCCTCTGGCCACTTCCTGGTCTGAGCAGGGTCCCGCCTCGGCCGCTGAGTGGGGCCGACGCGTCACAACCTAGGTCCTTGCTCTGACCAGGAAAGCATCCAGGGGACCGGAGCAGCTGACACCAGTGCTGGAGCCAGGGAGATAGGTGCATATTGTTATGGTCAGCCACCTCCTCCCAGTCTCTTTTGAAGAAAAAAAAAAAGTCTAACACCAGACTTTTCATTTAACCTTTAAAGTGACACTGTCACCCCCTTAGTGCATTCTGACATCTCTACACAGGTGTAAAGGGTAAATTTAGTGTTTTTCATATCTTATTTCATATCATACGTCATGGTGCTTGTTCAAGTAAAAAGTGTCCTTTTATCAACTGCAGATTGTATTAAGTGGGCGTGGCCTCGCGGCACTAGCGCCACATAACCCCGCCCACAACGGCACGGTTGGCCCCGCCCCCTTGACGCCCATTGGTTGTCCAACGTAAAGGGGGTGGAGTCTAGACCTTTCGGCCAGCCTGTTCCAATGGCCGGCGAGGGGGCGGGGCCAATTGTGCCGTTGTGGGCGGGGTTATGTGGCGCTAGTGCCGCGAGGCCACGCCCACTTAATACAATCTGCAGATGATAAAAGGACACTTTTTACTTGAACAAGCACCATGACATATGATATGAAATAAGATATGAAAAACACTAAATTTACCCTTTACACCTGTGTAGAGATGTCAAAATGAACAAAGGGGGTGACAGTGTCACTTTAAATTATAGGACTGTTCTTGCAAGTTCTTCTTAGTGGCATTACTAGCACCAGGCATCTGGGACACGTACTCCAGATCCTTTAGTTAGGTCTATATTTTTTTTTTATATAAATTCTTTATTTAACATACAAGAAACACAAAATAAAAAAAAATAAAAAAAAAAACACGTAAAACAAGATACAATAAAAGAATCAAAAACACATTTTCTGCAGGCAGGAGCCAGAAGGTGGGGTCACATCCCCAAGAAATGACAAGGTTAGCCTCATATAATGAGCCTACGTAACAAGGTAAGCACAGTACACCATGTACCCGCAATACAACAGAGTAGGTAACAGGGCGCTGTGCAAATCTGTAGCAGTGAACGACGATGCTCATGAACAAGAAAGTGGGAAGACCACCTCGTTGAGGGAACCGCACCCGCCCCCCGCTGCTTTTCCAACACATAAAAGATAGAATCCCGGGGGCAGAGAATGCCCACAGGATACAGATTGCAAGAAGAGTTGGTCAGACGGAAAAGATGAGAGGGGGGAGAAGGAAGAAAGCTAGAATAGAGGGAAGGGAGAGGAGAAAGGATGTAAGAGGGAGAAGGGAAAGGGACAGGAGGGGTGGGGTCAGGACCCAGATGGCAGCTCCCAGGACATCTCACAGCGTCCTCTACACTGGCGGAGGGACAGCATCCCCAGCTAGGAGGGCAGCATATTCAGGGGTGGACTGGAATTCCATCCAGGCGAACCACGTCCGCGTGAAGCGGGAGTTGGAGTTGTGCAGTGAGGACGTCAGATCCTCCATCCTCATTAACTTTGTTTACCCACAGTGACACAGGGGGAGAGACCGAGCGTTTCCAGTACAAAGGTATGCATGCCCTGGCAGCCATTACCAGGAAGCGCAACAAAGAACGCCTATATGTCTGTACTGCCATCTCGCTGTGATGTAAGAGAGCAGGGGTGAGTTCCACGGAAAGCCCCGTAACATGTCGCGAGGTCTCCTTCACCTGATGCCAGAAAGTAGGGGGCAGGACCAAAAAATATGCAGGAACGTACCCTGAGAGTCCCGACACCTCCAACAGAGCGGATCAGACTCAGGCTAAATCACATGTAATTTCACTGGTACCAACGCGTTAGGATTTTATACCCCGCCTCCTGGAGACGTGAGCTCGCGTCAGAATATTGGTCCTTTGGGCTGGGGTGAGGGCCAGATTCAAATCCTCTTCCCATTTTACAAGGAATGGGGAGGGGGGTCCTGGTCAGGCAGGGACACCAAGTCGGAATAGATCAGAGACAGAGAGTGTCGCAGTGTGCCAGAACCATCACAGAGGGTGTCAAAATAGGACATTGTGGTGGAGAATTGGGATGGCAATGGGAAAGATCTAACAGTGGGTGAGCTGCATAGTCCTCCACACCCCTAGGGGCGGGAGGTCAGGATTGGACCCCAGAGCCTCTGCAGTGAGCCAGGAGGCACCAGAGGAGAAATGTTTTACCCTAAAAACCTTTAGGGATATCCACCTCAGGAAGACCAGGTCCGAGAGGCTCGGCACAAAATCCGGGTTACCGAGGACTGGCGTCATCAGGGAGCTCTGCGGTAGAAGCCTGTCTCGGACGGTGGGGTTCCCGCACACCTTAAGTGTCGGACCGGTCATGGGGTGTGTCTGAAGGGCGCTACACGCAGCTCCAGAGAGCCACGGTGCGCAACATAGGGGGATGTCAGTCGAGGCTTATTCTATAACAACCCAGGGTTTTGTCTGTGCATGTCTAGTCCAGTCCATCACTCTGGTCAGGAGTGAGGCTAGGTAATACGTGTAAAGGTCTGGCAAGGACACTCCTCCACACTCTTATTGTCTATACAAGATTGTCCTTTTTAGGCGGGCAGGTTTTGCTCCCAAAATGAATTTTAACTGAATGGACGTCACTGCTTTAAAAAAGGATTTAGGGACCCTGATCGGCAGGCATTGGAAGACATACAGCAACTTTGGCAGCAGCGTCATCTTAAAGATGGCGCATCTACCGAACCATGTGAATGTCCCTTTGCTCCAGTGGGAGCAGCAGGCTTGGATCTAGGTTAAGAGAGGTGAGTAGTTGAGAGTATACAGATCCTGAATTCCAGATCCAGGTATTTGATGGATTTCGTGGCCCAGCGGAAGCCAAAGGAAGGACGAATGGAGGACACTACATCCCTTGGAAGGGAGACATTAAGTGCCTCTGATTTGGAGTAGTTAATCTTGAAGTTAGACAAGGAGGAGTAAACCTCCAATTCTCTCATCAAGACCGGTAGTGTAATTCTCGGGGAAGAAATGAAAAAGAGCAGGTCGTCCGCGTAGGCGGGCACTTTATGGGTGGTGCCCCCAACGCGGATCCCACCCAATATCTACGCTGGCCGGGATGAGGTCTACATTTAAAGCGGTACTTCGGGCCGGCCACCTTACTTCCAGAGTCACGCTGCCGCATGAAGCATGATGTCATGGCTGTGTTCCAGTGCCGCCATTCTGTACAGTGACCTCAGCATCTCCTGCTTCAGGCTGTGCCGCCCTCCTGTTCAGAGACAGCTTAGACAGATTAGTCTGCCTCCACACTGTAGCTGAGCATATGAAAAGTAGTCACAGAGGTAGACTTTACGGGTCAACCAAGGAGAAATGCCATGTGCAAGTGATAAAATGGCCAGATATAGGGCTACTCCTTATATACAGAGACATGAAGTGATAGTTACTTGGGCCAGTGTTTCTCTGGCTCCAAAGAACCCAACTTACGACTTCTTTTATGGACAAAGATTGCCAAAGAAAGTAAAGCCTTAAGGCCCTATTACACCTACAGATCTGACGACAGATTATCTGCTAAAGATTTGAAGCCAAACCCAGGAACAGACTATAATCAGAGAACAGGTCATAAAGGAAAGCCTGGATTTCGCCTCTTTTCAAATCCATTCCCGAGTTTGGCTTCAACTCTTTGACAGATAATCTGTCGTCAGATCTGTTTGTGTAATAGGGCCTTTACTCGGCGCTGCCAGGTTAAAGCTTATTTTAGTAGACAGCACTGAAACAATATTTTATAAAATTCCTTTAGGGAACATGACCAATCACTTTGTAAAACTCCCCATACACATTCAGACATGGTTCAGCTGGGCGTGCATGTGGTGTCAATGGTGGCCAAGCCACTGCCAGACACCTGATGGCAGTTTATACGATTCTTCTTTCCCTTGACATTATCTGCAGAGGGTGACAGCCCCATTAAAATCCCCTAAATCTAGTGTGCGACAACAACTTAAAAGGGAGACTAGTTAAGATTTAACCCTGTTCAATCCCCCACCCATAATCTAAGCTTGTGTGTAATAGGTTCCGATTACATGAATTGGGCAGTTTGTCTGCAGCACATCCTGACACTGCTGAAAGTCCTCCCTGCCTTCTCCACTCTGTCTCCAGTCCTCTATGCTCCTCCTCCTTCTGAGATAGAGGTCGCATGATCTCTGTTGCCAGGCAAGCCGTTTCATCCATAACCCCGCCCACAGTGATCACCTGGCCAAGGGCAGGGAAACAGCAACCTCTCCTAAGCAATATAGGGGAAAGGAGACACTATTGTTTCATTTCACTTTCTCTAATCTATGTAGATGAATAGATCTATACCTAGAAATAAATATGAATAGATACTGTGTTTACTATGCAAAGCAGAAGCAGATCAAGCCAGTAGCGGGCCGATGACTTCAAGACAGGGGCAGGTACCCGGCAGTTTGTTTTGAGGTGCAATGCATGCTGGGAGATGTAGTTACTATTCAGGTGCCATGATGTAAAGCTGGGATCATTTGTAAAAGTTTTAATCTGGGGAAATCTGGGGCAAAGGGCAGTGTAGCCAGATGTGAAATGTGTCAGACATTCAATGGGGAATGGGTGAGTGCACCTATGTTTTTTTACACATTTTATGGGATATCTGGAGTTCCCCTTTAACATTAGACTTTGATAAAAGGACAGCTGCTTCACAAGGCTGAACATAGGTTTGATTTGCCAGACTTCTCCTTTAATTGTACAATGGATCAGAAAGCACTGAAGCTTCTTATATAAGCAGAAGCCACTTCACTCATAACACAACCATATAGTATAAAATACCCCAGGATAACTTTCTGTCCAGACATCACACACTGACTCAGACATAAGACATTTCACATACAGTACTCTTCAATATCGGCACTTAGAGGGTCTGTCCAAGATAAATGGGTATGGTCAGAGATGCTCCATAAAGATGGCAGATTATTGGACTGTTACTGTAATACACACACACGGGGCAGCGGTCCCCTCCCTCATCACCACAGGAAGTAAATAACAGCAAGCATATACAAAATGAATAAAAATATGACTGATTTAATTACAGATTGAAAATTTCCAACACATCAGAAAACATCTTTATCCCACAGAAATCTTAAGTAAGAGAAATGCCAACGTATTTCCTGCGGCATTCAAATTACCTTTAGGAAACAAAACAAAAAATAAAAATATAGAGATTTCTGAAGTAAAATACTTTTTGATTGCACGGTTTTTGAAAGAATGTCTGAAAGCTTTTGTCACCAAGTGTTAAACAAAATTCATCTCTTCTTAAATATTTATTTATATATATATATATTTTTTATATATATATATCTATGTATATATATACACACACATACGCAAAATGCAGACTGGATTCCTCCATATAACTATATGAGCGGTAAAGGTAAATACTCTGTATTTACAAACTTAAAAAGAAGAAGAAGAAGTAGTAGTGAGGTTTCTCTGAATACAATTCAATTATTTCCAAGTACTTGTGTGAATAGAGGAAACTCTTCAAGATAATACAGATTGCAAATGATAAAGTTCTGAGAAAACATTAGGATCCTATCACCCAACCAATGTGAGAATCTATATACACTGCACCATAACACCACATGGAGAGCCCCCCCGATGACTGCGTCCATCACCATGCGGCATATGCCAAGCTAAGGTCTAAGATTCAATGAGACAGTCATCAGTTTTCCCCATTTGCATCCAATGTTACCCAGCCATCACAAATGGGGAAAAGGGGAGGGGGGAAAAAACAAAACTACAATTGGGGGGAAGGGTGTATAGAAGCTCTCATAAATATAAAATAATGCTGTTTGTTGCAACAAATTTAACCCCGAACCGAATGACAGAACCCGGAGCACTTCTTGTCACTGCAGGTTAATCCACCTACTGGAGTCCATGATATATTGCCATTAGGTTTGCTGAGGTGCGATTATTAAAAGGAAGAAAAAAAAAATCTCTTTAAGACCCGGTACCTTTCTCAAATGTATAAACACAGTGTAGATTGTTCCTGTACATGTACTCTGCTGCTACAGCTTAGCTGTAAATCCCCCACACACAATGGCATGGACCCCGACCACCCACCCACCCGCCCGCCCAGTTATCTGTACAGCCAACAATACAAAGGGTTTAATGTCTCCCCACCCAGTTACAAAAAATAATACTCTAAAAGCAACCTACTGCAACTTTTAATTAAGACGAGTACATAGATTTTTAAACCAATTGCTTTAAAGCAAGAAGGCGGTATAAACCTTCTAGGAAAATGTCTGTTTATAAAAGAGGTTAAGAAATATAAGACAATTTACACATTTAAAAACTTACAATAAATAAGAGATGCAGGCATTTTCTGTATATTAGGTTTAGAATCCACACAACACCTTTGTGAAGCTGAAGCGCCTCATTATTAGTACAGGGCCCCCCCAGCTCTCGCACCGCTCGGTGCCGGTAGGTAGATACCATCCTGGGGCAAATACTGGAGACGAGAAGCCGGGCGCAACCAGACTATAAAAACAACTGGCTCCAAAGCAAAAACCCAAAATTGTCCATTCTATTAAAACCTAGCGAGGATGGAACCGCAGATTGCTGGAGCGGCTGCCCGAGGAGTACCGAGTGGCTTCAGGTAAAAACTAGAAGGATTTTCAGGGTCCTGCAACGCATACAAAATGGTTTCTTGTTCCTTACAGCTTTCCTGATATCACAGCAAATTCATGATAAAGTTATATAACTGGTTCAGCACCACAAAATGAACCGGCAGACACGAACGCCTGTCTTGAGTTGCAGGATCACAAGTTAGCCAGGAGAGGGCGTTGTACTGTTCCAAAACAAACCTGGTGGTACAGAAGAGAGAGCACAGTCACCATACCGTCTGCCATTAATATATAAAGGAATTACACTTATTAAAGGAAGCGGCCAGCTCTACGGCTCAGGCTACACGGCTATTGCGGCTGCCAGTGCTGGGACCCACAAATGTTATAATCTGATGGTCTAAAAAAAATCCAAACCCCATTTGCTTTTTACAATGCGGCACAATCCATGGATCTTTGTTGGTGTGACCCATCGCAGCCACAAATCCCTCTGATGACCTAATCGGTGTGAGAGCTGTCGCCAGGGTTAGAGAGCAATTAACTGGATCCTACCTACTTAGAAAATCACTGGCTTTAATCCAGCTTAAGTGTCAATGAGTTGGTGCCAAGCTGCCCAAGTGTCCTAACTAGAGAATCCGCCTCTCTGCCCCTCGCTGGACTGGTCACCCGGTACTGTATCCAGCACCAACACCGTTCATACTAATAGTAGCACAGCCAGCCAGATGCTGTTCTTGGACTAAAGCAGAAGATGATGTAGGACGTAACTAAAGGGAATGTTCTTTAGGTGAAATACAACTACGAATGATCTTTTTAGCCAATGACACAGAATAATCTGGAAAGAAGCTGCCGCACAACAGCTGAAGGGAAAACCTCATCTTTGCTTGAAGAACATTCCCAGTAAGACAGCTTATCCTTGTCCCATGGTGTCACTGACCGTAAGTGACCAGTGTGAATGTCTCCAGCATCGACTAACATCGACTGAACTAGCGGAACAATCATTAAAGAGAACCTCTCACCTATCTACGGTCCCTAATGTGTCTCTAGCTCTAGTACTTTAGCTGGTCCTCTGTTCCCTGGCTGTATCGGCGGGCGCCGCCATCTTGAGGACATCACTGTATTCCTGAGCTGGAACACACCGCGGGAACGCAGTAAAGTCACCAAGATGGCGGCACCTACCGGAACAGCCAGGGAACCGAGGATCAGGTTAAGTATTATAGACTGCAAAGGCAATCTGTATTTTTATAGTTAGATTTAGGGACACTTCTAGAGACACATTAGGGACACAGTAATGCACTAGACAGCGCGAGATCACAGTGTATTGAAGGAGCGGCGGGCAAAGCATCATGGGATCCGATCCCACCCCTCAGCATGCTGGGATTTAACGAAAGAATTATTTTTTTTTTAATCACAGTAATTGAACTGCGTTCAGTGATTGAATACACATGAGCCTACTTCGATCTTCAGTGTACGACGCCCCAACACCCAGAACCCGCTCCTTACCTGAGGACATCTGAGGTCTGGTTGGAATCCAGGGGGTGCGAGTGTTTGCTGTGCAGCAACTCATCGGATTGCACTGAAGGCACATGAAGGTGCAGAGAGGCCTGAAACACAGAAGGGTCACAATGTAGCAGGACAAGACACCGGGATCGGCCATGCTGGACTGAGTTTCTTGTTAATACAAACTTGATTAAAGAAACATTTCCCTCCACACACAGAACTATTATTGTGGATGAGGGAGCTCTGACAGGCCGCAGGCCCATTTACATTTGTACCCAAAGCCAAGAGGCCTTTTAGACTAAGATAAATCTTTCTGTGTAAAGACACCCTAACAGATTTTTGAAGCCAAAGCCAGGGATGGCTTTGGAAAGAGAAGAAATCTCAGTCTTTCCTTTAAGATCTGTTCTGTTTAGTCTCTGGCTTTGGCTTCAAAAATCTGTCAGATAAGTGTGTGTAAACGCAGCCTAAAGCAGAGGTAAGACTACTACATTGCCGCACGTTTGCCGCTACTCCTGGTGTTAGTGTAATAACCAGAAGGACTGAAAAGCAGAATGTGTGAATCCAGCATTACGAGGCAGGAACAGGATACGCACGTCTTAGTCTTGCTCCCAAAATCCTCATCATTTGGGGATGTAAGAGATACAACCCGACTTTCTGCAAAAAACGTGACCAGTTTCTCAGAGATGCATAAAGGCCGGCGGTGGCGATGTAACAATCCTTGGATTTCTCTCAGGAAACAAATGGCTTTTTGAGGGGTTAGCCACTGTTGGGGGGGCTTATATCTGATTAGAACAATCTGAGCTCGTGTAAATTAGACAATTCTGTAGTCACATGGTCAGGTAGGGTGTACTCTAAAGTGTTCATTTATATTCACCTCCTTAGCTCCTAAGGTTGACTCAAGGGGTGCCTTACAGGGGAACTCTCAACAGGTTACACAAATCTAACTTCCTCAGCGGGACGACTTCACAACGTTAGGTGTAAAGCTCTTATTTTCGAAAGAAAGCCGCTTTCTATGTAAAACGTTACTAACTAGACATTTACCTTAAGAAACAGCGGGCACTGATTTTGTGCTTGAGGGCATGCTGACCAAAACCAGTCAGGCAACGGACCGGCTTTGGCAGTGGAAACAAAGTACCCTAGTGCCAATGGTTGTTGTAAGATGTTGGGAACTTCATCATGAGACTCTGTCGATAGAAGTCGATCAGTTCCTTGACCCTGAAAAAAAAAAATGGGGAAATAAGTAATAGATTTACAGAGGGCGAAAGAAACTTCCCATAAAACAGATGACTATAGAATTAGTAACAGTATAATAATACCATAAGGTAGGAGACAGATGTCAGTTTGCTTAGACATCGCAGTATTCAGAGACTGCTTAATGGGAGACTTTGACTTTATGGAAATGCTATAAGGTGTTGAGATTATAGTAATAAAATGGAAGTTCCTTTCATACTTAAACCGGAGATCTGGCGGCTTTTTGTGCTTCCTTTAGTGACAGGTTAATACACTTTATACCTAAATTAATTTACCTTGCCAACATCACCTCCATGGGGGTAATGAGATCCTGGAGAATGGCCGGGGGATCCACTTGGCGATGCAGGAAAGATGTTTATAAGATCTGGATCCAAATCTTCTGGTGTATCAAGCACATCGAAAATCCCCATCCCGTCTGACCCATCTACCATAGAGGAAGAGAACACAAGTAAGCAGAACATCCCTGGTCACATGACGTCACAGTCCAACTAATGTTCTGCAGCGGGGCTAATGTTTATGCCAATGTAGGTTGTCTCTTTCCACTGTTTGTGTAACTATATTACTATGTGACTAAATGAGTCGGTCACAGACTCACCGACGTCTACATAAGGGCAGCTGTCCTCTGACTATGCTTGTACCAAAGCTAAATACTTACCGTTATTTGTACTGAAGATATTCTCATTGGTGTTATTTACAGACGCCACTTGCACAAATGCTGATGTAGGGAACACTAGAATATGGGTGCAGGAGGTGTCCTGCGGTGTATTAAGCTGTGAAGTCTGCATGGTTAACGTAGTGCTGCGGCCAAACACTGAACCAGTCGACACAGAATCTGCACATAAAGAAATAAAAGTTACATATTAGGTGACAATGGATCAGAGACAAAGGCTGTTTGCATTAGATTTACTTTTTTCCCCATCGTGTGAATGGGCCCTCGGCCAGTTTCATAAGCAGGTTACATTTCTGCATCTGTATTATGGATGAAAATATTACGGACAAGTCTGGACCTGACTGATATTTTGATGACCCGACTACACGCCTGCAATACACGATCTGCACATGGACTGTATATACTGCGGACCAGAAACTCCCGACATAATGATTCATTATGATACCAGGAGATCTGAGACTGTTTAAATATTCGTGCTCCTGTACTGACGCTGAACAGCAAATATTTACTGAATGAAGGGGGGGGGGGAATCTTAGTTGGATAAAATGAGCCCATTGTTATAGCCCCCTGTAGTTTTCTTACCTGGCATGATAACAAATGAACCCTGTGGCTCCATAGCAACCAAACAAGCACTAAGAATGCTGGGAGAATCCGCCGCCGATATGCCGCACATTCGACATGTATCCTTCAATCTTTTGCTCAGTGATTGCAAATTGCGACGACTCAACAAACTGCTCCAATCTAGATAGAATAATCCAAGAGCAATAAAGATTAAACCAATTATCTGTGAATGTACAGAACCAAGTACATAAAGACATTTAGTCAGTGACAGTAACCACGCTGGGTGACGGTGCGGCAGGATGTTAGTAAACCTCGCTGAAGCTTACCTTTCAGCTCCCCGTGCCCTATCCTTCCCAGTCGGCCAATTACAACTCTCCATGGTAAAGAGCTCATCTGTACGAGTCCTTGGCACCACTCCCAAAGCTTCTGGAGACCACTGCGGCGAGCAGAACCTTTTTTCCGCCGAGCTCTGTAATTAAAAGCCAAAACCCATTGACATTCTCGCCCGGACGAGCGTGCGGAACACTAAGCACCACGAGAAAGCAAAAACATTGGCAGCTCGGTAGAAGATTCTCCTTACCGATTTGGCACATCAATATTGATGATACAGGTTTCTAATAATTCGCCATAGAGATCTGTGCAAGACGCCAGGAGCCACTTCTGATCATGAGATAAACAGTAACCAAGGAAGAGAACGTTGTATTTTTGGCCAGCTTCTCCAAACGTCTCGCCAAGTTCGGTCTGCTTATCTTTGACGGGGGCCAGAATAAATGGTGGCGTGTACAGTTTAATGCATTCCGGCCTCTATAAAAACAAGTACAAATAAGCAAAGAAATAAAAGTATAAGTTTAAGCAATTATATTGAGTTATATGAGTTATATTCTCAGAGATTGAAAACGCTCTCAAATAAAGTCATTTTAAATGACAGGAAGAACGGCGATTCAGCAGTAACTATATACGATGGAGGTCTGCAGCTCTCACACTCTTAGCTATAGTCAGAGGGTCTCTGAGAAATAAGCGGAGTTACACTTGCCTCTGGACTTTTCAAAGCATTTTCCACAGCCAAACCAGGCCCGAATCCAGTTAAGGTTTTCACATTTGTGGAGCCTGGAAGCGGCCTCCGACACTGCGTGAACACAGAGAACGCTAAGGATTTCAAATGCTGAGTATAAATCTGCCGATCCTCGTGTCTCACCGGCTGGAGAAGATATTGGCATGGAACAATCTAAAGACGACAAAAAAAATAAAATTGCAATTTTAATACTTTAGTTTAGAATAATCACTTGGGCCGATTTGTAGACAGATTGTGTATAGAGATTTTTGTTCTTCAACGAGATGAAAGAAAATATCAGTGCGGCTTCCCTGGTCACTGCGGTCAGCGGCATCTACAGATGTGAATAAGAGTTCTTGCTGAGTGCGAGTAATATAACGTGTATCACCAGTGACGGAATACAACAGCCATTATGTGCATATAGTAACACTGTGACCACGGACAGGACTGACGCACAGGATTATAATAAATATTTGTGTAGAAAAAATTATCCAAAAGAAGGGGGAAAAAAAAAAAAAAAAGATACCTGAACAGAAACGGTGTTCCTGATGTGCGGTGGAAGAATGTGCAACATTTCCAGGAAACAGCGGAGAAGCCCCAGGGACCAAACACTTGAGGAATTTGAACCTTCGTCTTTATTTTCATAAGTAAAAGGGTCAATAATGTAAACCACAATGGCTGGTGGGTAGGTGATGGCATGAGACTCTCCGTCAGTCGGGACTCCGACCTTATCCCGATCCATGGTGCTAAATAACAGATGGAACAAAAGGCTCATTGAGTTATATACAATATACAGAATAGTTTTTTTGGCCTTAAAGCAAATCTATAAAATTACATTTTTAGCTCTACCTTACTGGTGCTGCTGCACCCCCCTGACGCTAGCACCAGTATACCTGACTGATGCAGACTATACTACAGTACCGTGAATGTGGTGATGCTAGGGACGCCAGGCCCTGCCTGCTTGACACTATTCAGGAGATTTTTATGAAGATGAAAACACAGACAGGCAACCAAGTCCTGAATGCTTAAACTGACATATATTTGGCTGTGCTAGCAGAGAGTCAGGAGGGAACAGATTTGCTTTCAAAATTTCAGACCCACTTTCTAAACATGCTGCAGGACTTTCCGCAGCAGAAAATCTCCATGAAATGGTGAGAGGGGTTTGCTGTGGATTTTCTGCTGTGTCCTGCAAGATGTGGAAATAAACCCCGTGCAGCCCTCACCTCTCCGTAACCTCCGATGCGGCCACCGCTGCCGCCTGCTCACTTGACATTGCAGTCGCCGGCTGTAGGTTCTGCTGCTGCTGTCCCGTCTGACTGTTGGGGACAGAACTCACTTGTGTTGGGACAGCGTTAGTGGAGTTGGTTATGCTCCCATAGGGAGGAAAGTTTGTGGTTTTGCTTCCCTGTAAGGCGTTCGTCCCATTTGCAGGAGCAGGAAGGCCTGGTGTGGTTGTAGTGGGCAGAGAACTGCTTGGAGTAGTGGATGGGTTCGCTGGTGGAGCGGAGGGTATGGATGACGGGGTACTGGGGTTGCCAGCATTGCCTGCAGGAGGAGGCTGAGCAGAAACGACCGGAACCACAGGAGCGGCAAGGTTTGGTTGGCAGAGCAAAGAATTATCCAGTGGTTGAGAAGCAAGATACGGCCCTGTAAGACAGAATGTGGGCAAAAAAAGAGAAAAGCCAAGAAATAAGGATTAGAGGGTTAATGGTGCCTTATGATGAAAGGATTTAGAAACATATAGAACATATTCTTAAAAAAACGGCATATTTAGAAAACAACTTCTATCATAGCTATTACGTGGTTATTGGCAATTGCATCTATGTTGTCCAAATAATTCCGTCTGCTGAGATGCCAACGGTGTTCGTACCAAGAAAACTTCTCACATCTTGCTTCTATTTTACTGTATATACCAGAAAACCCTAAATGTAAATGCTAGACAAGGCCCACAGAGGCCCAGGATAATACAACACGCTGGTCTATTCCTCAGGAGGTTTGGTTATGTCATAGAATACATATGACAGATACCGTAACAGCCAATGGGTGGCAGAAGCCGTTACTGGCATCTGTTAGTGGCTTTCTTAAAGGAATCTGTCGGGAAGCTCCAGTAACATCACTGTCTATATATGATAAGTTACTGGAGCGTTCACAGTCTATCTCCTACAATCTAGGTGCAGTCGCTGTAATAGTGAGTCCCACCGATCAGACTGTCATAGTGATGCTCCCTGGGAAGCAGCTGTATCAAGGCATCTCAGTTATGGGAATTAAAGATGGAGGCTCTTGCATTGGCTGTGCCTGCTCCCCTGGCTTCCACAGTCTGTATGTGTCCTCAGCACCATCTAAATGGCTGATCAGGTCAACAGGAGCAGCAAACCGGAATGGTGCTGAGGGCGGCCACAATGCACACCACTGGATGTCTACCCTGTGTCATACGTAGCAGAAGAGGTGAGCAGCTCCACAGACGCTACCACCACCACTGCGGATGCTGCTACAGTACATTCTGCATTGTTATGCACATGGCAGGCAATTACGTATATGTAACATCCATATTAACACGATGCCCCAATAGTTACATGTAAAATCCGTCACATCTGCAGAGAGAACTTACCTAATTCATATTTGCACACTTGCGCATATAATCGCAATTTGGAAAAGGTCTCATTGCTGCTGCTCGCTGCCTGAGAAAACCAATCCGCAACAGACTTATCAGAAACCTTTTTGGATGCAGAGGAGCCAACTCGCATGATGCCGTCTGTCAGCTGTTTGGAAATCGCTCGATGCTGGCCAAGTCTGCAAGACTGAAACACAAGATGCAGAATGAAGAAATACATGAAGAACAAACCCGAATCTATACAATTATACAGAAATAAGAGGTTTTAGGGTACAGGCACACATACCACGCATTAAAAGAGCCACCAAGCGCCTCCCCACAGCGCAAAGCTGAAACGCAGCGCACACTTGGGGGAGGATCAGGCCGGCAGCGCACACCTGGGGGGGGGGGGGGGGGGGAGGGGGAGAGATCAGGCCGGCAGCGCAAGCATCCACACTGGCGAGTTCCCTGCATTATAGAATGGGGCCTGGCGCTGTGTTTATGTGGAGGGGGGCAGTGACCGGTCTCCTGTAAGCCGCATGTTTTGTTTTCAGCTACAAGTTTGAAGACTAAAAACTGGCAGGTGAATGAACAAACTGTGTGTGTGTGTGTGTGTGTGTGTGTGTGTATATATGTGTGTGTGTGTGTGTGTCTCTCTCAGAATCTGCCCATATAAGAGGGGGCAAGGCTTCAATACAGGCATACTCATATGGCTTTCCTGATAAATGTCCCCCTGTATGTATAAATGTCACGTTTGTGGAATTACGTGCCACATGTGAATACAGCCTAATGATGCTCATAGATGAGAAATAAGAGGCTGATTTTGTGTGTTTACACGTTACTTTCTAACCAGCGGCAAATGATTCCAGAACTCTGCACCCCTTAGGGAAGACATTGAGCCTTCATGTACAAAGGGTTTGATAAATGTAATGATTCTCTTACCTCATACATTGCAGTCAGATCCCGAAAGAAACTCTTCGCTCCATTTAGAAGAGCCTCATTTTCTGGGCACACCACCACGTATGCGATGTCTCTCTGGGAGCCGTACGGTTCCAGCATCAGCCTTTCCCAGTACGGCAGAGCAAAGGGAGACAGCACCAAAAAGTCATAATCGTATCCAACCAGAAAGGTGGGGATGGGCAGCGGTTCTGGAGATTCATCTGTTCCTAAAGACACAAAAAAATTCTGTCAACAACTACAAGGAGCAGAGTAAGGGCCACGCGATACTGAGGGGGAAGTGAGCACCCACCTGTCAGGTCAGTGCTCACTTCCCCCTTGTTCCCCGCTTGCTGCCTGTGCTATTATACGGGGAGCGGGAGGAAGCAGTCGCGGCAGCCTGGACGATCCTTAGATCTGCAGTCGCCGCTAATACAATGCATGATCAGGAAAGACCACGATCAGTCGACATCTTGCATATTGGCTGATCGTTGTCGTCTAACATGTCCTATTACTAAAGATGTGCGAACCGGGTTCGGGTTCAAGTCGATCCGAACCCGATCGTTCGGCATGTGATTAGCTGCGGCTGCTGAACTTGGATAAAGCTCTAAGGTTGTCTGGAAAACATGGATACAGCCAATGACTATATCCATGATTTCCACATAGCCTTAGGGCTTTATCCAAGTTCAGCAGCCACCGCTAATCACATGCGGAATGTTCGGGATCGGATCGACTCCAGCTGCTCCAGGGTCGCTCATCTCTACCTATTACACTAATTGATTATCGCACAAGTAAGGCTGATAATCATGTCCCAGGGCCTTAAGCAGCAATCTCACACACCATGACTAGTAGCCGACCTGCAAGAAACCTCCATCCATCTAATCCATATTACCACAATCTGCTCTAGCGCCCACATTCTAGCACCATGCTTGTATACTACAGGTCATACATCTACTTACCATACGAGCCACGGCCAGCCATTTTGTGAAACTGCTGCCAGGTTAAGGGACCCTGCACGCCCCACGACCGAACAGTTCGCTTCTTTTGAACAGCATCTTGCAGAACAGGTTGCAGAGAGAGAAGCATCCGCAGGATGTCCTGGGAACATTGCTTACTGGAATCCACCGCTGGAAAAGAAACCAAAGATATTGTCAATGAACACCAGCACCGCACCTACGCCTGGGCCTTATAGTGCCACATAACGGAAAGACTAAAGAGCCGGGGCTGGTCTGTAGATCACCGGGGGGTATGAAGGTTAGACACCCCGCAACCTCTTACTTGTCCTCTATCCTGTGGCTAGGGGACAAGTTTTAACTGGAAAACCCCTTTAAAAAAGGACCCTGGAAATTATTACCGGTTGCATTTTTTATTTTCTGTTTAACACTTTTGCAGTCCCGCTATTTATTCCGTCTGGTGTGGACGGGGCTGGCGGCAAGTGCCTCATAAATGCCTTATAGGCTACAGTCAGACCTTCCAGAAAATACACTGTTCAACCCTTACTGTGGATACACAATTTTGGACAAATTTAGGGCCCATTGAATCCTATTGGGCGACGCGGCGAGTACGGACACATTTCTGCGGATCGTGGACTAATGGTCATTCACACGTCTGCACCGGACATCTCAGCTCCCAGGATTATAACTATGATGTCAGGAGCTTGCACAAGTGTCGTGTACTGAAAGTCGGGAAACTAGCGCAAACTTTTAGGCAGTTTTGAAGCTCCCGACATAACGAATGATGATGCTGGGAGCTCCGAGGTCCGGTGCACAGAAAACCATGCGTGCTGGATGTGTGAATGGCCGATAAAAATTGTGGACATAATATACGGTCCTGGATAATTCAGGAATGTGTGAATGTAGCCTAAAACTATTGTAGACAGTCTGGTTATATATTGTAGGCAAACACTCTGTCCCCATAGAGTATAGGCAGAGAGCTGTCAATCAATGGCTGGTCGGCGACTATATATCACACATCACTGAGCAGACTATTGTGCTTTGCTCTGGATGACGTCACAGATTTCAGGAAATAAGGTGCAAGAAGTTAGAACCAATGTCTGTGTCACTAGGCTATATGCAAAAACATCACGGTAACCACGAGTGGATGGACACAGGTTATTCTATGGTTTTCAGCCAATATATACAGGATAGCCCATCAGTCACTGACCGGCGGGGGTCAGCTGCTTAGTGGCAGCCAGCAGCAGGGACCTGTAATTGCATCTCAGCTGCTGGTTATGACCGCTGCAATTACACAATAACATGGCCGCCACCGCCCTGGTGGTGGAGATTGTCTCATAGCACCAAGATGACAGGGCGCCGTTCCCTTGTCAGTACAGCCTCCTGCGGCTGCCCGCCGGGGTGACCAATTCATCCTGCCTGCAGCAAAGGTAACAGAACGCAGGGTGCTGCATTGTCTTCTCTAGGAGGACTACAAAAGTGTATACAAAAAATTTGCTTAAAATATTAATATATCCCATAAAAGCTTAAAATCACTGTCAGTTTTGACAGCTGCATTTATATACAGTATTTTCCAGCATATAAAATGACTTTTTAATCCCCAAAAATCTTCTCAGCAGTCGGGGGTTGTCTAATACGCCGGGTATGGTCACCGCATAAGGTGGTGGAGCTCAAAAATGTCCGCATGCCCACTGTATGTGGCGACCACTATAAGAAAGAAAAAAAAAAAAAAAAGTTAATTTTATAACTGCAAATCCCCATCGGCAAAGACAAAGGCATCAATTGTTTTACCTGCCCATCCACCCGTGTCTGCAGCCAAATATGACCCTGTGTGATAGAACCAGTGGTAAACTGAGGACCGTGTATGGGCTGCCATAGGTAATCCATGTAGCCGGGACCATACAATATGGCTGTAAGCAGTAACATATATGTCTAACAGATGAACAGAACAGCAGAAACTTTTTCATTCAATGGATAAGAACAAAATAAACCACCTTACAAAACAACTTTAAATTGTGTAAAGCAGTAGGCCGTCATGTTATATGGCAGAAAGGGCAACAAACTACTAACAGCACCGTCCGCAGCTGGAGAGGAAGGCAGATTCACAAGTGCAGAACACGGGAACTTATACACCTGTATTACAGCCACAAACCCAATCCTGACCACAGGTCAAACCACCCAAACAGCCTCACATCTTTATGATGCCATTTACCCGGGTCACCAGACCTGTGGATGAGGTCATACATTTAAATCACCAGACCTGTGGATGAGGTCATACATTTACATCATGAGACCTGTGGATGAGGTCATACATTTACATCATGAGACCTGTGGATGAGGTCATACATTTACATCACCAGACCTGTGGATGAGGTCATACATTTACATCATGAGACCTGTGGATGAGGTCATACATTTACATCATGAGACCTGTGGATGAGGTCATACATTTACATCACCAGACCTGTGGATGAGGTCATACATTTACATCACCAGACCTGTGGATGAGACCATATGTTTTTATCACCAGACCTGTGGATGATGTCATACATTTACATCACCAGACCTGTGGATGAGGTCATACATTTACATCATGAGACCTGTGGATGAGGTCATACATTTACATCACCAGACCTGTGGATGAGGTCATACATTTACATCACCAGACCTGTGGATGAGACCATATGTTTTTATCACCAGACCTGTGGATGAGGTCATACATTTACATCACCAGACCTGTGGATGATGTCATACATTTACATCACCAGACCTGTGGATGATGTCATACATTTACATCACCAGACCTGTGGATGAGGTCATACATTTACATCACCAGACCTGTGGATGAGACCATATGTTTTTATCACCAGACCTGTGGATGAGGTCATACATTTACATCAGAGCTGTGGGCAGGTCAGGGTTAGTAGACATAATCGCAGGATCTTGGGCATTTATTAAGCTCCTGTGAACCATAATAGAATAGTGTAAGAGCTTAAAGGGAAGTCATAGGGCATAAATCCAGAAGGTGCTTACCATTCCTTTTAGACCAGCGATGTAAGCAGGAGCTCCTGACTAGCGCTTCATCCACTTTGCCGCCAGACATGTTATCCATAAACTGTCGTCCGTGCTCCAGCGCCAAGTAACAATCATTACAGCAATCTTGTTCCTCAACGCGAGCTGCATAATTGACAATGCTGGTTTTTGTTGCTGGCTCTTCATCCATAATTCCAAACGGCGAGAATAAGTTAGTGCACTGTTCATGTAAGAGTAGTATTAATTCATCTGGCATCTTCTCTGTATCCTTTATGACCCCAAGATCAGTTCCTGCGGCTCTAAGGGCATCGAAGCGTTTCTCCACCTCCTTAGCACATTCTGTATGTCTGCCAATTATATCCAACTCATCCTCCAGAAAGAGGCCCGAGCTGTTACCGAACCTCCGATTCATCACCGCACTAAAGCCGCATGTACAGCGGTACTGCACTTCCTGGGTGGGATCCGGAATATACACACCCACATCGGCACCTTTAATGTTCATGTTGCAAACACAAATGCAGCAGCTATCAAAATTGCAATCCTTAAAAAGATTCATGACAGATTCTGAGAGGATGAGGTTGACGTAGAGGCTGTGAGCCTCCGGTATGGAGGGAACGGTTGCTGGTTCTACTGAATTTAAGGGTCTGCATGTTGACGGTGTGGAGGCTGGAGAGTATAGATCCGAGTTCTCATATTTGACGGACCCCTGAACACTGGCTGGACCTGCTCTCGGGGTACGAGGTGTTCTTGGCGTTCGTGGAGTGGGTGCGGAAAAGCGTGGTGTGGCAGGAGAAGGAAGGATGCCGGCTCCACCATTGCTTGGGGGGGCACTATTGGACATTCCAAATGGCGTATGGGTTTGTGGTGTGTAGGTCTGAACATATTCTTGATCAATTGCACTGCTGACACTGGAGATATTCCTAAGAACGCAGGAGGAAAAGAAGGTTAGTTCAGACACAAAAATACAATTGTGAGCGGTTAAATTGGTGACTCCTATCTGGGACATTTATGGCAGCGCCACACAAGAAGCCATATAAAAGCATTGGCAGATTTAATCATCTCAGAGGTAAAAAGGTGCACACACTATCACTGTCTTATTTTATTTTTAATTTTTTTTTTTGCAGAAATCAATAGTCCAGGCGATTTTAAGAAACTTTGTAATTGGGTTTATTAGCCAAATCTGCCATTATCTGCATTTAAAAAGCATTTCCCCAGGTCCCCCCCCCCTCTTTTCCATCCACTACAAAAAAAAAAAAAAAAAAAAAAAAAATCAGGAAATTGTGACTTGTTGCATCAGACGTCCCCAGTCTGGTCTATAGAGGGGGGAGGGGGAGGAGCAGAAAGCAGATAACAGAGGATTACAGGCACAGAGCTGAGTGACAGCTTTAATCAGAGCTCAGAGAGGTCAGTGGTGACTGTCAGAGGAGATAAAGGGTGAGGGATTTGTAGATTAACTCTTTGTTGTCCTGTTTTGGTCTTTTATTTAGCTCTCTCCATAGGAGAACAATGAAGACAGGGGGGAGAGCTTCAAACTGCCTTTTCATGATAAAAATGCATTTTTCGGCTAATAAACCCAATTACAAAGTTTCTTAAAATCACCTGGACTATTGATTTCTGCAAAAAAAAAAAAAAAAAAATTCACGACAGTGACACTTTAACCTCTTAGGGACATGACGTACCAGTACGTCATATGTCCCTAGGGGGCGTTCATAGCGGGGGCCGCGTGACGACCCCGCTCTGAACCGCCACGATTTCGGGTACCGCGTGTAGCTCGGGACCGCAGCTATTAGCGGGCACTGTCTGATCGCCTTGCCCGCTAATAAGGTAATTTGAGGCAGCTGTCAACTGATATGGCTGATGTGTGGGCTGTGCCCGGGAAAATGCAGATTCCCAGCATCGGCTGCGGCAGTGCTCTTCATCATGACAATTGCCGCTTACAAATAAGATTGTCTTAAACTGAATACTTACCCATCTTTGATGAAAGGCATTGTGGGCACAGGTGGGAGCAGGTCCAGTTTCCCCACAGTCCAACTGGGACGGTAAATGCACTCATCTGGGAACTTGATGGGTGGCAAGCACTGGCTTGGAAGTGTTCTCAAAGGAGCAAACATGGTACACCCCACCATGACTTGGCATGTTTCAGGTTTGTATACATAGGAGAAATCCTGTGAAGAGGTAAAAGAATCCCAGGTTTTACTTGTGTAACAAAGTTTTATAAATCTGTCAGATGTAATTCACATTCCAAACGTCTGATATTGTTGAATAGATGTAAGGACAAGGAGACACATGGTACCTTTTATATATCCATCTGTATTTCCAGAAGGTAGAAAATGCTTTTAACCTCCAGTGCAAAGTGTTAGAGAGTCTTTCCCGAGCTCCTGATCTGCGGCAAGCCGGAAACCCTCCTGGCTTCCATATCGGACCCTGCTAGACTGACAGAAGGCTGCAAGCAAGGTCAGCGATAGGAAGGAAGGTGCTGCAGCAGATCAGGAGCTCGGGGAAACCTCTGACGATATGCATCTAACAGTCTCGGCAATATGGGAAGTGAAACACAGACAACAGACTCTTTCAGCAGTTAAGTGAATCTGTCACCTTTCATAGTAGCGCACAAATAAGAGGCATAAAGTACATGGTACTGCTTTGCCTCAGTAACAGAAGTGGGTCTTTAAAATATACACATTACAGGTGACCAGGTAAGACTTCAACATAAGCCTGGCAGCTGCTTATTCCCTCTGCAAAAAGAGCGTGTGTGTGTGTGTGTATGGCTGCGAGTCGGTGCGTCAAAGAAATGGTTAAACATTCACCTTAATTTCACAATGTTTTGGGCTACAGAATCCTTCATCAACTTCTATTTTGAAATGGGCAGCAATTCCATCGAGCGTCGTTCCTCCCGGTGTAGTGTCAATATTCCCATAGTCTTTGTTGTTCATGTTCATAGGCGAGAAGCCCAAGTGCGGTTCCAAAGAAGGCGGCGTTGGATACATTTTATGAAGATCCACTGTACCTACAAAAGAATGGAATTTGCATGAAGTCATTTGGAATATTAAATATGTGGGGGGGGGGGGGAGTTATAGAAGATGGTCTAAGGGGTTTCAGGAACACAAATGTGGCTCCTTGTGAACTAGGAAGTTAATAGAAATAGGAGCTTAAAGGGAACCTGTCACCCCCCGTACCGGGGTGACAGGCTCCCGACCCCCCGTTAGAGACCCCTATACTTACCTCATCCCGCCGGGTCCCGCTTCTGGATTCGGTCGGGTCCCGGAGATCTCAGCCGCTGCAGCCCGGCGCGCGCGCTGACAGATGAGTCCAACGCTCATAGAGAATGACGGAGCGCTGGACTCTCCTGTCATTCTCTATGAGCGTTGGACTCATCTGTCAGCGCGCGCGCCGGGCTGCAGCGGCTGAGATCTCCGGGACCCGACCGAATCCAGAAGTGGGACCCGGCGGGATGAGGTAAGTATAGGGGTCTCTAACGGGGGGTCGGGAGCCTGTCACCCCGGTACGGGGGGTGACAGGTTCCCTTTAAACAAATGTCTGCACTTGATATACAATTATTATACAAAGATTTGCATCAAACGCCTCCTCTCCATCCCTACTAGTGAGAGGGGCACACCACAATACGTTTCCTCTCTCAGACCTCTGCCAATGGCTCCAGGCACAGCGCCCACAGGGACGTCACATCTCTGCAAACCATTCCGAGGTAATATACAAGAATGACAAATGGTCTAATGTTACAAGCAAACCCACAATCCCAGATAGAAATATAAACAATTACTTATGCAGGACAAGGGGTCCAGGTTCCCAGACTTTGACTCCTTGCTGTTGGTCTTGTCGTCATTGTTAAGAACCCTTTTAGAGCCAGGCTAAGAGAAAACACAGAACAGGAGCATAGAAGAGTTAGGAATGGAAGATTAATACTTAGAGTGCGGTTACATAGAACTATATATATATACCGTGAGCTCATCTTCATCAGAGTTGAAGAGGTTATCCAAATCCGTGTAGGAGACCACGAGATCGGTCTCATGAAAGAGGCTGGTGGAGGCCGTGCGGGCGTGAGCCGCTGATCTCTGCGCATCTGGAAGACAAGACACATCGGTAACCACAAGGCGACTCTCCGGACCCCCAGCCACTGTATGGTGGGCAACGTTTGGTGACAGTAGTCACGCATGAGAATACTAAAGTCCCAGAAGATTAACCCCTTCATGTCCACGTTTACTTTTACATTTTCAGTTTTTCTCCTTTAGGTTTCTACAGACAGCCATACGAGGGCTTTTATTGTATTTTTGTACTTTCTCATGACTTTTTACTATAAAACGTACAGCCAAACTGAAGAAGAAATGGCGATTTAGCAAACTTTGGGGGATTTTGTCCTTACGCCATGCAGGTTACAGTATAAGGGAGCTGCAGGTTAGAGCCATTACCAATATTTACAGCTTGTGTTTTATTTGATTACTTATAAAAGTGACCTATACAATTGTGAAGCATTGCATAGACCAGGGCTCTGCTAAGACTCGGCTTGAGCCAGCACATCAGCAGCAACAGGAGGCAAATATAAACCTACAGCTGCTAATGTGACCCCTCAGCACCCCGCAATCATGTTGTGGGGTACCAATCAGGCACTTGGTATTCAGCCTATTCAATGCTGTGATCACGTCTCGGCACTAGATGACAGCAGGATTAGCTCCGGGGGTCTGCTACACATGGCAGCCGATCTCTGCTGTCTCCCAAGCCCACCCCATGAGCTGGTGTATACAGCTCAATGGCTGACAGTATTTTCCCTATCAGAGGCAGCATAACACACCTGGCAGATCTGCTTTTATAATATACTATGTGCATGTGTGTTAGTGAAAGGTTCCCATGTCTCACCTTGTTTCACTGATGGGTTGAATAAGGACATCGCGTCTTCACCTTCTTGGGCTAAAACAGCAACATTAGAGATTCCATCATCTGCCTGAGAAGGAAGATACAACATTAACACAACACGAAGCATCGATAGAAAAGCCAGAGCACACGTGTTTCCTCTAAAAGGAACAGGGAGGGGGGGGGGCAGCGATATGACCAACAGTGGGGCCTGTCAAACCCAAATGATGAGACTGATGACTATGGGCCTGTATTTTATGTAAGACGACACTTTATTAATCCATGATCTCTGTTGGGGAGGCCTCTTACCTATCCTCTACACTGCAATTGCTTTCTTACTATAACAATGGTGTCTTCTGGAGAAAGATCCATTAAGCCGAGACCCGACCACCTCATCCAGCACTCTAACACGGACAGGTTTACAAACAACTAGAGCCACAAGAATCACTTCAATACAATATCAGCTCTGACCAACAATGGAACAAACACCCAGATTAAAGACAAAAAGTCAGCTTGGCTCTTATGGTACTTTTGACAGAAATTTTGTGGTAGTGGGACCCCAAGAGATCACACACTTCTCCCCTATCCCATGTGCAGGTGATAAAAGGGGAACCCCATTAACACAGTTTAAGTACCAAACTAGGCCATATTACTGAATGGATAATGCGACGAAAGAACAAGGACAGAGACACTGATCAGTAGTTATGGGTTGGGGTCTGATAAAGAACAAGCTGGGGGAGGTGCGTGTTCTCGTGGCTCCCTGTCACTTGCCTAAGACGGATGCATCTGACAGGCACACTTTAAAGGGGTTAAATTAATACAACCAAACATACCTTATGCTTTTTTCCAACTTCTCTTTCATTGACCTGTCTTTCCTTTTTGGCATCAGAGAAAACAAATTCCACATCCCCATCCACAAAAGCGTAAGGATCGGGTTCCTGATCACCATCCAGGACAGCAGTGGGGACGTACTGGTTCTTGCTCTGATACTTGAGGATCAATTCTTCTGAAACTTTCAACGGCTTTTTACATTGCACCATTAACCTTAACAAGAGAGAAGGAGTTACAAAGGAGAACGTTCTACTCATCTACTGCTGTGCTACAAAATGGAGGAACCGGATAGACCGTAAGGTCACATGTTACATGTTCATTACCACCTAAGCCGCTCTGTATAAAATAATTGTCCAAATGCAAAAAATAAAAAATGTCTGTTCCCTGGTCACTGTGTATATAATTTCATTAGCAACAAAGAATGTATTACAAGGAACCATGTGGTGTAAAAGGTTTTAGGATTCTGTATGATTTGCTTTCTCTTACTTTATAAAGTGTCTCACTTCCATTACCTTCAAAAAGAGAACATATGTATATACAAACACTATATATATATATATATATATTATTTTTTTATTTTTTTTTATTAGGTTCACATAGCCCATAGACTTTGGGCACATAGTAACATACTACTGGTTACAACTTCACTAACATTTGTACTCTATTCAAGACTTAAGAGCCTTTTACCAGTCTGGTTATCAGTGAGCAAAGCTGCTAGAAACATGGGAGAAATGGAAAAGCGCCCTGATCCTCGGCTGATCACATCTTTTGAACCTGCTTTAAAATGTACTGCTATAGGCCACATATCTCCCTGTGTAAAAAGGAGGAGATGCACGGCCAATAGCAAAGGGAAACGGACAGCATGGACATGCAAGATTTCAGATCACAAGCAGCTACGTAGCGGGAACAGTTTGCAGTGACTTTGCATGGCAGAATCAATTTGAGAGGCCGGACAGCACAAACAATCCTTTGTATCATTCGTGCGGCCATGGAAACTGATATCACAGATGTGTATATGTCCATGCTATCAGTATGGAGTATTTTCACAACGGCAGGGGCAGTCAGAGAGCAAAAGAGCAGGATGTCAGATGACAAGCAGCGGCGAAGTATGCACTGCTTGTGATCTGGAAAATGATAGCACGGAAATATACATATCTGTGATGTCAGTTTATATGGCCGCACGAACGATAATTTGCTGTGTAAAGGTACTGCAAACGGATCTCACTGATCATCGCTCATTTGTGTCCTTGCACAGCCCCATGTTGGCCCGTGTATAAGAACACTTATTGGTTTTCCATGAAGAAATAAGCTAATGAATTCAACTAGGTGTTATATTATTTATTCAAGAGGAATCACTGAATTCACAAAAGATGTAAGATTTTTAGTACTTACTCCGTGACAGAAGTATTTTCCTTTCCAGAAGGACCAAAACCATCATCTCGGATTTTATCATTTGGAAGTGACGGAGGAAGAAACTCAGATTCCTTTTTCTTTGGGACCTTGTAATACTTCCAGGTGTTGTCACTTTCACCTTCCTCCAAATGAACTGCTGTGCCAAGATAGATTGTTGGTTCCAGGACTTCGGTGAAAGGAGGTGCAAAGGACTGAGACAAGCCATCGATGCGTTCATCTATTGCTTTAGCAGGAATTAGAGGGTCTGGAGTCGGCATCTGATAGAAATGCTGACTCTGAGGTGTGGAGGGATTCTTTATACTTTCACCACCATCATCTAAAACCTCACAGGGATGAGGACTCAAAGGAGGAGGCTGAGGCGAATTGCTCATCTCATTGCCATGCAATTGAGGAGTTTTTGCTACATCACTTGGCCGCATATTCGAGAAGCGTCCTCTGCTATCTTGGGAGCGAATTCCAAGTCTCTGGCTTGTAGTATCTGTTTCCATGCTGACATCATCACCAAGTGAGATACGATGATGGAATGGAGTAAGTGGACGCTTCTGAGGTTTGTCGCCTTTTTCCGGCTTCTCATTAGTCTTGTGCTTTTGAGCCGCTTGCTGCTGGGGCCCGGCAGGCGTCACCACACACGGCTGGCCAGAATTTCTCTGCTTGAGATTTTTGTGCCTAAAGTAAAAAAGCAAAAAACAAAAAGCACACGAGTAAACATATGCCACAATGTCACAATGCAAAGCCAATATGGCAGCTTAATAGGTGGCCCTAAATACCACACAGGATAACAGCCGGCTGTCCAGCTGACGTCACCGGGTGCAGCACAGTATAGCAGCCGGCTGTCCAGCTGACGTCACCGGGTGCAGCACAGTATAGCAGCCGGCTGTCCAGCTGACGTCACCGGGTGCAGCACAGTATAGCAGCCGGCTGTCCAGCTGACGTCACCGGAGGCAGCACAGTATAGCAGCCGGCTGTCCAGCTTACGTCACCGGGTGCAGCACAGTATAGCAGCCGGCTGTCCAGCTGACGTCACCGGGTGCAGCACAGTATAGCAGCCGGCTGTCCAGCTGACGTCACCGGGTGCAGCACAGTATAGTAGCCGGCTGTCCAGCTTACGTCACCGGAGGCAGCACAGTGGGCCTGTATATCTAACGCAAAGCTTCAGTCAGTTGTGAGACATGTAATGTGTGCGCACCTTGAACAGACACAAGTTGTTCTTTGTGTGGCTTCTACAAAATCCCAGGTTGTGGCTTTGTCAGATGTCTCCTCATCGCACACGCCATTTGAAGTGGCTGAAAACTTCCTTCTGTATTATAAAAAAAAAAAAAAAGGTATACACTAATAAACCGGAAAGATTATACGATAAACCTACATAAAAAGTGAACCACGTTAATGGCTTAAAGGGGTTATCAAGGATTAGAAAACAGATGTTCTCTTCTTAACTTGCCCTCAGTTTTGTTTGTGGTATTGCACCTAAGGGACAATGACACCAAGCTGTAATACCACAAACAATTTAAAAGGACAGGACTGATGCAGTGTGCGGAATAAAAACGGTTTCTTGGACAACGACCTTAAATAAATTTTGGGGGTTTCATTTTGACAAGATTCACTATGCAGCACAAATGACAAGTTTAGATATAGGACACTGTAGGGTGTATATAAAAGGGATATGTTCACATACAGTATTCTTCCACACAAAATGCTGCAAGTCCTCAGGGTCATGTATAATCAGCCTAAGAGTATAGTGTTGGCAAACCTGGGGATATAACTCCCAAATACTATGGAAACCCAACCGCATACTGGCTGCAGAGGTGCCAATAACCACAGATATGCCATGGCTACCAGCAATGCAGCATTAAAAGGGTTTAAAGCTGGATCCCAGGAAGGAACCTTTATCTATAACTGTTCAATCTAATAAAAAAAAAAAAAAAAAACTAAAAATCTTTATATATTCACTATCTTTGCCCCCTGCACGGTCCCAGGGCCGCTGTACAGCACTTCCTGTGCTTGGAGTCGGCACCTAGTAAAGCAAGCTAATAGCATAAGCCTCCCCCAAACACAGGAAGTCCCACACAGGGGGCCAAATGTTCCACCCTGGAATATCCCTTCAACAAAAGGGATGAGTGTCACCTCTGATCCCGGCCGTCACAGCAGTGTCTGAGCTGTAATAGATAGTCAACACCTGCTATGGATGCTGTAAGCCAAGATCCTGAGCGTGTGACATCCCTGCAGCATATATGTGTGGCTCTTGGCACCCACTACCTAGCGAGAGCCTGTGAAATGTATGGCGGCTGTTGCCAAGGAGGTAAATGTTTTCGAGTCTGCATTGTTTGGCTGGAGCAAAGCTTACTTGTTCTGGGATCTGTTCATGTTGCACTCTTGCCAAACTCTATCAACCACTTGGTTTGCCAATTTTCTTGGTATTTTACCACCATGATGACTCGTGCTATCGGAATTAAAACAATCAGAAACAGATGGAAACTTCATCCACTTCTGTGCAGACTGGACATCATCTGGAGGAAATAAAAAAAAAAATAAAAAGTGTTGTGATTAGAAAAAAAAAAAAGTAAGTTACAAAATAAAAGCAAATAAAAAAAAAAAAATAAAAAAAAAAAAGTATTCAATGTCCATTTAGAAAACCCTTCTCTCAAATTCATCCCAGAAAATTGAAAAATCACAGTGAGAGGAAGTGCGAAATGTATTTTATAAAAACTATTCTTCGACTTCATGAAGTTTTGGTGCACGCCATGTTTAAAAGGGGCGCACAGGCACTACTTATAACACCTCTACTTCTTAAACCTGAAGAGAAAGCCAAGCTGTCAAGTCTTCTGACAAGATGGCTCTGCCGGGGGCATACATACAATGCCAGCTGAATGGTACTGGAAACCTCATATACAAATATATCTCAGGAGTATCTCGGAGAGCCATGGGCAGTATGAGGAGGGGGTACATGTCTGCAATTTTTCGGACCTTACGGAGTAGAAAGGCAAGTAATGGATTTGTTCCTCAGCCGGCATGGTCTGTCACTATCATGCCAGCAGCAGGGAAAAGCTCAATCGCGGCAGCTCTGTCATTACAGTGCCATGGCAATTCAAAGAGTTTCTCCGCTGCCAGCGTGATATTGACACCTTATTTATACGGTGAATATGAAACTCAGGTCAATCTGATGCATTTTACATCTGCAAGTCTTACTTGTTTGAACTTCTTCAGGGGATGTCGGTGGTGTCAAAGTTACTGAAGACATGGCTGGATCTCGAGAAGAAGCAGGCACTTGAACACCTAAACACGTGTTTGAGCAATGAGTGGCCCCAGCTGAACTGACTGTAGGGATGTCTGACTGGGGGACAAGCACAAAGCATGCTGGGTAGACCATTCGAACACCAGCTAGAAAACACAAAAACAGATTAATACAGCTGAAGGCCATCACTTCACTCAACATTTATTGATCTATGAAAAGCAAATCCACATGAACTGGAAGATACAGAAGAGTTATGTGTGAGCAATGCTAAATACACAATTACATTTCTATACAGTTTGTTGACTGGAGAAGTTGGATGCCACCCCAGCATTCCCAGGTCACATGGATACAACATATGGCTGGCAGTTCTAGGGCGCATCCAACTCCTCCAGCCACATATCAAGCGTTTGGGTTCAGAGAATGTTCAGCAAGTCCTCTCGCACTACCCACTATGCTTGGAGTATGACACGATATAATACAATTATTGGAGAAGATTAATAGCGTGGGCACAACTACTCTCCACCTCTGCTCCAGCGCATGTTGCTCAGCAGTAATGGACATCGGGTTTGCGCTCATCAACAAAGAACACAGTCTCTCAAAAACATCCAGAGAAGAAAAGGGTTGTGGCACTCACCAGCATCTTATTCAGACGGCAGGTAACAGAGTGCAGCGGGACAACAGCTGTTTGTGTGATTACACAGGCGTTACCTTGGCCATGTGATGAGGTGTAATCACACACAACAGCTGTTGTCTCACCGCATTTTGCTACCTGCCCTCTGATACGGGTGAGTGCCACAACCCTTTCTTCTCTGGATGTTTAGAATAATAATCACAAATGCGGAAACAAACAGCTCGAGGTTCAAAAAACGAGAACACAAAAAAGAATTGGAACTCACCGACGAGAACCTCGACAGCTGCCAATGAATCGTCCTCCCAGTCCATTTCCTCTTGTTTTTCGTCTGGGCACTCTTTTACAGTGGATGAAATGGGATAGAACTGTTTCCATTCGCCTATTAGTTTCTTGGTAGAAGAATCAGACATCTTGAATGATTGCCCTGTGAGGGTTCCACTTAATCCAAACGGACTCAAGATGACTGAGGAAAAAATAAACTGAAGTTACGTACAAGACTAAAATGTATAAAATCATTACATGCTCGAGGCTTGTTACAGAGGACCTGTAGCTAAGCTAATGAGATGGAACATCACTAAAAAGCCCGGACCAGCTGTCACTCAGTCAACACATATAGCAAAAGGAGAAATGGACACATGGATACTGGGTATATAGGGAGGGGGACCAGGAAAATGGGGTGGGAAGGGCATGATGGGTGTGTCTCATAAGACTATATTAAGTGTGTGTGTGTGTGTGTGTGTGTGTGTGTGTGTGTGTGTGTGGTGGGTAACTTCATAACCAAAGAAACAAACAATTTGAAGACCAATAGTGTCCAAACAAATTCCCAGAGAGTCTTGTTACAGTTTCTTGAGATGCCCTCCAGTCCCTCAGATAGGTAAGGTTCTCAGTTATCTGACAATTCGGTCAATAGTCAGTAGGGTGTAACTCTAATTTTAATATTGGAAGCGAATACCAAGTGATGGGCATGAGCGTAGAGTCATGAGGTGTGGATAAGACGTACACAGCCCTCAATGTAAACTAAGTTCACTCCCATCTGACTATAGAAAAGAGCATATAAACTGAAAAGGCGTGCAAGGGTCCTTTCACACGGCCTGGCATGAGGCCCTACAAAGATGCAAACCAGCACCAATCAGCGAGGTCAGCGCTCATTTTCAGCACCTTTACGTGGCACAATTTATTGAGCAGCCAGGTCACACAAACGTTCTCTGTATCAGTGGTGCGGCTGTGGCCACGGAAACTGACAGCACAGATATGCCGATCTCCAGTCCTGCTCTTAGACCACTCCATCTCCCCAGCTGTCAATCATTATGGGGGAGGCGGCAGACGGTGAACTGGGAACTGACAGCTTGGATACACGTGTATCAGAACTGTCAGTTTCCTTTTGTTATAGGCCGGACATCCCGTTTACACAGGAAGATGAGCAGCCTGACCGAAAGATGTGATCAGCTGAGGATCAGACGTTCACTAGTTCCTCAGCTGATCAATGTCACTTTTACACGGCCGGATTATCAGCCAGAACAGCATATTTGGCAACGCTCCTGGACGATAATCGGCCTGTGTAAAATGCCCTTAATGAAAGATCTCAGTTTTATCGGGTCGGCTGCAGATCATCTAATCAGGCAGCATGTAAGCTGTCCATGAAGAGGGGAGCGGTCAGATTAGGGTCAGGCTCGGACGTCTCTTACCTTGGAACGGGCTACTTGACTGCTGGGCTAGGTTCAGGTGCTCCTCGCTGAGCAGGTAGACCGGTTGGTGCTGGTTGATTTCGACACTTGTGCAAACGTTGCTGTCCCCATGAAGAAAGAAGGTGAACGAGCAGGACAAATGCTCACTGAAACCAAAAGGAGATTTTTTTTATATTAAAAATAAAATGCAAACGGACAGTACAGCCAGCAAACATCCTATTTCTTCAGTCCTTCCTTCCGTATTCCTGACTACTACCCCCATCTCTCCCTTAGATGAGCGCTGACCGGAACAAACTTTGCAGCTGCAGAAACAATCTATACGGATACTACGGAGCGTTACTGGTGAGGATACTGGTTTATTAAAACAATTAAAGCCACATGAAGGGATACCAAGTTTCTGCTGTAACTACACGATTTGCCGGCACAAAGTGTATGGGGCTCGCCCCATAGAAAACACTGGAATATTTGGCCGTGCTGACTGTTCCAGAGTACGAGGACGGGAGAGAGAAATAACGGCCAGACAATCGGTTGATAAATGTGTACGGCCATCTTCAGAGCACATAGAACATACATAACATTTATTCAGGCCGTGTGCAGTCAGGGCCTAGGGTGCTGTGTGCCCCAGGACCGCAGCGCCTCTTAGCTGGGAGTGCCGGCTGCCTTGCTGTGACTGGGCGACCTAAGTGCCGTGAAGGAATAACAGTGCGAGATAAGCGTGGTTCTGTCACTTGCTTCTACAGCGCACTATGCCAGCGCCGGAATCCCACGTGTGGCTCACCGTGCCGAGCCCTATTACCCAACTAGAGGCCCAGACTATGACAAATGATATGATAAGAGTGACGGCCGTCCAGTCACCATTCTGGGGATGACCAATCGGCTTTGTGAGTCCGCTGATACGTACAGGATGGGCGGTAGATTTGATGCCGTGTTCCATCATTTAGTTACACTGATATTTGTAGAACGTCCTGGACGTGTGAACGGCCTGCTCTTACTGAGCTCATCACAGATGACATCCTGCCAAGCAGCGCATACACCCCCAGCGGATACTACAAACCAACACAACCAGGCATAAGGCTACAATAACACAGTGGCGGTGCGATGTGACGGCACATCTACACTCCATGTAAAACATTACTTATTACAGCTCCTAAAAGAGAAAACAAGACGGCCGCCAGCCAGAGCTGGAAAGCGACCAAGGACAAGAAAAACAAACAGGATCCATCCCGCTTGGGAGCTCCGGCCGCTCACTGCCCAACTACGAGTCTCCTGGACCCGCCGAGACCCTCACACAGCAGCCACCTCTATGATATTATAATTGGAGAAGATTTAACGTATGATGTTTTTATACATCAAGTGTCAGGAAGTTATACAGACTCGTAAACGACAGTTATTAAAAAATCTCCAGTCTTCCTGCAGGACATACAGCAGCTGATAAGTACTGGAAGTAGTGTATTCTCTCCAGTCTGACACAGTGCCCTCTGCTGCCACCTCTGTCTCCTCAGATCAGGAGAGGTTTTCTATGGGGATTTGCTGCTGCTCTGGACAGTTCCTGACATGGACAGAGGTGGCAGCAGAGAGCACTGTGTCAGACTGGAGAGAATACACCACTTCCTGCAGGACATACTGCAACAGATAAGTACTGGAAGACTGGAGTTTTTTTTGTAATAAAAAGTAAACTTACAAATCTGTGTAACCTTTTGACAGTCGATTGAAAAATATTTCCCCCCCTGGAGTGCCCCTTTAAATGCTTTTAGTGGCACATAAATGTTAGTTTTTGTGACTACTACGGCCAGGTTCACATGTACCATATCCACAGCAGATCTTAGCTGTGAGTTTGCAGTGAAATTGTCATCACGCTGCGAGTATATCAGTCACGCCTTTAACCCCCTGCGGCCCAGGTAGACACTTTACCAGGTCCCCGCTCCGGCTTGCTTCGGGGCTCCCGGCGCTCAGCCAATCAGTGCACTGTGGCGGGACAGCAAACAGATTGGCTGAGCACGCGGAGACACAGGAAGCCCCAAAGGAAGCCGGAGAGGGGACCCAGTAAGGTATGTACCTGGGCCATAGGGGGTTAAGGGCTACGACTGACATATGTCATTACATTGAAATGAATGCGAAGGTATCTGCAGCAGATTTCTCTGCAAACTCAGTGTGTGAAATCCGCTGCAGATACGATACGTGTGAATCCGGCCAAAAACTGAATTTTACACACACACACACACACACGCGATTTGTCGCTTACAGATTGTCGGTCAAGGTTGCCATTTATCACTGACCAGACTAGTGCAGACCAGGGGAATGACCGTCATCAAGGAGATCAAGTCTGTCAGACGGAAAAGTAACGGCTCAAATACAGCGACAGGTGGTCCCCCGTTCTGTAGCTGCCGTCAGTAACCTTGATGGTCAATTGTGTGATGATAAAAAGATGCCGACAGGCAGCGGATCGTGTCTAACAAGTCTACCAGCCACCGAGAACCTCTAGAACAGACTGTGGAACAGATACAGATCGGGAGGGAGAAGGGAAATTATTCCCCGAGTGTCAATGCTTAAAAGGTATACGACATATAAGCGGTCCAAGCGGAGATTTCTTTGGCTTCCGTCTGAAATATTAAATCCCATTAAAATATTTGGCATTGTAAGCCGTTTGTAGACTATACATAAATACCAAGCACATTGCTGGGTTCTCTCACACACTGCGACCTTTGGTCCTTTGTGCCCCCATGGACCTGGATGGCTGATCACTGAATGCCCAATGAGTAGGAAGCCATGAAGGACGGGCCCATCTGTGCAGTGGCACTAGGTCTCAGAAAGGGACGCTGCTTAGAAACTACATAAACACTTATGGAACTAATCTACAGAAACTCTGACCCACACTCACAGCAATTGTGTATACTTCCCATCCGTGTAATACCTGGCATATTCCCTCTACGTTGACTCCTGACTTCCACATGATGGGCCTGACCCATACCCCGCAGCTGCTGGATGACTTCAGAAGACGACAGCTGCAGAGACTAGAATCAAGGACCACCTAGCTGCCACAACTACATGGACAGGAGCTGCTTACTGCTCACATATCCCACCACAAAGGCAACGCAACCTCAGCGTCCCGGGAACAGCAGCCTCTTAAGGCTTTCCTGGCTGCCATGATAGAAGCCCGCTGACAGCCTGCCGATGGTGGTCATCTAACTATATTCAGCTCCTCTGGTTTCCCCCAACTCACCAACACTTCCCCTTCCCATCCAGACCTCCAGGACTTCCAGGTTCAGTGCAGTCATGTTGCCTCACCTGTCTGCTTGGCGAGTCAAAGCGGCTTCAACAATATCTCAGTCACTGACAGGCCAAGAAGGCAGGTCCTATGGGGTCAGGCCTGGTCCGGAGGCACATTTTAGTTTTGGACAAGTCCTGTAACAGTACACTGCACTGAACTAAGCAAGTTATAGCAAAATAAATATATACATTATACACACACACATATACATTCTCCGGAGTACCCCTTTAAGGCCAAATCTGTCCTTTCCTGAACAAGTGATAAGTAAAGCAAATAAGGGGCTTGTTAATAGGAAGCGAGTGTCCAGCCATCTTTCCATGACACATGGACCTCGCTGCTACCATGAGGATCTTAAGTAAAACCTCATATTGTGAGGAAAGACGTGAGTGCGGCTTTCAGCTCCTGAAGTTTATCCCAAGCTGCCCTACTTTCCGCCTCTCCCCCCCTCCAGCTGTCCGCTGTCACAGCCTCGCATAGTCATGTGTACGCGGCATTGTCCAGCATATCCACTGACTGATGGTCGGTCACTGCCGAAACACCAAGCAGCTTCATTACTGTGGAACATGGAGACATTTTAAAGGGAATAAACCAACTCTAACCCCCTCGTGTAAACCAGTTACCTTGTTGTTCCGGTTTCACTGTATTACATAAAATTGCGTATATGCGCAGTCGCTGCTTAATAACCCGACTCAAATGGGAAGTAGATTCATTGTTGCTCAGAAATAAAATATAAAGCGGACGTTTTGCACAGCTGTTTGCCACCTGATCACCAGGACTAATATTGCTGATAAATATTCCTTGATGTCATAAAAACTACAACCCTCAAGGAATTCAGGATGGGAACTTTATGAACCCATCAGGTGATTCACAAAACAGAAAGCAAAGTGGGACAAGAAATTTACCAATTTCTACTTTTACCCAAATTAAAATTAACCCTTTTTACTATGACATTTTTTCCATCTGCAGATACCACTACTACTTTGTAACCAGACTCTTCCATCATTTCTGCTCGGAGGGCCTGGTATGGGAGACACAGCGGCCGTGTATGTGCACAGGATTGGCCATGAGACAAGCTCTTTACTCGCTTCTGTTCTCCCAGCTGCATGGTCGGCGCTCGCTCATGATAACCGCAGGGACGTTCTGGGAGGAGAGGGAAGCAGACACATCCACCTCATCTCCAGAAGGTTTGCAGTAACTTCACACTTAACACTGCAAGGGTCTCTTTCACAATCCAACATTGTTTCTTGCAATTTTTCCCATAAAGAAAGTAGAAGAAATGCCGCAATTCTAAAAGCTATAACCTAAAGGTAAATGTGTCAACCAACATAGCAGACCCAAAGCTGAGACAAGGCAGGGCATGTATTGTACCATATAGATGTTATTACTGAACGAATGCCAAGAATCTGCGAGAAACAACATTACAGGAGAAGTCCCGGCATGTGAAGGGATAAATCCTGGAGCCTATCACCTCTCGCTGTGCCTGCCATGGGCAGCGTAAGCAATGACTGACTGTATGTTCTGCCGCTGTGAGATTTGTGAAATGGCCGACTTTACCAACAGCAGCAAACTGGTCAGTAAGTGGACGGCCCCATCACATAAGTGCTAAACTCACCTTTTATTCACTGGTTTTTCATCTTTTTCATATGGTTTCACAAACCATTTACCGATTCGTACAAAATTTCGGTTCATTAAACAGCGCTCAAGCAGGTTATGGATTGCCTTAAATAGCAGAGTGCGACAATCGTAGGAGAGTCCATTGTCCCAGCTACCATCTTCCTCCACTAAAAAGAGAGAAAAAAATAAATTAAGGAAAAGCACATACAAATCCATCAGCAAAACACAAGCGTTCATCAGGCCTAGTGATAGGCAGTCACCAGTGCGCACCCCCCCCTCAGCGTGTCAGGGTGCGCACCCCCCCCCTCAGCGTGTCAGGGTGCGCAACCCCCCCCCCCCCCCCCCCCCTCAGCGTGTCAGGGTGCGCAACCTTCCCCCCCCCCTCAGCGTGTCAGGGTGCGCACCCCCTAGCAGGAAAGCTACAATCATCTCATTACAGAAAAAGAGCCCATAAAGTCATACAGACACTACAAGCAGCAGCTATACCGGCTACTCACATGTGCTGCTTGTGTATAGATGACTACATTTGTCTATAGGATTCTTGAAGATGAATTTTTAGACTGGTTACACAGGAGCAGAGTATATACATACCGCCAGACGCACACCAATACATGTAACACAGACAACTATACGAGCAACAAAAAATCCTGCTAGATGGCATAAAGTGTGATTAGTCAGGGTTCAATATATAGATATGTGCTTCTAGAGCACAAGCAGCAGGGTATACTTACCATCCACGCTGCTTGTGATCCAGCATTCAGCTCTCCAGTCCTCAGGCCCCACCTTCTCCAGAATAACTGGCAGCCAGCAAGGCCTGAAGATACAGCCATCTGCTGACAGCCAGCGTGGATGGTAAGTATACACTGCTTGTGATCTGGAAACGGTCAGTTTTAAGACTGCACCAATGATTACAAGGATAGTCCGTGCAGGCCGTTTGATTGACATATTGTGCCATGTTAAGGCACTGGAAACAAGCGCCAATCTCACTGACCAGCGCTCGTTTGCAGCCATGCGCAGCTGACAAATCGCTAAATGTAAAGGGAACCTAAGGGCTGTATTACATGGCCCCTACATGCAGTGTAAGTGCCTGTTACTAGTCTCAAGGACATCTGGTATTACTGCCCTTGTGCTTACATAAAAAAAAAAAAAAAAAGTTATACTTACCTCTCCCAGCTCCCTGGTATCCTCATTGCTTTTCCTTACTCACCACAGCCATCTCTGACAAGTCTCTGCAGTAACAGGCCACTCAGCCAATCACTGGACAGCACCACAGCAAGTGATTGGCTAAGCACTAACCCGTCACTGTACTGTCAGCGGCGGCTGTGGTGAGTGGGGAAACGACAAGAGAACACCGGGGAGCGTGGAGTAAAAAAATAAAAAATTTAGGGTAATTTTTTTCTGTCAGTTACAAGTTTTTTCAGTCACCATCATGGGGTTCTTGCTCTCTAAAGGGGCAGGGCTTGTCAGGTCAAATATTTTTGCAAATACACAAAATGAGTTTTTGTGTGTTTTGAAGGTCAGGCGAAGAAAAAAATCATTTGACCCGCGCTTGTGCAGTGATTTGCTAGGTGGTTTATAGACGCTTCACATTTCGATGCTGCAGAGAAAATACTGCTGAAAAAACTAATCCAATGCTACACATTCAGGTCCCGGGAACCAATGTAGATGTATAGCAAAGAGATTATTGCCGATTGGTTAATACTAAGTGGTTAACCCCTCAATGGCCACAATACGTCTTACTGGCAGAATCCAAGTAGCCTGGCACTGGGGTCCTGTGCAGAACATCACAGCGGGGCCCCTGCTCTATTATTCCTTTATTGCATTATAAAGCACCTTAGAGGGACCAATAAGTAAAAGTTAGACTTTTAAAAATTATTTTATATATATTTTATGAAATCTTTTTTTGGCAATTATTAATATAATGGGCCTATTGTGACGCTTGGGTGGGGTGGGGGGGGGGGGGGGGTCACTCCGCCATAATCTCTAGTTTTTATTAATACCATATTTGCGAAGATCGGACGTTTGGATCTATCTATCTATCTATATATATCTATATCTATAGTAACAAAATCAGTAATCTGTGCACTTTTTTTCCCTCTGTTCGTGTACGCCGTTCGCAATGACACTTGTTATATTTTAATAGATCGGACAATTACGCACGCTACAGTATATTATATGTTTTATTTATATAATGGGAATGGGGGTGATTTAAACTTATTGGGGGAGGGGCTTTGGGGTAGTGCAATAGTGATTTTTACACATTTGAAGTCCCTTTGGGGGACTCTTACATACATTTGTTTACTTATTCAGTGTGATAGGCTATCTACTCATTTAGCCTGCCGGTGCAGGTTCGGTGAGCAGATCGACGATCGGACCACACGGAGGCAGGTGAGAGACCCCCGGCTGTCCAATACAACGATCAGGACCCCCGCAGTCACACTGTGGGGTCACGATCGGTAAGTGACCGGGGACTCCCCCTGTCACTTACTTACACGCCGCGGCACGATTGCGGCCTTTAAGGAGTTAATGACACGCTGCAGCCTGTTATTAACGGTGAGGTGCCGGCTGCTCACCACCTATGGCGCTCCACTCCAGAGCGCTCTTTATAGCAGGAGAAACACCCGGGACGTACAGTTACGCCCTGGGTCATCTGGTGACAGACTTCCATGGCGAAACTGTACGTCCAGGGTCGTCTAGGGGTTAAATTTGCCTCTGAAAACAAGTCATATGTACCTATCAAAAGTCATATGTACCTATAAATGGTGACAAAAGTACAAATTGTCCCGCAAAAAACAAGCCCTCATATAGGTAAGCTGACCAAAAACAAAAGTTATGGCATTTAGGGGAAAAAAAAAAAAAAAAAAAAAGGGTTATGAAGGGGTTAAACAGAACATGTGGGCTCCCTTATGTGGAGTGCAAATATGTTTACATGACTACCTGGGTCTTAAAGCAGCCAGGCCCTGTGTAACAGATGCACACTCTGCAAAGGTTATAGAGCATAGTGCGGGAAGAGACCTTCTGGCACCAGGGCTCATCCAATCTTAAAATGTAATGGGACAATACAGCAGTTCCTTGTACCACTGCTGCTTATAAAGAATCTGTAAAGGCAGAGTTGTGGCTCAGCGTTTGTGCCGCACTCTGGCACGCCGCCTCACCACCGCTCCCTAACCTCTGAATAATCTCTGTGACACTCAGACACAGGCTGACAGCATGAACAAGGAGGAGGCCAGACAGAATTGATTATTTATGAGGAAGAAGGAAGCAGTGGTGAAGCGGCCAGAGTGCGGCACAAGTGCTGAGCCACAACTCCTCATTGACTCTTCATTACAGTAGGAAACCTGAGGTTGGTCTGTAAAAGGGGTAGTCCATGGGAGAAATAGCGGATGCTATCGGCATTGAAAGACAATCAGACAAAATTGTGCGCTGATCGCTGCCTTTAAACACTACCTTTAGCACCAAGTCAGCCCGATGATCCCTTGGTGTAATGGGGCCTTTAGTCATAAGAAATTGTGTAATTTCCAAACATGTTTTATATCACAGCCCCCAAAGCAAAACTGATCTGCAATCCTATCGCTCAGGCTGCCGGCTCTATGCAGAGGGACAGGAAAAAATGTACCGACTCCAGCTTTAAAAAAAAAAAATCTATGAACAATTTAAAATTGAGTTTTGATATGAATTTTATAAGTTTTGCTCATCAAGGTTGTCGGTCACTATTTGGCAGTTTGTTTCTGAGCTGGAAGAGTCCATTGTGTGTGTGTGCACGTGCCAGCTATGGCTGCAGCAGGCTGAGTGTGTGTGCTACGGCTGCAGCAGGCTGTGTGTGTGTGTGTGTGTGTGTGTGTGTGTGTGTGTGTGTGTGTGCACGCGCTATGATGTGCCCCCACACCCACAGTGACCCTTCTATCACTATGGCTGACCTCTCTATTACAGGGATCTGGCAGTGTTAGCAGTGTTTCTGTGGTGAATATTTAGTTAAAAACAAAGAAGACTGTCAGCAGGAAAAGCCCCCCTGCTCCATCTAGTCTAGTTGTGAGTAGTTCAGGACATGGAGGCTGGAGACTGGCTGCATCCACTGCACACACAGGAGAAGCTGCTGTATATACAGTATATATTCCCTCAGAAGTCGCCCCAGGATCATGTAGGACATTAGGGAAAAGCTGCTGAGCCGGTGTGATGGATATCTCCCCTGGTATATGACCGGCCATTTATTAAGGAGTCGGAGTCAGTCCTGATAAAATTCAGGAGTTGGGGTCGGAGCTGCGGCTTACCGACTCCACAGCCCTGCAGAGGGAGGAGAACGCCTGAGAACTGCCTTGAAAATGCCTGGAAAACATGGATCGAGCCGTAGCTGTCCCTGGGCGGTATCCTCCCTCTGCAGCCTGAGCGATACGGTTGCAGATCAGTTCATACGAAGCAGCCAAGTCTCCAGCTATAATGACAGCCACAGTTTATAACTTTTCTTTCATACAAAAAGGTCATTATCCCTGAGAATATAAGTTATACGCCAAGAAAATACATGTGTGCCCAAAAAAGAAAAAAAAAAAAAAAAAAAAAAAAAAAAAAAAGTGTGACACTTGTGATTGTAGGTTTGTGGTCATCCTAACCAGCCCTAAAGCTACACGTGTGTGAGGACAGACTGCCTGCGCCGCTGCGAGATACATCGCATTATTATACCTGAATGCATCACTGCTTTCTGGAATAAACAAACACTTTAAGGTTCCCACTGAGCTCCATCTCTAACATGTAGGGAGACATCCCGACAACTCCCTTCCTAGCCCGAGCACAGTGACAACCCTCAGGGGAAAGGAGCCGGCAATTTCCATATCTTTAACCCCTCCTAGTTACAGGCAAAGCGATGGCACCGTTCTTACTACTGCAAGGGCTTAGGCCCTATTACACACAGATATCTGACAGATTATTGAAGCCAAAGCCAGGAATGGATGTGAGGAGGAATCTCAGTCTTTTCTTTATGACCTGTTCTGTTTGTAGTCTGTTCCTGGCTTTGGCTTCAATGATCTGTCAGCTATCTGTCTATGTAAGGGCCCTATTACTATTATGTTGCAGAAAATCGTTATATCGTTTGAATGTAAACGATGATCGTCCTGTGTAATTGCAGGATAATCGTTCCTGTGTTTATTGATAATTCACATCAGACCCTAAAATAATCGTTAATCGTTCGCTGTAATTCTGCATCGTTCCTTCTTTTGCCGGGATCAGATGGAGTAACCGATCGTATTAACGACTATCGCTCTGTATAATATGGGGAACGATAAACAATCGTGTTTGCTGGGATCCTAGGGTAAGAGACAACCTCTGTATACCCCAACTCAAGACTGCAGCATATACCAGTGTACATATGTACCGGGCCCACACTACAGCAACCAGGCGGGGAGTGCTGCCGCAAAGCGGACGCGTCGCATTGGCCGCCATCTCCCTCCCTCCATGTATACAGGTGTCCTGCATGACAGGGGCCGTACTGCATGCAGTGGTATGATAATGCACGGCCGCCGATAGAAAGTAAAAGGACACGGCTTTGGTCAGATTCCT
>JAQFWZ010000035.1:284300-496800 GCA_027789725.1 Dendropsophus ebraccatus | reverse complement strand
GTGTGCAGCCTGCACCGAATCTCCTTGATGAGTAGGCCCCCTGTGTGTGTGCAGCCTGCACTGAATCTCCATGATGAGTAGGCCCCCTATGTGTGTCCAGCCTGCACCGAATCTCCATGATGAGTAGGCCCCCTATGTGTGTGCAGCCTGCACTGAATCTCCATGATGAGTAGGCCCCCTATGTGTGTCCAGCCTGCACCGAATCTCCATGATGAGTAGGCCCCCTATGTGTGTCCAGCCTGTGCCGAATCTCCACGCTGGGCATCTAGTAGGGGCAGCAGCACATGACTGGAGAACACCTGCAGAGCCCACTAACACCCAGGAATCAAAGCTTACCTGACAAGTCATGATGAATTAGGTCAGAAAAGTTGGGATCATCTCCCCACCAAAATATCCATAGTTCTCTCCGGCCAGGACGTTGGTCTCGACGCCACACACTTAACACATCGGCTTTGAGACAGCGACTGAAGCTGCTGAGTATGGGATCCTCTTCTGTAACCGGGAAGAGGATTGGGGCAGAGGTCGGGCCCTGCCACACATACTGCTTCCATTTGATGCCAGTAAGGTCGGCCTGGAAAGGGAGAGAGGGGGTTAGGGGGGTCGCTTATGGTCACACAGCAGCTCATGTACTGGCACAGACTGTTAGCATCTCCCCCCTTCTATACGCTCAGGGTGATACGCCAATGAAGAGCGTCCTAGCGGTCCGGCCCTCTCCTAGATAAACACATCCAGTGACTCCAAAGTGGCAGCGCAACAAGGGAAGAGGAGGGGGCGGCTAGTCAGAAAGATGAGCTGCCGCCCGCCGCCGAGCTGGGAGAAGCACATTCCTGGACTATAATTACTTCAAGCACAACAATACAAACAGCTCAAGGTTTAACACGGCCGTCCCGTCCGAACAGCTGGACTCCCAACCTCAGCTCAACTTCCCCTGTGAGGACACAAAAGGGGGGGGGAGGGGTGAAAAAGTGCCCATCTCATTATCCCCCCAGAGTCCAGACGACTCCTATCAGTCCACAGCAGAAGACACCGGGATACAGCAATGGACCCACATCTATATACTGTCTGCCGGCCAACATGGCCGCTAGTACAGCCCCCCCCTAGCACCCCGGCCTGTAGGGAAGCTCCATAAGGGAGGAGTGCCCCCCCGGCCTGTACCAATAGGGAAGCTCCATAAGGGAGGGGTGCCCCCCCGGCCTGTACCAATAGGGAAGCTCCATAAGGGAGGAGTGCCCCCCCGGCCTGTACCAATAGGGAAGCTCCATAAGGGAGGAGTGCCCCCCCCGGCCTCTACCAATAGGGAAGCTCCATAAGGGAGGAGTGCCCCCCCGGCCTCTACCAATAGGGAAGCTCCATAAGGGAGGAGTGCCCCCCCGGCCTCTACCAATAGGGAAGCTCCATAAGGGAGGAGTGCCCCCCCGGCCTGTACCAATAGGGAAGCTCCATAAGGGAGGAGTGCCCCCCCGGCCTCTACCAATAGGGAAGCTCCATAAGGGAGGAGTGCCCCCCGGCCTCTACCAATAGGGAAGCTCCATAAGGGAGAGAGGAGGCCACAGACACACACAGGGCCCCGGGAAGTTGTGGCCCAGTCCAGGAGCAGCAGCACCGGCAGGAAAATGGCAGCTTCCTGCCCCCTCCCAGGCTGCACCGCCACAGAGAGGAGGAGGAGGAGGCCAGGCTGTACCGCCACAGAGAGGAGGAGGAGGCCAGGCTGCACCGCCACAGAGAGGAGGAGGAGGAGGCCAGGCTGCGCCCCGTCTCCCGGCCAAGTCTCGAAACCTAGGACTAGCCAGCTCTCCCTCCGGGAAGGACCCAGCCAAGGGGCGGCTACTGTAGGGAAACCACCATCTCCGGGCCCCCTGCTAGATGGTGCAGCTTGGGGTCCACAAGTCATGGACTGACACGGGTTGCGGCCTCCCATACACCTGACACCCATGTCAGTCCATGTCTTGTGGACCCCAAGCTGCACCATCTAGCAGGGGGCCCGGAGATGGTGGTTTCCCTACAGTAGCCGCCCCTTGGCTGGGCCCTTCCCTTCCCATACACCGGCTCTCACCTCACATACACTGGCTCCCCCCTCCTGTACACCGGCTCCCCTCGGCCCCCCCATACACCGGCCATCCCCCTCCATCCCCCCCATACACCGGCACCCGTACTCACCAGGCAGAAGAGATTGGAGTGGCAATCCTCCAGACTGGCCCCGGCCCCCCATACACCGGCACCCCCCTCCATCCCCCCCATACACCGGCTCCCCCCCTCATCCCCCCCTCATCCCCCCCTCACACCGGCCCCCCCCCCTCATCCCCCCCATACACCGGCTCCCCCCCCTCATCCCCCCCATACACCGGCTCCCCCCTCCCCTGCATACACCGGCTCCCCCCTCCCCCCCCATACACCGGCTCCCCCCTCCCCCCCATACACCGGCACCCCCCTCCCCATACAGAAGAGATTGGAGTGGCAATCCTCCAGACTGGCCCCGGCCCCCCCCCCCCATACACCGGCTCCCCCCTCCATCCCCCCCATACACCGGCCATCCCCCCTCCCCATACACCGGCGCCCCCCTCCATCCCCCCCATACACCGGCACCCCCCTCCATCCCCCCCATACACCGGCACCCCCCTCCCCATACACCGGCTCCCGTACTCACCAGGCAGAAGAGATTGGAGTGGCAATCCTCCAGACTGGCCCCGGCCCCCCATACACCGGCACCCCCCCCATACACCGGCACCCCCCTCCATCCCCCCCATACACCGGCACCCCCCCCATACACCGGCACCCCCCTCCATCCCCCCCATACACCGGCTCCCCCCCCCCATACACCAGCACCCCCCTCCATCCCCCCCATACACCGGCACCCCCCTCCCCATACACCGGCTCCCGTACTCACCAGGCAGAAGAGATTGGAGTGGCAATCCTCCAGACTGGCCCCGGCCCCCCATACACCGGCTCCCCCCTCCCCATACACCGACTCCCGTACTCACCAGGCAGAAGAGATTGGAGTGGCAATCCTCCAGACTGGCCCCGGCCCCCCATACACCGGCACCCACCCCCCCCATACACCGGCACCCCCCTCCCCATACACCGGCACCCACCCCCCCCATACACCGGCTCCCCCCTCCCCATACACCGACTCCCGTACTCACCAGGCAGAAGAGATTGGAGTGGCAATCCTCCAGACTGGCCCCGGCCCCCCCATACACCGGCACCCCCCTCCCCCCATACACCGGCACCCCCCTCCCCCCATACACCGGCTCCCGTACTCCCCATACACCGGCACCCCCCTCCCCCCATACACCGGCTCCCGTACTCCCCATACACCGGCACCCCCCTCCATCCCCCCCATACACCGGCACCCCCCTCCCCATACACCGGCACCCCCCTCCCCATACACCGGCTCCCGTACTCACCAGGCAGAAGAGATTGGAGTAGCAATCCTCCAGACTGGCCCCGGCCCCCCATACACCGGCACCCCCCTCCCCATACACCGGCACCCCCCTCCCCATACACCGGCACCCCCCTCCCCATACACCGGCACCCGTACTCACCAGGCAGAAGAGATTGGAGTGGCAATCCTCCAGACTGGCCCCGGCCCCCCCATACACCGGCACCCCCCTTCCCCCATACACCGGCACCCCCCTCCCCCCATACACCGTCTCCCGTACTCCCCATACACCGGCTCCCGTACTCCCCATACACCGGCACCCCCCTCCATCCCCCCCATACACCGGCACCCCCCTCCCCATACACCGGCACCCGTACTCACCAGGCAGAAGAGATTGGAGTGGCAATCCTCCAGACTGGCCCCGGCCCCCCATACACCGGCACCCCCCTTCCCCATACACCGGCACCCCCCTCCCCCCATACACCGGCACCCCCCTCCCCCCATACACCGGCACCCCCCCCCCCATACACCGGCTCCCGTACTCACCAGGCAGAAGAGATTGGAGTGGCAATCCTCCAGACTGGCCCCGGCCCCCCATACACCGGCTCCCCCCTCCCCCCCATACACCGGCACCCCCCCCCCATACACCGGCACCCTCCCCCCATACACCGGCACCCCCTCCCCATACACCGGCTCCCGTACTCACCAGGCAGAAGAGATTGGAGTGGCAATCCTCCAGACTGGCCCCGGCCCCCCCATACACCGGCACCCCCCGGCCCCCCATACACCGGCACCCCCCTCCCCATACACCGGCTCCCCCTCCATACACCGGCCATCCCCCCCATACACCCCATACACCGGCCATCCCCCCCATACACCGGCACCCCCCTCCCCATACACCGGCACCCCCCCTCCCCATACACCGGCTCCCCCTCCCCCCCATACACCGGCACCCCCTCCCCCCCATACACCGGCTCCCCCTCCCCCCCATACACCGGCACCCTCTCCCCCCCATACACCGGCACCCTCTCCCCCCCATACACCGGCACCCTCTCCCCCCCATACACCGGCACCCTCTCCCCCCTCCCCATACACCCTCTCCCCCCTCCCCATACACCGGCACCCTCTCCCCCCTCCCCATACACCGGCACCCTCCCCCCATACACCGGCTCCCGTACTCACCAGGCAGAAGAGATTGGAGTGGCAATCCTCCAGACTGGCCCCGGCACCCCCCTCCATCCCCCCCATACACCGGCACCCCCCCCCCCATACACCGGCTCCCCCCTCCCCCCCATACACCGGCCATCCCCCCCATACACCGGCACCCCCCTCCCCATACACCGGCTCCCGTACTCACCAGGCAGAAGAGATTGGAGTGGCAATCCTCCAGACTGGCCCCGGCCCCCCCATACACCGGCACCCCCTCCCCCCCATACACCGGCTCCCCCCTCCATCCCCCTCCATCCCCCCCATACACCGGCACCCCCTCCCCCCCATACACCGGCTCCCCCCTCCATCCCCCTCCATCCCCCCCATACACCGGCTCCCCCCTCCATCCCCCTCCATCCCCCCCATACACCGGCACCCCATCCCCCCCATACACCGGCACCCCCTCCCCCCCATACACCGGCTCCCCCCTCCATCCCCCTCCATCCCCCCCATACACCGGCACCCTCCCCCCATACACCGGCACCCTCCCCCCATACACCGGCTCCCGTACTCACCAGGCAGAAGAGATTGGAGTGGCAATCCTCCAGACTGGCCCCGTTGGGCACGAAGCAGGAACTCATGGTCACAGCCGGCGGGGGGCGCTCGCCATTATCCCACCGAAGAAGAAAGAGACGGCGGCCGCAGCAGCTCCCCGGTAGGCCCCGCTAGCACGCCGCCATCCTCCTCCTCACAGGCCGGTCAGTCCCATCCCACGTGCCCGGGCGGGCGGTAACGCTGCGGTCTCGGTTGCTGCTGCACGGTCCGCGCTCTCGGGCGATGAGTCGGGCGGAGCTGGGGCCTCCTGGCCGCGTTACAGGCGCCGGTCTCCGGGCGGTGTCTCAGTCCTCCCTCCCCCGCCGGTGCCCCTGCACGGGCCGCAGAACATGGCGGGAACCGGCCGGTCCCCGGAGCTGTGAGGAGCCGCACACAAAGGAGTCGTCCAGTCCCCGGACTCCGCTTGTCTCCTCACAGGATCGCCATTTTCCTCTCCTCCTCCTCCTCCTCCCAGCTCTCTCCTCCTGCGCACACACCGAGCTGTCGCGGCTGAGCACCGATCTCTCGCCCGCTCCCGCCTCCCCTCAGCTCGGTCCCCGCTGATCGCAGCCGTCAGGCGATAATAAATAATCGGATCAATGTCGGGGCAGCTTTCCCATTTGAATTTACAGATTCCTTTCTTTAATGGCGGCCGTGGTGCCTGCTCGGCCTCTCGCTGCTGGTTGGTTGGCACGGCGTCATGTGACTCAAAGATGCCTTCCCTGATTGGCTGATCGAGCCAGTAGACGGGAACGAAGAGAGTGGGGGAGGATCCTGGAGCTTGTACTGGGCAGCGGCCACTAGGGGGCGAGGTGTGAGACTGGAGTCAGCTCCGGCGCCGCCCGCTGGTGAGAAGCCGGTACTGCAGTCTGCTGCGCCAAGGGATTATCATGAAGAAGTTCCTGGAAAGTTCACGTCTTGTCTCAGGAAGCAGATAGTGAAAACCGCCAAACTTTATTCTTCATGAATATACAACATGGCAGAGGCACTCCAGTAACAGCAAGATCCTTAAAGGGGGAATACACTCAAACATAACGATTGATATGGTGCTCCCCATAATGAGACTAACAATTCCTTCCATACTTATTATTATTATTCAGTCTCCTTCCCCCAGTTCTCAGATGCTGCTTTCCGCTGAAGACACAAAAATCTGTGAGTGAGGTGTTCTCTCTGTCTCCCCCCTCCCTTCTGGGACGGATGATGTAACAAGTCTCTGGCTGAGGATGAACGGCCAGGCATTTAATCAAGGAAAACAGACAAAGGGAACTGGGACAATTCTTGCCACTGGTTAGTTGATCCAGAAATCCACGTGGCATTTACCGCAGGCCGGTCTGCGTACAACTGTTTGCCATATTGGGAAGATTAGGGCTGCACAAATCTGTCCATCATAGTATGGAGAGGGGCCCCCGGAATCAGAGCTGTTTGAGGTGGGTCTCTGCCCATAGGCTGTAGTGAGGCGGCTGCAGATCTATTAGAAGAATCTCCGGATAGGCAGGAATCTCGAAGAAGTGCTGACACCCCCCGAGCAGTGAGGAGAGCCAGGCAGGGGCCTCCTTTGTCCCTCCTCCAGGCGGGGGCCTCCCTTGTCCCTCCTCCAGGTGGGGGCCTCCCTTGTCCCTCCTCCAGGCGGGGGCCTCCCTTGTCCCTCCTCCAGGCGGGGGCCTCCTTAGTCCCTCCTCCAGGCGGGGGCCTCCTTTGTCCCTCCTCCAGGCGGGGGCCTCCTTCGTTCCTCCTCTGGGCAGGGGCAGCTTCTGGCCAGAGTGCAGGATTGTACTGCATGGCTATGGAGGCTGAGAGCTTGGGAGAGGAAGAGTTTGTCCCACACTATGATGATGATGATGATGATGATGCAGACCACACATGGAATCTGGGTCCACATCGTCTGTGTCCTCACCACAGGATAAAGTCTCTGCCACCGACCCAGGTCCCATCAACAGATTGTGGGTCAGGAAGAAAAAGGGGTAGGCTTACAGCCTCAGCCGAAAGACATCTAGAGGGTCCTGGCACCAAATGGGTACCACAAGGCTGCAGCAGTCCCCAATACGCTACCATTGTGCCTGCTCAGAAAAACCGCCCACTGGGATCAGCTGTCTGGCCGTTCTTCCATCTTGGGGGCGGAAAAGACCACTCTTCCATATGTAACATCTGTGAACATAAAGTGATTGGGGGTTTGGGTCCAAACAGGCCCCACTTCTATATGTCAGCGTACGGAGCGCCACCACCCCACTGCCAGGAAGAAACAGGACCCCCAGGGCACTTGCCGGTCTCCATCCAGGTAAAGCCCCCAATAAAATAATCAATAAAATAAGTGATCTTATTATTTTTATTTTTTTACATACTTTTAACCCTTATGCCAAAATAAATAGGATAATCCAGTAAAAAATACCCAGAGGCAATTCTGATATATTAAAAAAAATAATAATAATTAGTGGCCATGCCAAAACATTTCCAACCTATCATATACTATCCACACCGGCTTATTGCCTCCCCAAAGTACAATGTGCAGCCCACACCCCAAGAGCAGGATTATCCAGACACACATCCCCATGACTATGGCCACACAGAGGATATTTCCCATTTTGTTACCATAGCCGTGGGCGTCCATCGCTGGCACTTGTGCTGAGGAATCCCACCATTCACGTCCCATTTTCAGGACACGTCTGGTAACTGGACAATAACTGTTCTTAGGGGTATTAAGATATCACAAGGGTATTTAGAGCCGGCTCAATGGTTCCTGATAGGGTGCTTGCTGTGTGACGTTTTATTGGCTCTTGTTGTTTCTTGAGAGGTTTAAAGCTATAGGAGGGGTTCCTGATGGGGTATATATCACAGAGGATGATGTCCTCTATACGTGATAGGAGAAACCTCTAAAGCTCCTACCAGCAGCTATCTATTGCTGAGCGGCCAGTTATCCGGCCTTATTTATTGTGCATTCATCCAGGAATCGCTGCTTTTTGTTTTTAGCTGCTTAAAACCGTCAGCGGATGCGCGTCTTCCAATTGCAGCATTAGTGGAATGTGGAGGGGCAGCAGGCAGTATTAGTTATGTAAGCTGCCGCCAAATCCCCAGGTGTTGGCCAGGTTTTATTTACTGCACTGTAAAGAATCGCAACCAACACGTACCAGGCCTCCCGTCACAGCCAACAATGTACCGGTCCTCCCTTCACAGCCAACATGTACCAGTGCTCCCGTCACAGCCAACACGTACCAGTGCTCCCGCCACAGCCAACAATGTACCAGTCCTCCCGTCACAGCCAAAACGTACCAGTGCTCCCGCCACAGCCAACACGTACCAGTGCTCCCGCCACAGCCAACAATGTACCAGTGCTCCCGCCACAGCCAACACGTACCAGTGCTCCCGCCACAGCCAACACGTACCAGTGCTCCCGCCACAGCCAACACGTACCAGTGCTCCCGCCACAGCCAACAATGTACCAGTGCTCCCGCCACAGCCAACACGTACCAGTGCTCCCGCCACAGCCAACAATGTACCAGTGCTCCCGCCACAGCCAACACGTACCAGTGCTCCCGCCACAGCCAACACGTACCAGTGCTCCCGCCACAGCCAACACGTACCAGTGCTCCCGCCACAGCAAACACGTACCAGGCACCCCGTCACAGCCAACATGTACCAGTGCTCCCGTCACAGCCAACATGTACCAGTCCTCCCGTCACAGCCAACATGTACCAGTGCTCCCGTCACAGCCAACATGTACCAGGCCTCCCGTCACAGCCAACACGTACCAGTGCTCCCGCCACAGCCAACACGTACCAGTGCTCCCGCCACAGCCAACACGTACCAGTGCTCCCGCCACAGCCAACACGTACCAGTGCTCCCGCCACAGCAAACACGTACCAGGCACCCCGTCACAGCCAACATGTACCAGTGCTCCCGTCACAGCCAACATGTACCAGTCCTCCCGTCACAGCCAACATGTACCAGTGCTCCCGTCACAGCCAACATGTACCAGGCCTCCCGTCACAGCCAACACGTACCAGTGCTCCCGTCACAGCCAACATGTACCAGTGCTCCAATCACAGCCGACATGTACCAGTGCTCCCGTCACAGCCAACATGTACCAGTGCTCCAATCACAGCCAACATGTACCAGTGCTCCAATCACAGCCAACATGTACCAGGCCTCCCGTCACAGCCAACATGTACCAGTGCTCCAATCACAGCCAACATGTACCAGTGCTCCAATCACAGCCGACATGTACCAGTGCTCCCGTCACAGCCAACATGTACTAGTGCTCCAATCACAGCCAACACGTACCAGGCCTCCTGTCACAGCCAACAATGTACCAGTCCTCCCTTCACAGCCAACATGTACCAGTGCTCCCGTCACAGCCAACACGTACCAGTGCTCCCGCCACAGCCAACAATGTACCAGTCCTCCCGTCACAGCCAACACGTACCAGTGCTCCCGCCACAGCCAACACGTACCAGTGCTCCCGCCACAGCCAACAATGTACCAGTGCTCCCGCCACAGCCAACACGTACCAGTGCTCCCGCCACAGCCAACACGTACCAGTGCTCCCGCCACAGCCAACAATGTACCAGTGCTCCCGCCACAGCCAACACGTACCAGTGCTCCCGCCACAGCCAACACGTACCAGTGCTCCCGCCACAGCAAACACGTACCAGGCACCCCGTCACAGCCAACATGTACCAGTGCTCCCGTCACAGCCAACATGTACCAGTCCTCCCGTCACAGCCAACATGTACCAGTGCTCCCGTCACAGCCAACATGTACCAGGCCTCCCGTCACAGCCAACACGTACCAGTGCTCCCGTCACAGCCAACATGTACCAGTGCTCCAATCACAGCCGACATGTACCAGTGCTCCCGTCACAGCCGACATGTACCAGTGCTCCAATCACAGCCAACATGTACCAGTGCTCCAATCACAGCCAACATGTACCAGGCCTCCCGTCACAGCCAACATGTACCAGTGCTCCAATCACAGCCAACATGTACCAGTGCTCCAATCACAGCCGACATGTACCAGTGCTCCCGTCACAGCCAACATGTACTAGTGCTCCAATCACAGCCAACATGTACCAGTGCTCCCGTCACAGCCAACATGTACCAGTGCTCCAATCACAGCCGACATGTACCAGTGCTCCCGTCACAGCCAACATGTACTAGTGCTCCAATCACAGCCAACATGTACCAGTGCTCCCGTTACAGCCAACATGTACCGGGCCTCCCGTCACAGCCAACATGTACCAGTGCTCCAATCACAGCCAACATGTACCAGTGCTCCAATCACAGCCAACATGTACCAGTGCTCCAATCACAGCCAACATGTACCAGTGCTCCAATCACAGCCAACATGTACCAGTGCTCCAATCACAGCCAACATGTACCAGTGCTCCAATCACAGCCAACATGTATCGGCCTCCCGTCACAGCCAACATGTATCGGCCTCCCGTCACAGCCAACATGTACCAGTGCTCCCATCACAGCCAACATGTATCGGGCCTCCCATCACAGCCATCACGTACCAGTGCTCCCGTCACAGCCAACACGTACCAGTGATCCTGTCACAGCCAACACATACCAGTGCTCCCGTCACAGCCAACATGTACCAGTGATCCTGTCACAGCCAACACGTACCAGTGCTCCCGCCACAGCAAACACGTACCAGTGCTCCCGTCACAGCCAACACATACCAGTGATCCTGTCACAGCCAACACGTACCAGTGCTCCCGCCACAGCAAACACGTACCAGTGATCCTGTCACAGCCAACACATACCAGTGATCCTGTCTCAGGCATTCTTGCCGAAGCTCCTCCTCTCACTCAGAGAACTGGACGTCGATCTGGGTGGCCAAGTGGATCAGGTCGTTTAGAGAGGTCGGGAGATTTTGGCTGGAAAACACTTCTTTCACTGGAAAGGCCCTTCTTGAAGGTGGCAGCGATATTCCAGTCTAGTTTGGCGGGCAAAGTGCGGAACTGTACCGCATACTCGCCAATGGAGTGTGCCTGTGCTGAACACTGTGCGCCCCTCAGCTTGTGCTGTGCGGCTGAGATGGCACTGATATTCATTGTTTTGTATGTCTTGTCCTGTAACCTGAATCCTGTCTGAACACTGGCCTGTTTCTATTATGATGTTCAGCACCACCTGTTTGCTGTGTGCTCTGGCTATCTATGAGTTATGGTGCGTTTACACAGAAAGATTTATCTGACAGATTTTGGAAGCCAAAGCCAGGAATGGATTTGAAAAGAGGATAGATCCCAGTCTTTCCTTTATGACCTGATCCCTGTTTTAGTCTATTTCTGGTTTTGGCTTCAAAGATCTGTCAGATAAATCTGTCTGTGTAAACTCACCATCACACTGTTCTGGCCACAGGTGATTTTGTTTGGAACCAGGAGCCTTGTCCAATAGGGACCGGGACTGTCTTCTGGTTCCCTATAAGTGTTTGGCTGAGGCTCATTCTGGTGCCAGTTATTGAGCGCGTCTCTGCCGGCTTCTGACTCTGTTATTCTCTTTGTGTTTATTCTGACCCTTTTGTCTTGTATTCTGACCTGCCCTGCTTGCTGCTGCCCCTGACCATGTTGCCTGTTTATTGACCACACTTATTGGATTGTGATTTGTACTGCGCTGCCCGATTGTTGTGACCCGGACTGTTGACTCTTCTTTATTGTGTTTGTTTGTCTTTTGCGGCAAGTAGGCAGGGACAGTGGGCAGGATTCAGCTTAGGGTCCACTGTCTGTGTCCGCCATCTTGTCAGTCTGAGTGACCAGTCCTAACAGCATAGTGGAGGTTTTACAGGATAGCTTAAAATAAGACATCCCAAAAGGAATCCCAGCATCAAACTTTAGATGGAATAATAGAGGACTCCTTGAACAAAGCCTCAGTGTCCGTTTTATACAATCCCTTACGTAATAGTTTTTTAAAAGTGAACCCGAAGACTATATTTGATAAATGGGCCCCTCCCACAGGGGTGACGGACATTATGGAGGTGATACTGGACGGATGGGCAACAGTCAGGAAGTGTGTAATTAACGAGAGGCATAACTGTGCTCAGCCAATCACGGCTGAGCAGCTGGTGACGCGGCAGAGGGGGGCCGACATGAGGGACGGATGGAGTGGTTCGGCCGGCCTCCTGAAGACGACATCATTGTCACAAGATGGCGGACGGGGGTCGACACGAATGCGGTAAGTATAATGCACCAACACTTCCGGGTCTAGCGTGGGTGGGGGGAAACACAGGGAAGGGGGCCATTCACATACATAACATACATTACTAAGTTTTATAACTTTGTAATGTGTGTTATTTTGTGAATAAATGTTTAACGCCGCACTACCCCTTTAACCCCTTAGCGACCCATGACGTATCTGATACGTTATGATGCCGCGGGTGGTGTTCAGAGAGGGATCCCGCCAGGACCCCGCTCTGAACGGCACTGATCCCGGCTGAGCCGGGGAGCGCCTCTATTAGCCGGCGCGGGTCCCGTTGCCGTGCCGGCTAATTAAGCATCTGCATGCAGCTGTCAAACCTGACAGCTGCACTTAGATGCTTAGATCCACAAGTCCCTGGTGTCTAGTGGGACGGATCTTCCCCCCTGTGATGCGATCGTGGGGGGGGGGAGATCTGTTCTTCTGCCTGTGCCGGGCCTCAGCGTCGCACTGACGCTGATCCTGGCTCGGCAATAGATTGCTATGGCCTGCAGCAGGCCATAGCAATCTATCACCGATCTGATGGATCTTTGCTGTGTATATACACAGCATTGATCTCTATGAGAGATCAGTGCTGTGTATATAGGAGACCCCAGGGGGATCAGTGCTGTGTATATAGGAGACCCCAGGGGGACTTCCAGTTAAAGTAAAAATAAAAGTAAAAATGTTTTTTTATTAATAAATAAAAACCCTCCCCTAATAAAAGTCCAAATCACCCCCCCTTTTCCCATTTTATAAATATAAATAAACCAATAAATAAACATGTTTGCTATCGCCGCGTGATAATCGCCCGAACTATTAATTGATCACATTACTGATCTCGCATGGTAAACGGTGTCAGCGCGAAAAAATCCCAAAGTGCAAAATTTTGCATATGTGCAATCAAGGTACCGATAGAAAGAACACATCATGGCGCTAAAAATGACACCTGACACCTGACACAGCCCCATAGACCAAAGGATAAAAGCGCTATAAGCCGGGAATGGAGCGATTTTAAGGAACATATATCTGTTAACAATGGTTTGAATTTTTTACAAGCCATCAGATAATATAAAAGTTATACATGTTACATATCGTTGTAATCGTAACGACTTGAGGAACATAGATAACAAGTCAGTTTTACCCCAGGGCGAATGGCGTAAATGCAAAACTCCCCGAAATCAAAACAAATTCCTTTTTTTTTCAATTAGACAGCGCAAATGATTTATTTCCGGTTTCGCAGCATATTTTATGGGAAAATAATGCTTGTCATTGCAAAATACAATTGGTTTAGCAAAAAATAAGGGCTCATGTGGGTCTCTAGGTGAAAAAATGCAAGCGCTATGGCCTTTTAAACATTAAATGGAAAAAGCAAAAGTGCAAAAACGCAAATTGGTTTTGACCTTAAGGGGTTAATATTCTCCCTTCCCCGACATTCCCCAATAGGATCACTGAGTGTCCAAAGTGTCAAACCCCACTGACCAATCTGTGGCACGGAGTGTGGACATGTGAGTCATCTTATTGGACCACTATTCTTTCTTACATAAGTGATCGCTATGAGATTCCGTTGACTCTAAGCCCAACAGAAATACTGTTTTATCAACCGAGACCCCCAGAAGGGACGGATGGGCCCCAAATCAGGCCCCAGTTGGTTAATGTCACCTTGTTAGTTGCACTACTACCAACTGGCTGCTCCCCAATGTACCAGATGTAGAGATGGTAATGACACACATGAAATTCTTCTTAGGACAAGTTGGATACAGAGCGACATACGGACTTTTTTTCAGAAGTGTAAACCGTTTATTCTTTATACTGCCCAGGATATAGGAGACATTGTGCGCCCTTAACTAATAACTAAGTGGTACTGCACGGATGCAATAAAAGGCGCGCTCTTTGCAGGGAGCAGGGAACTGAAAACCCACATAGATCCATGTTACGGTGTCCGGTCTGGGGAGCTGGGCTTGAATCCCATTTTTGTTCTCAGTTCTTCGTTAACAAGTTAGTTAATTAATCAGCCTTGTTTACTCTGTACTTCCAAACAATTGTTATAACCGCTTTCTATATGTTATTTCTTATTGCGGATCTTTGGAAGCGCTGTACATTGGCTATTATTGCATTCTTTACTTTTTCTTTCGAAAACCCAATAAATATTTTTTGGGGAAAAAAAAGACATCCCTCTGAAAATAAGGCATCCCCCGAAAGTAAGACCCCCGCCGCCACCATATATTATGACAACTACTATACACTAGATAATAAATGATCATTTTTGTTTTTTCAACAATAAGTTCAAATTCTTATTCATAGAAAAATAAAACACAGCGCATCTTTGGGAGCAAAAATTAATATAAAACACTGTCTTATTTTCAGGGAAACAGGGTATATATATATATATATATATATATATATATATATATATGCTGGGAGAGATAGGTGTTAGTAGCGTTTGGTCAGGCAGGATTACTACAGAACCCAGAACTCCTTTTCAGGCCTAATATCCAGCAAAAAAGTCATCTCTGGAGTCTGCATCCAAAGCTCCTCTCAGTGACAAGACATAGATGATATAACAGTATCAGCAGCAGCAGGTGTATTCATCCCAGGACGCCCAGGAGGCCAATCTATGCCCTTGTTTTTTTTGTTTTGTTTTTTTAAGGGGAAATCACCAGGAGCCCTATATACCCCTTTATACGCTATATACCCCGACAGTTCTGCACTGTTTATGTAGATTGTAGCTTATGCACATTAGAAATAAACTAAAAACTTTAAACATCCTAAATACCTAATAGCCAAACTGAGATGTCATGTGATCAGACTGTATACAGAGCCTGATTATATACAACATTGGCAGTGTTATACAGTATATAGCCTGGTATACAAGATTAACAGTGTTATACTGAGCCTGGTTATATACAACATTGGCAGTGTTATATACAGAGCCTGATTATATACAACATTGGCAGTGTTATATACAGCCTGGTTATATACAACATTGGCAGTGTTATATACAGCCTGGTTATATATAACATTGGCAGTGTTATATAACGCCTGGTTATATACAACATTGGCAGTGTTATATACAGAGCCTGATTATATACAACATTGGCAGTGTTACATACCACCTGGTTATATACAACATTGGCACTGTTATATATAGAGCCTGGTTATATACAAAATTGGCAGTGTTATATACAGAGCCTAGTTATATACAACATTGGCAGTGTTATTTACAGAGCCTGGTTATATACAACATTGGCCGTGTTATACACAGCCTGGTTATGCTGAGCCTCGCTATATACAACATTGACAGTGTTATTGCAGGTCCTGTATACCTGTAGTATATTGCTGGCGGAGGTCATGTATACCTGTAGTGTATAGTTTGGGGGTCCTGCATACCTGTAGTATACAGTTGGTGGAGTTCCTGTATACCTGTAGCATGTAGTTTGGGGGTCCGGTATAACTATAGTGTATAGTTGTTGGAGGTCCTGTATACCTGTAGTGTATAGTTCTGGGGTCCTGTATACCTGTAGTGTATAGTTTGCCCCCCTGCCGACTGCAGACCATAAGTAAGGTGTGTGTGCAGAAAACCTGCAGCTTATAATAATAAGTGCATACACAATCCTGCATCATCATAATCTGGCCCTCTTAGGCACTACCTTTCATCCATGGTGAGGACAACACAGAAGAGGTTTCAAAGTTTCTAATACTGTAACCCCCCCTCCCTTGCAGGTACTCTTATACTGTATACACTCCCTCCCTGCAGGTAGCCCCCATATTGTATACACTCCCTCCCGCAGGTAGCCCCCATACTGTATACACCCCCCACCCCTGCGGGTAGCCCCCATACTCTAGCCACTCCCCCCACTTGCAGGTAGCCCCCATACTCTATACCCCTCCTTGCAGGTAGTCCCTATACTGTATACACTCCACCCCCGCAGGTAGCCCCCATACTGTATACACTTCCCCCCTTCTTGCAGGTTGCCCCATACTGTATACACTCCACCCCCGCAGGTTGCCCCCATACTGTATACATTCTCCCCCTTGCAGGTAACCCCCATACTGTATACACTCCCCCCTTGCAGGTAGCCCCCATACTACATACACTCCCCCCTGCAGGTATCCCCCATACTGTATACACTGCCCCCCTTGCAGATAGCCCCCATGCTGTATACACTCCCCCCTTCAGGTAGCTCCCATGCTGTACAAACTCCCCTCTGTATGTAGCCCCCATGCTGTATACACTCCCCCCTGCAGGTAGCCCCTATGCTGTATATACTACCCCCTTCAGGTAGCCCTTCATGCTGTAGACAATCCCCCCTTTAAGTAGCCCCCATGCTGTATACACTCCCCCCTTCAGGTAGCCCCCCATGCTGTATACATTCCCTAACACCCCCTTACTGTATACATTCCCCAACACCACCACCCGGAAGGTAAGCCCCTTACTGTATACACTGTATATACGCTGTACACTGTTAGGGTACAAACACACTGGGCGAAGCCGCAGCGAGTCCTGCTATGAATATCTCTGCCATGTGGACTCAATGGCAGACAAACTTGCAGCGAGATGTGCATCCTACTGAGAGTTTGTCTGCCACTGAGTGCACAGGGCAGGGATCTGCAGCGAGAAATCCGCTGCGGATTCGCCCAGTGTGTTTGTACCCTTACTGTATTTATTTCTGTAGATCTGTTGTGAGGCAGCCGCCCTAGCAACCAATCAGATTCCAGCTCCCTGTGAAAATGAAAGTCGTAATCCTATTGGTTGCTAAGGCTTCCAACTGCCATTTCTGCTGGAGACATGCAGCTAATTATATCACCTGTGTGTGTGGTGTGGAGATTCTCCCATTCATCTCTATGGGGCGCCGCTCTTCCCCCTCCCCCTCCCCTCCTGTACATCTGGCAAGGACGGGACCTTCGCTCTAACCTTCCCGGGCACCCAATGTACCTGTGGGTCAAATCTGGGGTCGAACTGTGGCGTTTGGGAGTCTATAAGGGACAGACGGACAGACAGACTTTGATTTTTATGATATAGATATATCACTATCCTCACTATATATATATACAGTACTAGAAAATGTACCCGGCGCTGCCCGGGTATAAAGTGTCAGTGTGTTAATTAGATTTGTTCTAAGGTGCCCAGGAGGCCAAGCTAAAGGTATTGTTTCATCTGAGTTAATCAGTGGAATTAGTGTATACCTGTAGTGCATAGTTGGAGGGGTTCTGTATACCCACAATGTATAGTTTTTAGGGGTTTTGCATATCTGTAGTGCATAGTTGGGGGGGCTGTATACCTATAGTGTATAGTTGGGGGGGTGTCCTGTATACCTGTAGTGTGTATTTAGGGGGGCTGTATAACTGTAGTGTATAGTTGAGGGAGGTCCTGTATACCTGCAGTGTACAGTTGGTGAAGGTCCTGTATACCTGTACTGTATAGTTTAGGGGTCCTGTATACCTGTAGTATATAGTTGGTGCTGTATACCTCTAATGTATAGTTGGTGGAGATCTTGTATACCTGTTGTTTATAGTTTGAGGGTCCTGGATACCTGTAGTGTATAATTGGTGGAGGTCTTGTATACCTGTAGTAAATAGTTTGAGGGTCCTGTATAACTATAGTATAGAGTTGGTGGAGGTCCTGTATACCTGTAGTGTATAGTTTGGGGTCCTATATACCTGTAGTATATAGTTGGTGGAGTTCCTGTATACCTGTAGTGTATAGTTTTGGGGTCCTGTATACCTGTAGTGTATAGTTTGGGGTCCTGTATACCTGTAGTATATAGTTGGTGGAGGTCCTGTATACCTGAAGTATATAGTTGGTGGAGGTCCTGTATACCTGTAGTATATAGTTTTGGGGTCCTGTATACCTGTAGTATATAGTTTTGTGGAGGTCCCGTGCACCTGTAGTGTATAGTTTTGGGGTCCTGTACACCTGTAGTGTCCTGTATACCTGCAGGGTTGTATTTACCCATATGGCAGTGTTATTCAGTCACAGTGTGTCGGTATTGGTCATGTCTGGTATGGCGGTGTTATCCAGTCACAGTATGGCGGTATTGGTCAGGTCTGGTATAGCGGTGTTATCCAGTCACAGTATGGCAGTATTGGTCAGGTCTAATATGATGGTGTTATTCAGTCACAGTATGGCGGTATTAGTCAGGTCTGGTGTGGCGGTGTTACCCAGTCACAGTTTGCCAGTATTGGTCAGGTCTGGAATGGCAGTGTTATCCAGTCACAGTATGGCGGTATTGGTCAGGTCTGGTATGACAGTGTTATCCAGTCACAGTATGGCGGTATTGGTCAGGTCTGGTATGGCAGTGTTATCCAGTCACAGTATGGCGGTATTGGTCAGGTCTGGTATGGCAGTGTTATCCAGTCACAGTATGGCGGTATTGGTCAGGTCTGGTATGGCAGTGTTATCCAGCACAGTATAGCGGTATTGGTCAGGTCTGGTATGGCAGTGTTATCCAGTCACAGTATGGCAGTATTGGTCAGGTCTGGTATGGCAGTGTTATCCAGTCACAGTATGGCGGTATTGGTCAGGTCTGGTATGGCGGTGTTATCCAGCACAGTATAGCGGTATTGGTCAGGTCTGGTGTGGCGGTGTTATCCATTCACAGTATGGCGGTATTGGTCAGGTCTGGTATGACAGTGTTATCCAGTCACAGTATGGCGGTATTGGTCAGGTCTGGTATGACAGTGTTATCCAGTCACAGTATGGCGGTATTGGTGAGGTCTGGTGTGGCGGTGTTGGTCAGGTCTGGTGTGGCAGTGTTATCCAGTCACAGTATGGCGGTATTGGTGAGGTCTGGTGTGGCAGTGTTATCCAGTCATAGTATGGCGGTATTGGTCAGGTCTGGTGTGGCGGTGTTACCCAGTCACAGTATGGCGGTATTGGTCAGGTCTGGTATGGAGGTGTTATCCAGTCACAGTATGGCGGTATTGGTGAGGTCTGGTATGGAGGTGTTATCCAGTCACAGTATGGCGGTATTGGTCAGGTCTGGTGTGGCAGTGTTACCCAGTCACAATTTGGTATACCTGTTGTGCCCTGTATATACATGTACTGTAAAGATGGAGTAGGAGGTCCTGTATACATGTACTGTATAGATGGAGTAGGGGATCCTGTATATATGTCCTGTATAGATGGAGTAGGGGGTCCTGTATATACATGTACTGTATAGATGGAGTAGGGGGTCCTGTATACATGTACTGTATAGATGGAGTAGGGGGCCCTGTATACATGTCCTGTATAGATGGAGTAGGGGGCCCTGTATATACATGTACTGTATAGATGGAGTTGGGGGTCCTGTATACATGTCCTGTATAGATGGAGTAGGGGGTCCTGTATATACATGTACTGTATAGATGGAGTAGGGGGTCCTGTATATACATGTACTGTATAGATGGAGTAGGGGGTCCTGTATATACATGTACTGTATAGATGGAGTAGGGGGTCCTGTATATATATGTACTGTATAGATGGAGTAGGGGGTCCTGTATACCTGTACTGTATAGTTGGAGTAGGGGGTCCTGTATATACATGTACTGTATAGATGGAGTAGGGGGCCCTGTATATACATGTACTGTATAGATGGAGTAGGGGGTCCTGTATATACATGTACTGTATAGTTGGAGTAGGGGGTCCTGTATACCTGTACTGTATAGATGGAGTAGGGGGTCCTGTATACCTGTACTGTATAGATGGAGTAGGGGGTCCTGTATATACATGTACTGTATAGATGGGAGTAGGGGGTCCTGTATATACCTGTACTGTATAGATGGAGTAGGGGGTCCTGTATACATGTACTGTATAGATGGAGTAGGGGGTCTACCAGTTATTACTGTGGATGTTGTGAGGCAGCTTCCCTAGCAACCATTGCTCCCTGTGAAAATGAAAGCAGTAATCCTATTGGTTGCTAAGGCTCCAACTGCCGTGTCTGCTGCAGCTAATTATATCACCTGTGTGTGCAGTGAGGAGATTTTCCCATTCATCTCTATTGGGCGCTCTTCCCCCTCCCCCTCCCCTCCTGTACATCTGGCGGGGACGGGACCTTCGCAATAACCTTCCCGGGGACCCAATGTATCTGTGGGCCAAATTTGGGGTCAAACGGTTCAGGCGTTTGGAAGTCTATAGAGGACAGACAGAAGGACAGACAGACAGAAGGACAGACAGACTTTGATTTTTATGATATAGATATAGGCTTTCTATACAGTATATATCACTATCCTCTCTCTCTCTCTCTATATATATAGGCTTTCTATACAGTATATAAAATGACTGGTCTGAGCTCCAGCATTTATATACTGCGACAATTTCCCGGTGATGAATATTCCCCGGCGCACCATAAACCCTGAAGAGCACAGCTGTATAATCTATCAGGAGAAGGATCAGCCGCTTTATCCACAGATTATTTCAGGTCAAAATGAAAGGATTAAACTGTGAACTTTCTTTCTGCATCTCTATTATAGGCTGATATGTGTGATGCCCTCGTAACTGGAAAATACTCTATAATGTGTAATGTATGATGTGTAATGTATAATGTGTAATGTGTAATGTATGATGTATAATATATAATGTATAATGTGTAATGTATTATGTATAATATATAATGTGCAATGTGTAATGTATGATGTATAATATATAATGTATAATGTGTAATGTATGATGTATAATGTGTTATGTATGATGTATAATGTGTTATGTATGATGTACAATAGATAATGTGTAATGTATAATATGTAATGTGTAATGTATGATGTATAATATATAATGTATAATGTGTAATGTATGATGTATAATGTGTTATGTATGATGTATAATGTGTTATGTATGATGTACAATAGATAATGTGTAATGTATAATATGTAATGTGTAATGTATGATGTATAATGTGTAATGTATGCTGTATAATGTGTAATGTGCAATATTATATGATAATGTATGATTTATAATGTATGATGTATACGCAGTAACACATATCACAGTGAATCTTTGGTTTTAGCATTTACAATGTACTAGATTAAGGGGCTGATTCTCTAAGGCTACGGTCACACATGCAGGGACTAACTACATGGAATAAACAGTAATAACAGGCGCTGACCACGTCCCCAGTGTCATAGAGACATGATAGAGACATGATAGAGACATCATAGAGACATGTCATAGAGACATCATAGAGACATGTCATAGAGACATCATAGAGACATGTCATAGAGACGCCATAGAGACATCATAGGGACATGTCATAAAGACATCATAGAGACATCATAGAGACATATCATAGAGATGTCATAGAGACATATCATAGACACTTGATAGAGACATATCCTAGAGACATGTCATAGAGACATATCATAGAGACATATCATAGACACTTGATAGAGACATATCATAGAGACATATCATAGAGACATATCATAGACACTTGATAGAGACATATCATAGAGACATATCATAGAGACATATCATAGACACTTGATAGAGACATATCATAGAGACATATCATAGAGACATATTATAGACACTTGATAGAGACATATCATAGAGACATATTATAGACACTTGATAGAGACATATCATAGAGACATATCATAGAGACATATCATAGACACTTGATAGAGACATATCATAGAGACATATCATAGACACTTGATAGAGACATATCATAGAGACATATCATAGACATATCATAGACACTTGATAGAGACATATCATAGAGACATATCATAGAGACATCATAGACACTTGATAGAGACATATCATAGAGACATATCATAGACACTTGATAGAGACATATCATAGAGACATATCATAGACACTTGATAGAGACATATCATAGAGACATATCATAGACATATCATAGACACTTGATAGAGACATATCATAGAGACATATCATAGAGACATCATAGACACTTGATAGAGACATGTCTTAGAGACATATCATAGAGACATCATAGACACTTGATAGAGACATATCATAGAGACATATCATAGAGACATATCATAGACACTTGATAGAGACATATCATAGAGACATATCATAGACACTTGATAGAGACATATCATAGAGACATATCATAGACACTTGATAGAGACATATCATAGAGACATATCATAGACACTTGATAGAGACATATCATAGAGACATATCATAGACATATCATAGACACTTGATAGAGACATATCATAGAGACATATCATAGAGACATGTCTTATGGCCCTATTCCACGGGTTGTTTTAGAGGAGCAAACGAGTGCTATTAGCGTTCGTTTGCTCCTTGTTCCCCGCTCGCTGCCGCCGCTATTCAACGCGGCTGCAGCGAGCGGGTGAGTGCGGGAGGGGCGGCGGGGAGCTGCGGGGGGGGGCTGCCCGGGTGATCGCTGATCGTCCGGGCAGCCCATAGGATACAGCAGCGTCTGCTGCCGATGCTCCTATTCAACGGAGCGACGGCAGCAGATCGCTGCTATATCAGTCGCTTGTTTTTCAACATGTTGAAAAACAAGCGACTGCAACGATCAGCCGACATGAACGATGTCGGCTGATCGTTGCACTCTATTCCACGGAACGATTATCGTCCGTAGCGGCCGATATCAGCCGAATACGGACGATAATCGTTCCGTGGAATAGGGCCATTAGAGACTTGCCAAAAGTTGTGGTGTTTAGACCGGTGCCAGTCGGGAGAGCGAGTGGTAGAGGACAAACTGCAGCACCGTCTGCTCCTGCTCTGTTTTAGAAAAATGACTGGGTGCATAATGTAAGTCTATGGAACCCGACTGTTTTTTCTTACACAAAGCAGAGAGCGGTCTGAGCTACAGCGGCGTCTTCTCCCGGCTCGTTCTCCTGATCGGTACAGGTGTGAGCACTCAGACCCGACCACTCCTGGCAACCGCAATGTCCTGGGGACAGTCTATGTAGCAGTCATCTCTCTCTGATCTTTAGCATGTGTTCACTCCAAAATGGTCACACAGAAAGCGCCGCCTCGTTCTGGTAAGCATGTCCCTTTCTGGTAAGCATGTCCCTTTCTGGTAAGCCTGTCCCTGTTCTGGTAAGGGTGTTCCCGTTCTGATAAGCGTGTCTCCGTTCTGATAAGCGTGTCCCCGTTCTGATAAGCGTGTCTCCGTTCTGATAAGCGTGTCCCCGTTCTGATAAGCGTGTCCCCGTTCTGATAAGCGTGTCTCCGTTCTGATAAGCGTGTCCCCGTTCTGATAAGCGTGTCTCCGTTCTGATAAGCGTGTCCCCGTTCTGATAAGCGTGTCCCCGTTCTGATAAGCGTGTCCCCGTTCTGATAAGCGTGTCCCCGTTCTGATAAGCGTGTATCCGTTCTGATAAGCGTGTCCCCGTTCTGATAAGCGTGTCCCCGTTCTGCTAAGCGTGTCCCCGTTCTGCTAAGCGTGTCCCCGTTCTGCTAAGCGTGTATCCGTTCTGATAAGCGTGTCCCCGTTCTGATAAGCGTGTCCCCGTTCTGATAAGCGTGTCCCCGTTCTGCTAAGCGTGTCCCCGTTCTGCTAAGCGTGTATCTGTTCTGATAAGCGTGTCCCCGTTCTGATAAGCGTGTCCCCGTTCTGATAAGCGTGTCCCCGTTCTGGTAAGCGTGTCTCCGTTCTGATAAGCGTGTCTCCGTTCTGGTAAGCGTGTCCCCGTTCTGATAAGCGTGTCCCCGTTCTGATAAGCGTGTCTCCGTTCTGATAAGCGTGTCTCCGTTCTGGTAACCGTGTCTCCGTTCTGGTAAGCGTGTCCCCGTTCTGATAAGCGTGTCTCCGTTCTGGTAACCGTGTCTCCGTTCTGATAAGCGTGTCCCCGTTCTGATAAGCGTGTCTCCGTTCTGATAAGCGTGTCCCCGTTCTGATAAGCCTGTCTCCGTTCTGATAAGCGTGTCCCCGTTCTGATAAGCGTGTCTCCGTTCTGATAAGCGTATCCCCGTTCTGATAAACGTGTCCCCGTTCTGATAAGCGTGTCCCCGTTCTGATAAACGTGTCCCCGTTCTGGTAAGCGTGTCTCCATTCTAATAAGAGTGTCTCCGTTCTGGTAAGCGTGTCTCCGTTCTGATAAGCGTGTCCCCGTTCTGATAAGCGTGTCCCCGTTCTGGTAATCGTGTCCCCGTTCTGGTAAGCGTCTCTCCGTTCTGATAAGCGTGTCCCCGTTCTGGTAAGCGTGTCCCCGTTCTGATAAGCGTGTCCCCGTTCTGATAAGCGTGTCCCCGTTCTGATAAGCGTGTCCCCGTTCTGGTAAGCGTGTCTCCGTTTTGATAAGCGTGTCCCCGTTCTGATAAGCGTGTCTCCGTTCTGATAAGCGTGTCCCCGTTCTGATAAGCGTGTCTCCGTTCTGATAAGCGTGTCCCCGTTCTGATAAGCGTGTCTCCGTTCTGATAAGCGTGTCCCCGTTCTGATAAGCGTGTCCCCGTTCTGATAAGCGTGTCTCCGTTCTGATAAGCGTGTCCCCGTTCTGATAAGCGTGTCCCCGTTCTGGTAAGCGTGTCCCCGTTCTGATAAGCGTGTCCCCGTTCTGATAAGCGTGTCTCCGTTCTGATAAGCGTGTCTCCGTTCTGATAAGCGTGTCTCCGTTCTGATAAGCGTGTCCCCGTTCTGATAAGCGTGTCTCCGTTCTGGTAAGCGTGTCTCCGTTCTGATAAGCGTGTATCCGTTCTGATAAGCGTGTCTCCGTTCTGATAAGCGTGTCCCCGTTCTGATAAGCGTGTCTCCGTTCTGATAAGCGTGTCCCCGTTCTGGTAAGCGTGTCTCCGTTCTGATAAGCGTGTATCCGTTCTGATAAGCGTGTCTCCGTTCTGATAAGCGTGTCTCCGTTCTGATAAGCGTGTCCCCGTTCTGATAAGCGTGTCTCCGTTTTGATAAGCGTCTCCGTTCTGATAAGCGTGTCCCCGTTCTGATAAGCGTGTCTCCGTTCTGATAAGCGTGTCTCCGTTCTGATAAGCGTCTCCGTTCTGATAAGCGTGTCCCCGTTCTGATAAGCGTGTCTCCGTTCTGATAAGCGTGTCCCCGTTCTGATAAGCGTGTCCCCGTTCTGATAAGCGTGTCCCTGTTCTGATAAGCGTGTCTCCGTTCTGATAAGCGTGTCCCCGTTCTGATAAGCGTGTCTCCGTTTTGATAAGCGTCTCCGTTCTGATAAGCGTGTCCCCGTTCTGATAAGCGTGTCTCCGTTCTGATAAGCGTGTCTCCGTTCTGATAAGCGTGTCTCCGTTCTGATAAGCGTGTCTCCGTTCTGATAAGCGTGTCTCCGTTCTGATAAGCGTGTCCCCGTTCTGATAAGCGTGTCTCCGTTTTGATAAGCGTCTCCGTTCTGATAAGCGTGTCCCCGTTCTGATAAGCGTGTCTCCGTTCTGATAAGCGTGTCTCCGTTCTGATAAGCGTCTCCGTTCTGATAAGCGTGTCCCCGTTCTGATAAGCGTGTCTCCGTTCTGATAAGCGTGTCCCCGTTCTGATAAGCGTGTCCCCGTTCTGATAAGCGTGTCCCTGTTCTGATAAGCGTGTCTCCGTTCTGATAAGCGTGTCCCCGTTCTGATAAGCGTGTCTCCGTTTTGATAAGCGTCTCCGTTCTGATAAGCGTGTCCCCGTTCTGATAAGCGTGTCTCCGTTCTGATAAGCGTGTCTCCGTTCTGATAAGCGTCTCCGTTCTGATAAGCGTGTCCCCGTTCTGATAAGCGTGTCTCCGTTCTGATAAGCGTGTCCCCGTTCTGATAAGCGTGTCCCCGTTCTGATAAGCGTGTCCCTGTTCTGATAAGCGTGTCTCCGTTCTGATAAGCGTGTCCCCGTTCTGATAAGCGTGTCCCTGTTCTGATAAGCGTGTCCCCATTCTGATAAGCGTGTCCCCGTTCTGATAAGCGTGTCCCTGTTCTGATAAGCGTGTCTCCGTTCTGATAAGCGTGTCCCCGTTCTGATAAGCGTGTCCCCGTTCTGATAAGCGTGTCCCCGTTCTGATAAGCGTGTCCCTGTTCTGATAAGCGTGTCTCCGTTCTGATAAGCGTGTCCCCGTTCTGATAAGCGTGTCCCTGTTCTGATAAGCGTGTCTCCGTTCTGATAAGCGTGTCCCTGTTCTGATAAGCGTGTCCCCGTTCTGATAAGCGTGTCCCCGTTCTGATAAGCGTGTCTCCGTTCTGATAAGCGTGTCCCCGTTCTGATAAGCGTGTCCCCGTTCTGATAAGCGTGTCCCTGTTCTGATAAGCGTGTCTCCGTTCTGATAAGCGTGTCCCCGTTCTGATAAGCGTGTCCCTGTTCTGATAAGCGTGTCTCCGTTCTGATAAGCGTGTCCCTGTTCTGATAAGCGTGTCCCCGTTCTGGTAAGCACGGCCTTGTTCCGGAGAAGGTTTTACAGCAAGAGCGTAGTGCTGATGTAGCCTTTGCGTGGCAGTGCTTGGTGTTAATCATCAAGTTACTTCTTCTCTTGCTTACATTGCTTACATTTCGGCGTCCCAGCTGGTCGCAGCTTCAGTATTATGATATAACACACACGTTTTTATATAGCTGTATTCAGACAGACGCGTTTCAGAGCCTCTTGCTCCTTCCTCAGTGGCTCACAAATGTAATGCTGTGTTTACACAGAGCGATAATTCGCCTGATCGTACGATTAACGATTTTGAAGTAACGTTTTGTTTTATTTTTTATAATGATCAGCGTTTAGATGGAACGATGTATCGTACGGAAAAATTGTTTTGCGATCATTTTGCGATCGCTTAAGCCTATCTCACACATTGGTTAAATTGGTGAACGACTGTTTACACGGAACGATCTGCAAATTCTTTGCGAACGACGATTTAAGAACATGTTGTAAGATCAAAATGAACGATTTCTCGCTCGTCGTTTGATCGTTCGCTGCATTTACATGTACGATTATCGTTCAAATTCAATCGTTATCGTGCTAATTTGCACAATAATCGTTCCGTGTAAACGCAGCATTACAGTCTGGAATCACAGCTTTAGGAGCCACTTCTATAAGCTTGTTGATTTTGTAGGAATCATCCAATTTAGGTGTATGGGGTTCATCCATTGCTTCTCTAACATCAGAAAAAAGAAAGATGGGGCATGGTGGATTGTTGAAATCCATTCACCTAAATTGGGTGATTCCTGCAGGGGATCAGCTGTATAGACACCTTGGTACGTCATGATAAGAGTTGAGCACACTTCCAGCATGCTCGGCTTCATCTGCTGTATCCATGTTTTCATAGACTCTCTATGGCTGCATCCAACTTCAGCAGCCACGTCTAATCAAATGCTGCATGCCTGATTTCGCTCCAGCTGGAGCATGCTTGAAGTTTACTCAACTCTAGTCTCAATTTTTCTCCTCATCTCTTATGTGGTGTCTCACTGCTAGTGTTTTTCTCTTGTGCACCTGTCGTATAGCTTTTCTCTCAGGTTAAACAAAGTGGTGGATGAGGTATTAAGTTTCCCCACTAGGTGTCAGTATTTCTGTGCACAGCTGAAGGAGGTAATGGGTTAAGTTGTGTGTACCATGTGTTATGTGCTGACCACTAATAGGTGCTCTTTCTTTCTCAACCTATCCTCTCTATCCTATCCTCACACCCTGTAGGAGGAGTTAGCTCTGTGTGGGAGAAAGTGACACAGTTGAGTCTAGCTACTAGAGTGAGAAGATGCAGCAAAAGCCAAAGGTTTTTTTTTAAAAAAAACACTACCACTTTCATTATGCAGTGCTAAGCACTGACAAGGGAGAGTAGCCACCAAAGAACACCCTAGCCCATGCCAGGAACACGTCTACAAAGTGCAAGGCAGTATCCTAAAGCAAGAGGAGCTGACCTTAGTAGGACAAAGCTACTTGAAAAGTAAAGGTCTATGTATCCTACTGCGCAGTGAAGGTAACTGGGACACCTCGGACACCTAGTTACACCCAGATAATCTTGGCTGGGGCTCGTGCTACCCTACCGGGACAGGTTCTACAGTACCAGAGGGCAGAAGGTGGTCAGACATTGTCTAAACGTGTGTTTGAGTATCATTTCAATAAAGATATCTACCAAAGGTTCCAGCAGAGTACAAGGCTAAATTGGGTTGGGGCTCTTCTGGCAAACTCCTCTACTTTCTACAAGCACTACTACAACTACTTCTTCAACTTCTCTCAAGCACCTACCTCAAGCACTAAGTTCAGCACTAAAGTCTGTAACAAGATTATTCTCTGTGAAATGTCTACTGCGAAACTACAAAGCCTTACAGTAAAGCTGTTATATTTTAATACTAACGCACAGGACTCTCATCTCTAGACGCACCTGCACCTATTCACACACAAAAGTTGCCGTGACAAGAGCTCAAGGGACCCACAACAACCCCGCAGGTTACCAACCAGTTTGGGGAATACAGCCAGCCAGGTACCAACATCACACCTGGGTGCTGGACAAGCACTGGCCTCACGACAACCACCATCACTGGCTGAGCTGACAACTAACACCAACTCTGAAAAAAACCCTGCCACATTTATTCCATCTCATCCATTGTAAACATCAAACAATATTGATTAAAGGTGACAATGCGCCTGTTCCCGGCCGACCGCGGCTACAACTGCATATATTATATATATATACAGCTGCAAATAAACTTAGTTCAGAAGTTTCCCTGACAGTAAGATGTACAAGGAGAGGAGCCGGGGGTGAACTTCTGAGAGTGTCACATCACAGTGCCGCATATGCTAATGTCAGGGAGGGGGACGTGTTGGCAGTCGCCCAGAAGACGTCTGAAGTTTATACAAACAGTAGGAATTGTAATCAAGGCCCGTTACATCTTTCCACCAGGAGTCCCTAATTGCATCTAAAGAGGTACCTGAACTAATCAGAGTGCTTCTCCGCTATTACCATGTAAATTGGCTCTCACCATGGAGAAGGTTTCCAGGTTTGGGATAATTTGACCTTAGAACTAAATCAACCATTTTAAAGCTCGGGAGGGGGAAAAGGAAAGGAAACAAGTGTCTGATTAAATGCTCATCTTCCTTCCAGAAATCTCCGGAATAGAGAAAGATGACATACATACTTTTCTTGTATAGTTGCCTAGTGTAGCGATCCTCACAGGTGGGGGATGGGCGGTGAGACAATGGGATGTCCGCACAGGTCTCCTATACAGTGTCATTATTTGTATTACTGGACACGTCCATCTCCTTAGCCATAGTAACATCTACTAAACTGTAATCCCATTGGTTCAATTGGATTTCTCAAACGCAATCCGCCCAAATAATCGACAACAGAATTGATAAACAATCGCTAAACGGGCACTTTTGGCAACGATCTGAAATTGCTTTCTACAATACACAAAACAATGTGAAGTAAACTCCTACAAGTCCCGAAAGACCAAATGAACATGTAGATAGACAGACAGATTCACAAAGGATTAATGACTTCTCGTTTGTCGTATGTTCATTGCCGGCACACACCGAAAGGTTATTGCTCCAATTCTAAGGGTGGTATTACACAAAGCGATTTTTCTCAAATTAACGATTAACGATAAACGATCTGAAACCATCGCAATAGCGGTCGACCCAAAATCGTTTGTCTTACTACACAGAACGGTTATCGGTTGTTGTCGTTCTTTAATCGTTAATACGCTCTTTTTTTATGTACCTTATTTCTCCTCCCCTAAAGATGGTTTTCCGCAACAGAGGATAAATTTTATCTGTAGATGACTCCCACTAGTGTGGCAGGGCCACGACATGGACATGACTATTGCTGGGTTTACACGGAACGATTATCGTGCGAATTTGCACAATAACGATCGAATTTGAACGATAATCGTACGTGTAAACGCAGAGAACGATCGAACGACCAACGAGAAATCGTTCATTTTGATCTTTTAACTTGTTCTTAAATCTTTGTTCATCGTTCGCAAAAAATTCGCCGATCGTTCCGTGTAAACAGTCGTTCCCTGATTTTACCTATGTGTGAGATAGGCTTAAGAAACGATCGGAAAACGAATTTTCTGTACGATATATTGTTCCATCTAAACGCTGATCGTTATAAAAGAAAATAGTTACTTCGAAATTGTTAATTGTACGATTGGGCGAATTATCGCTCCGTGTAAACCCACCATTTGTTCTTTGAACACGTTAAGAAAAATTCTCTAAACATAAGATTCATTTTCTTGCTGTAACCTTGGGAGGTGATGTGCACTCGGGCAGTGTTCACACATGTTCTTATCGCACGCTTACTGCAGGCAATGGGATTCTGCCTGCAGAGGGAAATCTCCACATAGATAAATCAATTACAGCCGCAGATCCTGTGCCAAGAACTATGACGATGAACACAATGATATCTGACACACAGTAAGGGGTAGGGGTGATCGCCCCCATATTTCACAGAGGGCTTGGACGATTGCTGAACCCCTTTGTCCTGAGTACTATCTTAAAGGGGTTATCCAGCGCTACAAAAACATGTCCACTTTCTTTTAGAGACAACATGGCTCTTTCTCCAGTTCAGGTGCGGTTTGCAATTAAGCTCCATTCACTTCAATGGAACTGTGCAGCAAAACCCCACCCAAGCTGGAGACAAGAGTGGTGCTGTCTGTGGAAGAAAGTGGCCATGTTTTTGTAGCGCTGGATAACCCCTTTAAGGACTGACAGAAATGAACAAACAGCAGCAGTAGTCTTACCTTCCACAATCTAATGAAATTAAGTCTCCTATGGGAAAAGATATCGTGATTTTATAAGGCGATGCATGTGCTGAGATCTCAATGGTTCAGGTGTATACCCAGGTGTATAGCTAGCTATGGCAGAACTATGGTTAATGTGTTATCCCCGAGCAGTTACACCAGTTAGGAAGAAGGGGCTGGATAGCTGAGGTCGATTGGTTGTTACACCTGCCAGGCGTTACCATAAGGCTATGTTCACATTGCGTACGATTCCGTCCGCAGTTCTTATGCCGCCGTACATGTGCGGCTAAAACTACAGGCGTGGGAAAAATCGACATGCGGCCGGATGCGTACGAACGGCGAACATACGCCCGTAGTAGAGTTCTGCTTCCCTAGCTTGTTTCGTAGCGATCTGAGGCAGCTCATTTACTTGGAAATCTTCGCCCAATAAAACACACAGAAAAATGGATTGGATCGAAAAATCACGTTCAATTTGGCTGAAATAAGTTCTACGTACGGGACCGCATGGAAATCCACGGCCGGGAGTTGGAACATTTCCGTCCTCAAATAATGGTCTTGTTCATTTTTCACGGCGCCGTATACGATCCGGCCGTAAGCTCATACGTAGTGTGCATTGTGCGGCCGTATATCGTATACTTTCAAGCAAACGCATCAACCTCAAAACTATGTGCGTATGTTCGCGGTTCGCACTACGGACGGATTCATACGCAGTGTGAACATAGCCTAAGGCTGCGTTCACACTATGTATATTTCAGTCAGTATATTTCAGTCAATATTGCAACCAAAACCAGAAGTGGATTAAAAACACAGAAAGGATATTTGCTGTTATTTTAGAACAACGTCTGTTATATTGAAACAATGGCCGTTATTTACTGTTATATGGCGGCCATCCACTCAATTTCACCATTGTGTGATCAGATCCTGTCTGTGTTTTTAATCCACTCCTGGTTTTGGTTGCAATATGAGGACCACAATACTGACTGAAATATTCGTAGTGTGAACGCAGCCTAAGAGAGTAATGGTGCATTTACACAGGCAGATTTATCTGACAGATGCTTGAAGCCAAAGCCTGGAACAGACTTTAAACAGGGAACGGATCATAAAGGAAAGAATGAGATTTCTCCTCTTTTCAAATCCATTTCTGGTTTTGGCTTCCAAAATCTGTCAGATAAATCTGTCTATGTAAACGCACCATAAGGGTACTATTACACGGAACGATAATCGGGCGAATCGGCCCGATTCGGCCAATTATCGCTCCGTGTAATAAAGACAAGGATCAGCCGATTATCGTTGTCATTGGCTGATCGTTGATATAGGTTAGAACCTATAATTGTCAAGCACCAACCACACATCGCTACGTGTAATAGGCCCAGTAAGCGAGCGCCCTAACCATCACATAGTGTACGCTGCTGAGTGTAAACAGCGCCACCTACAGTACATGGGACGTACTACCGGGGAATGAAACGGCCATATTGTAAAACATTTACCAGACCTTTGTGAGGCATGTGCCCAGGGCCTCCACCACATAGGGGCTTCACCAGCCCTCACCCTGTCATACCTGCCCCAGATCTTCCTTTATAGGCAATGTCTGTAACACACGGCCTGTGCTGGAGGAGAAGGGAGGAGAGTGCTCTCGGGGCAGCTGCAGCAGGGGACTGTGTGTGAGGGGAATTTATTGTATCTTTTTTCCCCATAGGGAGTTAATACTATAGAGGGACAACACGGAGTTAATATTGTGTGGGGCTGCACAGTATTGTATAATATAGCACCTGTATAGTATTACCCCCTCTGTACAGCCCCCATATAGTATTAACAATGTCCGTGCAGCTCTATATATATAGTATTAACCCTCTTTGTGCCACCCAATATAGTATTAACCCCCTCTGTGAAGCCCAATATAGTCAGTCTGCACAGAGTGGGTTAATACTAAAGAGGGGCTGAACAAAGTGGGTGAATAGTATATAGGGCTGCACAAAGAGGTTTCATTTTATATTGAGCTGCACATAGGGGGTTAATACTATATGGGGACTGAACAGAGGGGTTAATACTATACAGGGGCTCCACAGAAAGGGTCAATACTAAAACAAGACTGCACAGAAGGGTTAATACTATATGGGGTTGCACCTCGGGGTTTAATACTCAAAGGGGGCTGCACAGTGTGGAGAAATATTAAACAGTGCTGTACAGAGGGGGTTAATACTATGAGAGGGATGCACTCTGGGGCTTAATACAAAAAGGGGGCTGCACAGGTAATAGTGAGCAGATAGTTTCTAACCCTACCCAGCGCTGGGGTTAAACCTGCTACACATATACACATATACACACACGCACATATATGTATACACACATATACAGGTACTCATAAAGATACACACACGCACATATATGTATACACACATATACAGGTACTCATAAAGATACACACAGGCACATATACACATACATTCAAACACACATTCAGGCACATATACTGATACAGACACATACAGTCCATACAGTCACATATACACATACTATACATACAGTCATACAGTATATATACATACAGTCACATATACACATACTATACATACAGTATATATACAGTCATATATACACATACAGTACATACAGTCACATATACACAGTCACATATACACATACAGTACATACAGTCACATATACACATACAGTCCATACAGTCACATATACACATACTATACATACAGTATATATACAGACATACAGTATATATACAGTCATATATACACATACAGTACATACAGTCACATATACACAGTCACATATACACATACAGTACATACAGTCACATATACACATACAGTTACCTATACAGTCCATACAGACACATATACACATACAGTACATACAGTCACATATACATTTACAAATACAATCACATATACACATACAATCACATATACACACACAGTACATACAGTCACATATACACATACATTCAAACACACATTCAGGCACGTATACTGATACAGACACATACAGTACATACGGTCACATATACACACACAGAACATACAGTCACATATACAAATTCAGACACCCATACATACCTAGAGGCACATAATGCTGTACACACAGGCACATAGATGCTGTACACACAGGCACATAGATGCTGTACACACAGGCACATAAATGCTGTACACACAGGCACATAGATGCTGTACACACAGGCACATAGATGCTGTACACACAGGCACAGAGATGTTGTACACACAGGCACATAGATGCTGTACACACAGGCACATAGATGCTGTACACACAGGCACATAGATGCTGTACACACAGGCACATAGATGCTGTACACACAGGCACATAGATGCTGTACACACAGGCACATAGATGTTGTACACACAGGCACATAGATGCTGTACACACAGGCACATAGATGCTGTACACACAGGCACATAGATGTTGTACACACAGGCACTTACAATAAGTCCTCTCCTCCCTTTCTCCAGAAGCTTAGGATTTTTTGGCCTGGACAGACTGTGACCTTCCTCCTCCTCTAGCTTCCTTCCTTTGGTCCTGTCTCCTCTGTGTGGGCAGGAACACCTTGTAGAGGAGCAAAGGGGAAACTTAAAATTATTTAAAGGGGTCGGCCGCTTTATAGTAAAAATGCTCAGTGTACAGTATTAGTAGGTGTACTCACTGTATATACTGACAGCAGCTCCCTGTGTACTCACTGTATATACTGACAGCAGCTCCCTGTGTACTCACTGTATATACTGACAGCAGCTCCCTGTGTACTCACTGTATATACTGACAGCAGCTCCCTGTGTACTCACTGTATATACTGACAGCAGCTCCCTGTACTCACTGTATATACTGACAGCAGCTTCCTGTACTCACTGTATATACTGACAGCAGCTCCTTGTGTACTCCCTGTATATACTGACAGCAGCTACCTGTGTACTTACTGTATATACTGACAGCAGCTCCCTGTGTACTTACTGTATATACTGACAGCAGCTTCCTGTACTCACTGTATATACTGACAGCAGCTCCCTGTGTACTCACTGTATATACTGACAGCAGCTCCCTGTACTCACTGTATATACTGACAGCAGCTCCTTGTGTACTCCCTGTATATACTGACAGCAGCTACCTGTGTACTTACTGTATATACTGACAGCAGCTCCCTGTGTACTTACTGTATATACTGACAGCAGCTTCCTGTACTCACTGTATATACTGACAGCACCTCCCTGTGTACTCACTGTATATACTGACAGCAGCTCCCTGTACTCACTGTATATACTGACAGCAGCTCCCTGTGTACTCACTGTATATACTGACAGCAGCTCCCTGTGTACTCACTGTATATACTGACAGCAGCTCCTTGTGTACTCACTGTATATACTGACAGCAGCTCCCTGTGTACTCACTGTATATACTGACAGCAGCTCCCTGTGTACTCACTGTATATACTGACAGAAGCTCCCTGTGTACTTACTGTATATACTGACAGCAGCTTCCTGTACTCACTGTATATACTGACAGCAGCTCCTTGTGTACTCACTGTATATACTGACAGCAGCTCCCTGTGTACTCACTGTATATACTGACAGCAGCTCCCTGTGTACTCCCTGTATATACTGACAGCAGCTCCGTGTACTCCCTGTATATACTGACAGCAGCTCCCTGTGTACTCACTGTATATACTGACAGCAGCACCCTGTGTACTCACTGTATATACTGACAGCCGCTCCCTGTACTCACTGTATATACTGACAGCAGCTCCCTGTGTACTCACTGTATATACTGACAGCCGCTCCCTGTGTACTCACTGTATATACTGACAGCCGCTCCCTGTGTACTCACTGTATATACTGACAGCAGCTCCCTGTGTACTCACTGTATATACTGACAGCAGCTCCCTGTACTCACTGTATATACTGACAGCAGCTCCCTGTGTACTCACTGTATATACTGACAGCAGCTCCCTGTGTATCACTGTGTATACTGACAGCAGCTCCCTGTGTACTCCCTGTATATACTGACAGCAGCCCTCTGTGTACTCACTGTATATACTGACAGCAGCTCCCTGTACTCACTGTATATACTGACAGCAGCTCCCTGTACTCACTGTATATACTGACAGCCGCTCCCTGTGTACTCACTGTATATACTGACAGCCGCTCCCTGTGTACTCACTGTATATACCGACAGCGGCTCCCTGTACTCACTGTATATACCGACAGCAGCTCCCTGTACTCACTGTATATACTGACAGCAGCTCCCTGTACTCACTGTATATACTGACAGCAGCTTCCTGTACTCACTGTATATACTGACAGCAGCTCCTTGTGTACTCCCTGTATATACTGACAGCAGCTACCTGTGTACTTACTGTATATACTGACAGCAGCTCCCTGTGTACTTACTGTATATACTGACAGCAGCTTCCTGTACTCACTGTATATACTGACAGCAGCTCCCTGTGTACTCACTGTATATACTGACAGCAGCTCCCTGTGTACTCACTGTATATACTGACAGCAGCTCCCTGTGTACTCACTGTATATACTGACAGCAGCTCCTTGTGTACTCACTGTATATACTGACAGCAGCTCCCTGTGTACTCACTGTATATACTGACAGCAGCTCCCTGTGTACTCACTGTATATACTGACAGAAGCTCCCTGTGTACTTACTGTATATACTGACAGCAGCTTCCTGTACTCACTGTATATACTGACAGCAGCTCCTTGTGTACTCACTGTATATACTGACAGCAGCTCCCTGTGTACTCACTGTATATACTGACAGCAGCTCCCTGTGTACTCCCTGTATATACTGACAGCAGCTCCGTGTACTCCCTGTATATACTGACAGCAGCTCCCTGTGTACTCACTGTATATACTGACAGCAGCACCCTGTGTACTCACTGTATATACTGACAGCCGCTCCCTGTACTCACTGTATATACTGACAGCAGCTCCCTGTGTACTCACTGTATATACTGACAGCCGCTCCCTGTGTACTCACTGTATATACTGACAGCCGCTCCCTGTGTACTCACTGTATATACTGACAGCAGCTCCCTGTGTACTCACTGTATATACTGACAGCAGCTCCCTGTACTCACTGTATATACTGACAGCAGCTCCCTGTGTACTCACTGTATATACTGACAGCAGCTCCCTGTGTATCACTGTGTATACTGACAGCAGCTCCCTGTGTACTCCCTGTATATACTGACAGCAGCCCTCTGTGTACTCACTGTATATACTGACAGCAGCTCCCTGTACTCACTGTATATACTGACAGCAGCTCCCTGTACTCACTGTATATACTGACAGCCGCTCCCTGTGTACTCACTGTATATACTGACAGCGGCTCCCTGTGTACTCACTGTATATACCGACAGCAGCTCCCTGTACTCACTGTATATACCGACAGCAGCTCCCTGTACTCACTGTATATACTGACAGCAGCTCCCTGTACTCACTGTATATACTGACAGCAGGTCCCTGTGTACTCACTGTATATACTGACAGCAGCTCCCTGTACTCACTGTATATACTGACAGCAGCTCCCTGTGTACTCATTGTATATACTGACAGCAGCTCCCTGTACTCACTGTATATACTGACAGCAGCTTCCTGTACTCACTGTATATACTGACAGCAGCTCCCTGTACTCACTGTATATACTGACAGCAGCTCCTTGTACTCACTGTATATACTGACAGCAGCTCCCTGTGTACTCACTGTATATACTGACAGCAGCTCCTTGTGTACTCACTGTATATACTGACAGCAGCTCCCTGTGTACTCACTGTATATATTGACAGCAGCTCCCTGTGTACTCACTGTATATACTGACAGCAGCTCCCTGTACTCACTGTATATACTGACAGCAGCTTCCTGTACTCACTGTATATACTGACAGTAGCTTCCTGTACTCACTGTATATACTGACAGCAGCTCCCTGTACTCACTGTATATACTGACAGCAGCTCCCTGTGTACCTCATAGAGCTAATATCAGACTCCCCTCCTCCAGGCTGCCCTGCTCTGTGGTGTTTTGGTCCATAAGATTGCTGATATGGAGGAGCATGTGACCAGGCCCCGCCCCCCAGTGTCCACCACTGAGCCTGTATATGTCAATGGAGGACACAGGGGGTGGGGCATGGTCACATGCTCCTCCATATCAGCAATCTTATGGACAGAAACAAAACAGAGCAGGGCAGCCCGGCCTGGAGGAGGGGAGCCTGATATTAGCTTTATGAGGTACACAGGGAGCTGCTGTCAGTGTATACAGTGAGTACACAGGGAGCTGCTGTCAGTATATACATTGAGTACAGGGAGCTGCTGTCAGTATATACAGTGAGTACACAGGGAGCTGCTGTCAGTATATACAGTGAGTACACAGGGAGATGCTGTCAGTATATACAGTGAGTACACAGGGAGCTGCTGTCAGTATATACAGTGAGTACACAGGGAGCTGTTGTCAGTATATACAGTGAGTACACAGGGAGCTGCTGTCAGTATATACAGTGAGTACACAGGGAGCTGCTGTCAGTATATACAGTGAGTACACAGGGAGCTGATGTCAGTATATACAGTGAGTACAGGGAGCTGCTGTCAGTATATACATTGAGTATACAGGGATCTGCTGTAAGTATACACAGTGAATACACAGGGAGCTGCTGTCAGTATTTACAGTGAGTACACAGGGAGCAGCTGTCGGTATATACAGTGAGTACACAGGGAGCTGCTGTCGGTATATACAGTGAGTACACAGGGAGCTGCTGTCAGTATATACAGTTAGTACACAGGGAGCTGCTGTCAGTATATACATTGAGCACAGGGAGCTGCTGTCAGTATATACAGTGAGTACACAGGGAGCTGCTGTCAGTATATACAGTGAGTACACAGGGAGCTGCTGTCAGTATATACAGTGAGTACACAGGGAGCTGCTGTCAGTATATACAGTGAGTACACAGGGAGCTGCTGTCAGTATATACAGTGAGTACAGGGAGCTGCTGTCAGTATATACAGTGAGTACACAGGCAGCTACTGTCAGTATATACAGTGAGTACAGGGAGCTGCTGTCAGTATATACAGTGAGTACAGGGAGCTGCTGTCAGTATATACAGTGAGTACACAGGGAGCTGCTGTCAGTATATACAGTGAGTACACAGGGAGCTGCTGTCAGTATATACAGTGAGTACACAGGGAGCTGCTGTCAGTATATACAGTGAGTACACAGGGAGCTGCTGTCAGTATATACAGTGAGTACAGGGAGCTGCTGTCAGTATATACAGTGAGTACACAGGGAGCTGCAGTCAGTATATACAGTGAGTACACAGGGAGCCGCTGTCAGTATATACAGTGAGTACACAGGCAGCTGCTGTCAGTATATACAGTGAGTACAGGGAGCTGCTGTCAGTATATACAGTGAGCTGCTGTCAGTATATACAGTGAGTACACAGGGAGCCGCTGTCAGTATATACAGTGAGTACAGGGAGCTGCTGTCAGTATATACAGTGAGTACACAGGGAGCTGCTGTCAGTATATACAGTGAGTACAGGGAGCTGCTGTCAGTATATACAGTGAGTACACAGGGAGCTGCTGTCAGTATATACAGTGAGTACAGGGAGCTGCTGTCAGTATATAAAGTGAATACAGGGAGCTGCTGTCAGTATATACAGTGAGTACACAGGGAGCTGCTGTCAGTATATACAGCGAGCACACAGGGAGCCGCTGTCAGTATATACAGTGAGTACACAGGGAGCTGCTGTCAGTATATACATTGAGTACAGGGAGCTGCTGTCAGTATATACAGTGAGTACAGGGAGCTGCTGTCAGTATATACAGTGAGTACACAGGGAGCTGCTGTCAGTATATACATTGAGTACACAGGGAGCTGCTGTCAGTATATACATTGAGTACACAGGGAGCTGCTGTCAGTATATACAGTGAGTATACAGGGAGCTGATGTCAGTATATACAGTGAGTACACAAGGAGCTGCTGTCAGTATATACAGTGAGTACAGGGAGCTGCTGTCAGTATATACAGTGAGTACAGGGAGCTGCTGTCAGTATATACAGTGAGTACAGGGAGCTGCTGTCAGTATATACAGTGAGTATACAGGGAGCTGATGTCAGTATATACAGTGAGTACACAGGGAGCTGCTGTCAGTATATACAGTGAGTACACAGGGAGCTGCTGTCAGTATATACAGTGAGTACAGGGAGCTGCTGTCAGTATATACAGTGAGTATACAGGGAGCTTCTGTCAGTATATACAGTGAGTACACAAGGAGCTGCTGTCAGTATATACATTGAGTACACAGGGAGCCGCTGTCAGTATATACAGTGAGTACACAGGGAGCTGCTGTCAGTATATACAGTGAGTACAGGGAGCTGCTGTCAGTATATACAGTGAGCTGCTGTCAGTATATACAGTGAGTACACAGGGAGCTGCTGTCAGTATATACAGTTAGTGCACAGGGAGCTGCTGTCAGTATATACAGTGAGTACACAGGGAGCTGCTGTCAGTATATACATTGAGTACACAGGGAGCAGCTGTCGGTATATACAGTGAGTACACAGGGAGCTGCTGTCAGTATATACAGTGAGTACACAGGGAGCTGCTGTCAGTATATACATTGAGTACACAGGGAGCTGCTGTCAGTATATATAGTGAGCACACAGGGAGCTGCTGTCAGTATATACAGTGAGTACACAGGGAGCTGCTGTCGGTATATACAGTTAGTGCACAGGGAGCTGCTGTCAGTATATACAGTGAGTACACAGGGAGCTGCTGTCAGTATATACATTGAGTACACTTACTAATACTTTGTACTGACCTATTTTACTATAAAGTGTCCGACCCCTTTAATGAAGGTCAGGATCAGCCAGGTGTCAGCCTCTTCCATCTGGGAGGACAGACAGTGACAATATCCGGGAACGTTGCTTGTGAGGCACAGCTATTGGATGTTCGGTTTGCGGTCCATGGTGCTGAACACAGAGCTGAAGCTGCACAAAAAGCAACTTTCTGTGCTATTAAGATATATTGGCAATCTGATAGCAGCATGCCATTGTGGGGGTAATTCTGGTCTTCTCTGATATGCTACACTACCTTCCAATTGAGAAAACTTGTCCTAGATCGGATTCAATTTGGGGGCTTCCAAGATGATGTCCATGTTCCAAACATAGCCTAGAAGACAGGCCTCCTCCTCCATTACTTGCTGGTGTGTTCTGATATGACTGTGGCCGTATGACTCCCCCTGTACATCAATGATGCAATGCAGGACAGGTGGGGGAGACAGGAGGCTTGGACGCTGCAGCTCAGCAAATCTCTTTGACACTTGAGCTTAGAAGGAAAACATGATTTTCTAACTTTGCATATGGTCATCAGCTAAGAGCACACCTGAAGCTCTGAGCATGATTAGAGGCTGACAGATTCCATTGACAGAGATTATCCAGAATTAGAAAAACATAGCTGCTTTCTTCCAGGAAAAGCGTCACCCCTGTTTGCAGGTTGAGTGAGGTATTACAACTCGGCCCTATTCCCTGTAATGCCGCACAGAAAATGAGGCCAAGATTGTTGCTAGATAATTCCTTTAATACTTACTGTAGTGGATGAACCAGCAACTTCAATAGAATGTCTGCTGCAAGTAGCCTGGAGGCGTCATCCCCTCTTACATGTACAGCACAGGTGATGGTCGGTGACACGGCTCAGCAGGGTCCTTACATGACTTTATTCCTTGTGCGACTGTTCACTCCAACCTTTGTCTGTACAGATACCCCGGCCTGACTGTACACCGCTCTACTGGGCTAGCATCATTCCGACCACAATACACCGCTCTACTGGGCTAGCATCATTCCAAACACGATACACCGCTCTACTGGGCTAGCATCATTCCGACCACAATACACCGCTCTACTGGGCTAGCATCATTCCAAACACGATACACCGCTCTACTGGGCTAGCATCATTCTGACCACAATACACCGCTCTACTGGGCTAGCATCATTCTGACCACAATACACCGCTCTACTGGGCTAGCATCATTCTGACCACAATACACCGCTCTACTGGGCTAGCATCATTCCGACCACAATACACCGCTCTACTGGGCTAGCATCATTCCAAACACAATACACCGCTCTACTGGGCTAGCATCATTCAGACCACAATACACCGCTCTACTGGGCTAGCATCATTCTGACCACAATACACCGCTCTACTGGGCTAGCATCATTCTGACCACAATACACCGCTCTACTGGGCTAGCATCATTCCGACCACAATACACCGCTCTACTGGGCTAGCATCATTCCGACCACAATACACCGCTCTACTGGGCTAGCATCATTCCGACCACAATACACCGCTCTACTGGGCTAGCATCATTCCGACCACAATACACCGCTCTACTGGGCTAGCATCATTCTGACCACAATACACCGCTCTACTGGGCTAGCATCATTCTGACCACGATACACCGCTCTACTGGGCTAGCATCATTCTGACCACAATACACCGCTCTACTGGGCTAGCATCATTCCGACCACAATACACCGCTCTACTGGGCTAGCATCATTCCGACCACAATACACCGCTCTACTGGGCTAGCATCATTCCGACCACAATACACCGCTCTACTGGGCTAGCATCATTCCGACCACAATACACCGCTCTACTGGGCTAGCATCATTCTGACCACAATACACCGCTCTACTGGGTTAGCATCATTCTGACCACAATACACCGCTCTACTGGGCTAGCATCATTCTGACCACAATACACCGCTCTACTGGGCTAGCATCATTCTGACCACAATACACCGCTCTACTGGGCTAGCATCATTCTGACCACAATACACCGCTCTACTGGGCTAGCATCATTCTGACCACGATTCACCGCTCTACTGGGCTAGCATCACACTGACCACAATACACCGCTCTACTGGGCTAGCATCATTCTGACCACAATACACCGCTCTACTGGGCTAGCATCATTCTGACCACAATACACCGCTCTACTGGGCTAGCATCATTCCGACCACAATACACCGCTCTACTGGGCTAGCATCATTCTGACCACAATACACCGCTCTACTGGGCTAGCATCATTCTGACCAAAATACACCGCTCTACTGGGCTAGCATCATTCCGACCACAATACACCGCTCTACTGGGCTAGCATCATTCCGACCACAATACACCGCTCTACTGGGCTAGCATCATTCCGACCACAATACACCACTCTACTGGGCTAGCATCATTCCGACCACAATACACCGCTCTACTGGGCTAGCATCATTCCGACCACAATACACCGCTCTACTGGGCTAGCATCATTCCGACCACAAAACACCGCTCTACTGGGCTAGCATCATTCCGACCACAATACACCGCTCTACTGGGCTAGCATCATTCTGACCACAATACACCGCTCTACTGGGCTAGCATCATTCTGACCACAATACACCGCTCTACTGGGCTAGCATCATTCTGACCACAATACACCGCTCTACTGGGCTAGCATCATTCCGACCACAATACACCGCTCTACTGGGCTAGCATCATTCCGACCACAATACACCGCTCTACTGGGCTAGCATCATTCCGACCACAATACACCACTCTACTGGGCTAGCATCATTCCGACCACAATACATGCTTTCTGTAAGGAAATTCTACAGCAACCGATGCCCTTGCAATTGCAGCAATCATCTGGCACACACACACCACTCATACCGCGCGCCTGTGTACACCACACACACACACCACATACACCACACACACACCACTCATACCGCGCGCCCGTGTACACCACACACACACCACATACACCACACACACACCACTCATACCGCGCGCCCGTGTACACCACACACACACCACATACACCACACACACACCACATACACCACACACACACCACTCATACCGCGCGCCCGTGTACACCACACACACACCACATACACCACACACACACCACATACACCACACACACACCACTCATACCGCGCGCCCGTGTACACCACACACACACCACATACACCACACACACACCACTCATACCGCGCGCCCGTGTACACCACACACACACCACACACACACCACACACCACTCATACCGCGCGCCCGTGTACACCACACACACATACACCACACACACATACACCACACACACACACCACTCATACCACACGCCCGCGTACACCATACACACACACCACATACACCACACACACACCACTCATACCGCGCGCCCGTGTACACCACACACACACCACATACACCACACACACACCACTCATACCGCGCGCCCGTGTACACCACATACACCACACACACACCACACACATACACCACACACACACCACTCATACCGCACGCCCGCGTACACCACTGCTGCCATTGCTGCCATTTCTGGCTTCTATACCTGATCATCTTCCCAGGTTCCCCTGTGTATATGAGCTGGTGATGGAGGCTCCGGCCTGGTCTCCCTCAGTAATGTTCTCTCATCATGACATAAAATATAACAGACAATTCACAGGTGTTTTTATTAGACAGGAATGTGCTGCAGGTATTACAGGCGGCCTATAACGGAGCATATCCGGCATTCAGCAGAGCCGTCTCCTGGAAGAGAAGATCACACAACTTATTCACATACAACTAACAAACAAACAAATAAAACTATTTCTGTGAATGTTACCAAGATGTTTTTCTGGTTGTTTTTTTTTTTGCAGCTTTTCCGAGTTATTTCTTTAAATGATTTGGGTTGTAGCTGCTTTTTGTGGTGACTTTTTTGTGGCATTTTTTAAATATCATGTTATTCAGTGTGAAAAAGAAGGAAAAAGATTGGGGGAGAAATGACTGGCAGAAGAAACAATCGCCATACGTAGAGGGAGAGAAGACATGAAGGCTATGTTCACACACCCGCTTTTTAGGCTTTTTGATCGTCGTCTTTCAGGACAGTTGTCATTTTGAGGCCAGATAACGTCCATCATTATACAATAACGGCTGTTTTTTGGCCTCTTGATGTCGATTAACCTAAAAGGTGGTAAGTGAGCATAGTGATGAAACAACATGGCTCATACACCAACCATCTGCCTTCGCAAAAGGCTGTACTTCTTGTATTATTATTGAGGTAAAAGTAGTACTAAAAGTTAGCCACTAGATGTCGCTGTATTATGTATACATATATGTGGAAGCTGCACAGCTGAAGGATCACAAAGGGTTATTGTGTTTGTGTGTCACCACAATCTGTAGACCAGTAAGAGTCTATTCTTCTCTCCTATCATCTCCCTCCTCTCTTCATCTGTTGCTCTCTTTCACCCACTCACAGTGCACGGTACACGCTAGAGAGGAAGCTAGTCACATGGGTGGAGGAGGAGCATGAGCTTTTCATTCTGGATGTTGTGGAGGAAGGACACGAGCCAGATAGCTCTCCACAGTGGTCCTATCTGGGCCCTGGCCCTCTACCTGGTCCCCATACCTACAGGTTCAGTCTTGGTCAGTACCCCACATGGGAAGGAAGCAGGACAGTACACTGCAACCAACTTCTTTATTAATTACACCCAAAGCACTATGCAATGTTAAACTTATTTTAAGAGAGGACAAGCCAGAGATAACCTCAACCCACGCCGGGGACAAGGAGAAGTCACAGAGCAGGACAGTATACACTACAGAGCCAAAAAGCCAGGAACTAATCCGGACAGAGCAAAGTTGCAGTAGCCTATGAACTCTATCTCGCAGCGCAGGTGTCAACCAGGGAACCCTCAGCATTCCACTCCTCCCAGGTATCAAGGTCTGGGGCCTGTGTCACCCATTAGGAAGGTTCAGCCGAGTCTAGTGGGCATAAGGTGGTGCGAAGACGGAAGTCAAAGGTCAACACACAGGCACAAATGTTCTTCATATTCTTTTTCTTATTCTTTTTACCTCAGTATTCTACCTCATCCTCCAACATCCCGGCAGAGCACATTACTACATGCGTTAAGACTCTCACGGCACCCTCCTCTCTGCTACTCTACCTATCGTATTACTCAGCACAACTCAACCAACACGACTATCTCCTACACCGCACTTCTACCAAAGATCTGGTCGTTCTCATAGCAAGTGGCGTCTATTGGAACTTTGTCAAGTATTTTAGAGACTTTAACTAAGGAGACCGTATACTATGACTTCTGTCTTACCTGCTGCACATTTACAAGTAGTAAACTACTCAACTTTATTCCGAGACTCTGTGGTTATTCATCACCACCTGCACATACACCGCAGCCTTGGGACATTTCCCCTTTCTGTGGGTGGCGGGTCTGACTATCCGGGGGGTCATTACTGCTCTGGGCACCTGTGACTACATCATCTGTGACTACACTATCCCAAGGGACCCGGTAGCAACTCGGCAGGACACCGACCACAGGGGAGAAGGGTACATGATAAAATAAAAGCAGACGTGCCATCACACCTGTGTGCCCACCTGGCACTGGCGTCACATGACAAAACCCTAAGGTCCGGCTGTATCTCGGCCATCCACCACCGGAGTGGTGTCACACTACAACACCTAGCAAGTGACCGGCCGCTCCTCCGATATAACATTACACCGGGGGTCACCACACAGATACCTGGTAAATCCCTTCATCAGTATCTAACAATGGAATCTGTTCTACCTGTGACAGGGCCTTATTTACTTCACTATGTATACATGGTGGCATCCCCTGCAGCATGGTGATAGTACATAGAGGATACAGCAGACACAGCATGATAGTACATAGAGAATACAGCAGATACAGCATGATAGTACATAGAGGATACAGCAGACACAGCATGATAGTACATAGAGGATACAGCATGGTGATAGTACATAGAGAATACAGCAGACACAGCATGGTGATAGTACATAGAGGATACAGCAGACACAGCATGGTGATAGTACATAGAGAATACAGCAGACACAGCATGGTGATAGTACATAGAGAATACAGCATGGTGATAGTACATAGAGGATACAGCAGACACAGCATGGTGATAGTACATAGAGAATACAGCAGACACAGCATGATAGTACATAGAGAATACAGCAGACACAGCATGGTGATAGTACATAGAGAATACAGCAGACACAGCATGGTGATAGTACATAGAGAATACAGCAGACACAGCATGGTGATAGTACATAGAGAATACAGCAGACACAGCATGATGGTACATAGAGAATACAGCAGACACAGCATGATGGTACATAGAGAATACAGCAGACACAGCATGGTGATAGTACATAGAGGATACAGCAGACAGCATGGTGATAGTACATAGAGAATACAGCAGACACAGCATGGTGATAGTACATAGAGAATACAGCAGACACAGCATGATAGTACATAGAGGATACAGCAGACAGCATGGTGATAGTACATAGAGAATACAGCAGACACAGCATGGTGATAGTACATAGAGAATACAGCAGACACAGCATGATAGTACATAGAGGATACAGCAGATACAGCATGGTGATAGTACATAGAGGATACAGCAGACACAGCATGATAGTACATAGAGAATACAGCAGATACAGCATGGTGATAGTACATAGAGAATACAGCAGACACAGCATGGTGATAGTACATAGAGGATACAGCTGATACAGCATGGTGATAGTACATAGAGGATACAGCAGACACAGCATGATAGTACATAGAGAATACAGCAGACACAGCATGGTGATAGTACATAGAGGATACAGCTGACACAGTATGGTGATAGTATATAGAGAATACAGCAGACACAGCATGGTGATAGTACATAGAGGATACAGCAGACACAGCATGATAGTACATAGAGGATACAGCAGACACAGCATGATAGTACATAGAGGATACAGCATGGTGATAGTACATAGAGGATACAGCAGACACAGCATGATAGTACATAGAGGATACAGCAGACACAGCATGATAGTACATAGAGGATACAGCAGATACAGCATGGTGATAGTACATAGAGAATACAGCAGACACAGCATGGTGATAGTATATAGAGAATACAGCAGACACAGCATGGTGATAGTACATAGAGGATACAGCAGACACAGCATGGTGATAGTATATAGAGAATACAGCAGACACAGCATGGTGATAGTACATAGAGGATACAGCAGATACAGCATGGTGATAGTACATAGAGAATACAGCAGACACAGCATGGTGATAGTATATAGAGAATACAGCAGACACAGCATGGTGATAGTACATAGAGGATACAGCAGACACAGCATGATAGTACATAGAGGATACAGCAGACACAGCATGATAGTACATAGAGGATACAGCAGATACAGCATGGTGATAGTACATAGAGAATACAGCAGACACAGCATGATAGTACATAGAGAATACAGCAGATACAGCATGGTGATAGTATATAGAGGATACAGCAGACACAGCATGGTGATAGTATATAGAGGATACAGCAGACACAGCATGGTGATAGTACATAGAGGATACAGCAGACACAGCATGGTGATAGTACATAGAGAATACAGCAGACACAGCATGGTGATAGTACATAGAGGATACAGCAGACACAGCATGGTGATAGTACATAGAGAATACAGCAGACACAGCATGGTGATAGTACATAGAGGATACAGCAGACACAGCATGGTGATAGTACATAGAGGATACAGCAGACACAGCATGATAGTACATAGAGAATACAGCAGACACAGCATGGTGATAGTATATAGAGGATACAGCAGACACAGCATGGTGATAGTACATAGAGGATACAGCAGACACAGCATGGTGATAGTACATAGAGGATACAGCAGACACAGCATGGTGATAGTACATAGAGAATACAGCAGACACAGCATGGTGATAGTATATAGAGGATACAGCAGACACAGCATGGTGATAGTACATAGAGGATACAGCAGACACAGCATGGTGATAGTACATAGAGGATACAGCAGACACAGCATGATAGTACATAGAGAATACAGCAGACACAGCATGGTGATAGTACATAGAGGATACAGCAGACACAGCATGGTGATAGTATATAGAGAATACAGCAGACACAGCATGGTGATAGTACATAGAGGATACAGCAGACACAGCATGATAGTACATAGAGGATACAGCTGACCTAGGATTGCCATACTTACAATAAGGTCATAAAATTTCTCTCCCATTGCCTCTTGGTAAAAGTGCTGGTGCTGCTGATATTCCTGACTGTTTCTCTGTAACTTCCTCTGCTTCTTCTCCAGACTTTCTAGGACCAGCATAGAGAGCTCCTTGCCCTTCTTACTCCTCTGCGTGGCCAGGAATTTCTTCATATTACTTACTGTCAGCAAATCATTATTAACCTGAGAAAAAGGAGAGAATTGGAATAAATCCCGGCACACAGAATAATAATAATAATAATATTAATAATAATAATAATAATAATAATAATAATAATAATAATAATGTAATGCCAACAGATTTGGCGGCTTATTAGCACAGACCACCACATTATATGGTAACAGGGATCATTCCCATATATTACTTTCCATCCTAGTTTGTACATTACCTTGTCTTGTTTTGTGCTGGTACTTTTTTTTTTTTTGTCATGTTTTTGTGGTTCTGCACTGGCACTTTATATATATATATCCTGGATTGTGTGTCCCTAATGGTATTGCACTATTACTGTATGTGACATATCGCTATTAGCTGCTTGAGTCCCTTATACTGAGGGGTGTACAGCTGTATACTATTGTCACGGCCGCCCGTGCCGCTCCTTCTGCCCAGCGCCGCCCAGCCCCGCTACCTACTTGTAGCAGGAGATCCCCTGCACCTCCTGGGGCTCCTGTCATATCTCCCTCCTTGACCCCCGGCGTCTGCGCTGCATGCCGTGGAGTCTCAGTGTCCCAGAGCCGACTCTGCTATGTCTTAAAGGGACAGTGTCCTCACAATTGGTCTGGCCAATTTCCCTGCCCCTAGTAAAGGCTGCCCCTTCCTGTGTCCCTTGCCGGATCTATAGTGCTCATAGCCTATCTGAGAAAGCGTTCCCTAAGTTACTGTGATTTCTAGTGTACCAGTCCTTTGCTTACGTTCCTGACTCCGTCCTTGTCTGCCGCCTGCCCTGACCTCTCTGCCTGTCCCAGACTACGTCCCTGCCTTACGTCCTTGTACCTCGCCTCTCCTCGCCACCTACACAAGCAAGTCGCTCCAGGGGTAGCGACCTGGGGGTCGCCTGCCGCAGCAAGCCCATCCTGCCTTGCGGCGGGCTCTGGTGAAGACCAGCGGCCCCTTAGACTCCGCTCCCTGGTGCGGCTTAGTGCCATCACTTGTGTGGGCTACGCGGATCCACTGACCCCAGCCGTTACAGTTAGATCCGGCCATGGATCCCGGCGAGGTGCCAGACATCCGAAGCCTCACCCGAGTGGTCGCTCAACAGAGCCAGCAGATCGCTCAGCAGTCTCAACAGATGTAGTGTATCCTCTCTCCGTCTCGGAAACCCAGGCCATGACGGAGTATATAAAAGGAGAATCTTCAGAGAGGCTTTATTGGAAAGTCCACGTCCCCCGCAGGAGTGGGTTTCTTCTTTGTACAAAAGAAGGATGGCTCCCTGAGGCCCTGCATCGATTATAGGGGTCTCAATAAGATTACTCTCAAGAACAGATACCCTCTTCCTCTGATCTCGGAGTTGTTTGACCGCTTCCAGGGGGCCCAGGTTTTCTCCAAGCTCGACCTGCGAGGTGCATATAATCTAATTTGCATCCGCGAGGGAGATGAATGGAAGATGGCCTTTAATACCCGAGATGGCCACTACGAATACCTGGTCATGCCCTTTGGCCTTTGTAATGCGCCAGCCTTCTTCCAAGATTTTGTGAATGAGATTTTTCGTGACCTGCTCTACGCCTGTGTGGTGGTATATTTAGATGATATCCTCATCTATTCCCCCAACTTGGACTTTCATGTCAATCATGTACGTTTGGTACTCCAACGTCTGAGGGAGAACCGCTTGTACGCCAAACTGGAGAAATGTCTATTTAATCAATCCAGCCTCCCTTTTCTCGATTATATTGTCTCTAACAAGGGTCTCCAGATGGATCCCACTAAACTTTCGTCTGTCCTCCAGTGGCCGCGCCCCGTCGGACTTCGTGGCATCCAGCGCTTTCTTGGCTTCGCCAATTATTACCGGCAATTCATTTCGCACTATTCCACGCTTGTTGCACCTATTGTCAGTCTTACCCTAAGGTATGGCCACCTGAGCAGAAGAAGCCTTTCAACGCCTTAAGATGTCCTTCGCCTTGGCACCCATCCTGTCTCGCCCAGATCCCACCAGACCTTTCTCCGTGGAGGTAGACGCATCTTCTGTAGGTGCGGTGCTGGAGCGGTTCTTACACAAAAAGCCAAGGGTTAGATCCGCACCTGCGGCTTCTTCTCTAAAACCTTTTCTCCAGCCGAGAAGAATTATACCATTGGAGATCGTAAACTCTTGGCTATCAAGTTGGCCCATGAAGAGTGGCGTCACCTTCTGGATGGAGCTAGACATCCGGTCAACATCTTTACGGATCACAAAAATCTTCTGTACCTCCAGACGGTCCAGTGCCTTAATCCAAGGCAAGCCCGTTGGTCTCTCTTCTTTGCCCGTTTTAATTTCTTCATTCATTTTCGCCCCGCGGAGAAAAACATCAAGGCCGATACCCTATCCCGCGCTTCTGATGTCCTGGGACAAGACTCTACTATGGCTCATAGCCATAGAGAAAGCGTTCCCTAAGTTACTGTGATTTCTAGTGTACCAGTCCTTTGCTTACGTTCCTGACTTCCTTGTCTGCCTCCTGCCCTGACCTCTCTGCCTGTCCCAGACTATGTCCCTGCCTTACGTCCTTATACCTCGCCTCTCCTCGCCACCTACACAAGCAAGTCGCGCCAGGGGTAGCGTCCTGGGGGTCGCCTGCCGCAGCAAGCCCATCCTGCCTTGTGGCGGGCTCTGGTGAAGACCAGCGGCCCCTTAGACTCCGCTCCCTGGTGCGGCTTAGTGCCATCGCTTGTGTGGGCTACGCGGATCCACTGACCCCAGCCGTTACAACTATAGGCTATCTTCACACTATGTATGAGTCCGGCCGTAGTTCGTACGCAGCCGTACATGTTCGGCTGAAAGTATGGCCGTGGGAAAAATAGACATGCGGCCGGATTGTGAACATGCAGGCGAACCGCGAACATACGCCCGTAGTAGAGTTATGCTTCCCTAGCTTGTTTCGAAGCGATCTGAAACAGGTCAATTACTTGGAAATCTTCGCTCAGCCCAATAAACCTCACAGAACCTTTTGGATCTAAAAATCACGTTCAATTTGGCTGAAATAAGTACTCCGTACGGGACCGCATGGAAATCCACGGCCGTGAGTTGGAACATTTCCGTCCTCAAATAATGGTCTTGTTCATTTTTCACGGCGCCGTATACAATCCGGCCGTAAGCTCATATGTAGTGTGCATTGTGCGGCCGTATATCGTATACTTTCAAGCGAACGCATCAACCTCAAAACTACGTGCGCATATTCGCGGTTCGCACTACGGCCAGAAAGATACGTAGTGTGAACATAGCCAGGGCCGGTTTTAGACAAAATGTGGCCCTGGGCAAAGTTGAAGGTGGGGCCCCAAATGCTAAAACATTGTAGCAGCAATTTAAGGTCCCAATACTTTTTTGTCAGCGGTTGGCGCGCTGCTCGAGGTGGGGTGATCTTCTGTGACCTTAAATAAGACCCCTCTGTGCCCTATATAGTAGATAGGTCCCTCTGTGCCTCCATAGTACATATAGTCGGTATCCCTCTGTAGGTAATTCTTCTGGTAGTTACCTCCACCACCCAGTATGTAGTATCCACCAATATAGGAGGCATCTCACTGTAGGTTTTACACCTGTTAGCTAGCCCCCTGATAGTTGCCCCCTCAGCAGATAGCAGCTCCCCTGTTCCCCCCCCCCCCCCCAGCACATAGCATCTCCACTGATAGTTGCCCCCTCAGCAGATAGCATCTCCACTGATAGTTAAATGCCCCCCCACCCCCAGCACATAGCATCTCCTAGGGCTGGGGTGATGTGGGCAAAAAATAAAATCTTGTTTTTTCTTTTCTCGATTTTTTTTATTTATTTTTTGATGGGTGTAGTAGTATAGGCATAGTGGATAAGGGGTGTAGCAATAGTAGAAGCATATAAGATGAGGGGTGTAGTAGTAGATAAGGGGAGTAGCAGTTTTGGGAGTAGTAGTAGTATCAGGAGTGGAGGTAATAATAGCAATGGTAGTAGAGCAGTATTGGGGGTAGTAGTAGAGCAGTATTGGGGGTAGTAGTAGAGCAGTATTGGGGGTAGTAGTAGAGCAGTATTGGGGGTAGTAGTAGAGCAGTATTAGGAGTAGTATTGGGGGTAGTAGTAGGGCAGTATGGGGGTAGTAGTAGAGCAGTATTGGGGGTAGTAGTAGAGCAGTATTAGGAGTAGTAGTAGGGCAGTATTGGGAGTAGTAGTAGAGCAGTATTAGGAGTAGTATTGGGGTAGTAGTAGGGCAGTATTTGTGGTAGTAGTAGGGCAGTATTGGGGGTAGTAGAGCAGTATTTGGAGTAGTATTGGGGGTAATAGTAGGGCACTATTGGGGGTAGTAGTAGAGCAGTATTAGGAGTAGTATTGATGGTGGTAGTAGTAGGGCACTATTGGGGGTAGTAGTAGGGCAGTATTAGGAGTAGTATTGAGGGTAGTAGTAGAGCAGTATTAGGAGTAGTATTGGGGGTAATAGTAAGGCACTATTGGGGGTAGTAGTAGGGCAGTATTAGGAGTAGTATTGGGGTAATAGTAGGACACTATTGGGGGTAGTAGTAGAGCAATATTAGGAGTAGTATTGGGGGTAGTAGTAGAGCAGTATTAGGAGTAGTATTGGGGGTAATAGTAGGGCAGTATTAGGAGTAGTATTGATGGTGGTAGTAGTAGGGCACTATTGGGGGTAGTAGTAGAGCAATATTAGGAGTAGTATTGGGGGTAATAGTAGGGCACTATTGGGGGTAGTAGTAGGGCAGTATTAGGAGTAGTATTGGGGTAATAGTAGGGCACTATTGGGGGTAGTAGTAGAGCAATATTAGGAGTAGTATTGGGGGTAGTAGTAGGGCACTACTGGGGGTAGTAGTAGGGCAGTATTAGGAGTAGTATTGGAGTAGTAGTAAGGCATTATTGGGGGTAGTAGTAGAGCAGTATTAGGAGTAGTATTGATGGTGGTAGTAGTAGGGCACTATTGGGGGTAGTAGTAGAGCAGTATTAGGAGTAGTATTGATGGTGGTAGTAGTAGGGCACTATTGGGGGTAGTAGAGCAGTATTAGGAGTAGTATTGATGGTGGTAGTAGTAGGGCACTATTGGGGGTAGTAGTAGAGCAGTATTAGGAGTAGTATTGATGGTGGTAGTAGTAGGGCACTATTGGGGGTAGTAGAGCAGTATTAGGAGTAGTATTGATGGTGGTAGTAGTAGGGCACTATTGGGGGTAGTAGAGCAGTATTAGGAGTAGTATTGATGGTGGTAGTAGTAGGGCACTATTGGGGGTAGTAGTAGAGCAGTATTAGGAGTAGTATTGATGGTGGTAGTAGTAGGGCACTATTGGGGGTAGTAGTAGAGCAGTATTAGGAGTAGTATTGATGGTGGTAGTAGTAGGGCACTATTGGGGGTAGTAGTAGGGCAGTATTAGGAGTAGTATTGGGGGTAGTAGTAGAGCAGTATTAGGAGTAGTATTGGGGGTAGTAGTAGGGCAGTATGGGGGTAGTAGTAGAGCAGTATTGGGGGTAGTAGTAGAGCAGTATTAGGAGTAGTAGTAGGGCAGTATTGGGAGTAGTAGTAGAGCAGTATTAGGAGTAGTATTGGGGTAGTAGTAGGGCAGTATTTGTGGTAGTAGTAGGGCAGTATTGGGGGTAGTATTGGGGGTAATAGTAGGGCACTATTGGGGGTAGTAGTAGAGCAGCATTTGGAGTAGTATTGGGGGTAATAGTAGGGCAGTATTAGGAGTAGTATTGATGGTGGTAGTAGTAGGGCACTATTGGGGGTAGTAGTAGGGCAGTATTAGGAGTAGTATTGAGGGTAGTAGTAGAGCAGTATTAGGAGTAGTATTGGGGGTAATAGTAGGGCACTATTGGGGGTAGTAGTAGGGAAGTATTGGGGGGCAGTATTTGGAGTAGTATTGGGGGTAATAGTAGGGTACTATTGGGGGTAGTAGTAGGGCAGTATTAGGAATAGTATTGGGGTAATAGTAGGACACTATTGGGGGTAGTAGTAGAGCAGTATTAGGAGTAGTATTGATGGTGGTAGTAGTAGGGCACTATTGGGGGTAGTAGTAGAGCAGTATTAGGAGTAGTATTGGGGGTAATAGTAGGGCACTATTGGGGGTAGTAGTAGGGCAGTATTAGGAGTAGTATTGGGGTAATAGTAGGGCACTATTGGGGGTAGTAGTAGAGCAATATTAGGAGTAGTATTGGGGGTAGTAGTAGGGCACTACTGGGGGTAGTAGTAGGGCAGTATTAGGAGTAGTATTGGAGTAGTAGTAAGGCACTATTGGGGGTAGTAGTAGAGCAGTATTAGGAGTAGTATTGATGGTGGTAGTAGTAGGGCACTATTGGGGGTAGTAGTAGAGCAGTATTAGGAGTAGTATTGATGGTGGTAGTAGTAGGGCACTATTGGGGGTAGTAGAGCAGTATTAGGAGTAGTATTGATGGTGGTAGTAGTAGGGCACTATTGGGGGTAGTAGAGCAGTATTAGGAGTAGTATTGATGGTGGTAGTAGTAGGGCACTATTGGGGGTAATAGTAGAGCAGTATTAGGAGTAGTATTCGGAGTAGTAGAGCAGTATTAGGAGTAGTATTGGGGGTAATAGTAGGGCACTATTGGGGGTAGTAGTAGGGCAGTATTAGGAGTAGTATTGGGGGTAATAGTAGGGCACTATTGGGGGTAGTAGTAGGGCAGTATTAGGAGTAGTATTGGGGGTAATAGTAGGGCACTATTGGGGGTAATAGTAGGGCAGTATTAGGAGTAGTATTGGGGGTAATAGTAGGGCACTATTGGGGGTAGTAGTAGAGCAGTATTAGGAGTAGTATTGATGGTGGTAGTAGTAGGGCAGTATTAGGAGTAGTATTGGGGGTAGTAGTAGGGCAGTATTAGGAGTAGTATTGGGGTAGTAGTAGGGCACTATTGGGGGTAATAGTAGGGCAGTTTTAGGAGTAGTATTGGGGGTAATAGTAGAGCAGTATTAGGAGTAGTATTGGGGGTAGTAGTAGGGCAGTATTAGGAGTAGTATTGGGGTAGTAGTAGGGCACTATTGGGGGTAATAGTAGGGCAGTATTAGGAGTAGTATTGGGGGTAGTAGTAGAGCAGTATTAGGAGTAGTATTGGGGGTAGTAGTAGAGCAGAGGAGAGATACGGGGGTACTTTATCATACAGGATACTGTGTGATTCAGCACCCACCTCCATCATGTACTGCTCAGGGCCTGGTGCCCATAGATACAGAGGGAGGAGGGCCCTGAACAGTATATGGTGGAAGGGGGGACTGCATCATACAAGATCCCCTGCCCCCTTCCTGTATACTGTTCGCTAGGCTAGTATATGGGGAGGGGGTTACTGTTTTATAAAGACACCCGAGGCTCCGCCCACCCGCGGCCGTAAGCACCGCCCCCTGGCCACAAGTCCCGCCCCCAGTCTCCGTGACCCTCTAACCCCCCCCCCCCCCCCCCCCTCTATTTCTTTACCTGGGCTTGCCGTTCCTCCTCTTCTGTAGGGCACAGGCAGCTCTGCAGGAGGGGCGCTCCGTCCTCACAGCTCAGCTCCTTCGTTCATTAGTGGAGCAGGGGAGCTGCTTGTGCTGCTCTGCTTCCTGCTCCACTAATGAAGGAAGGAGCTAGGGGGCCCCTGGGGGATGGGGGCCCTGGGCAAGTGCCTACTTTGCCCCCCCCTAACGCCGGCCCTGAACATAGCCATATACTGTGTCCTATCAGGAGGACAGATTCTTTTCTTTTTCTGTGTTTTTGAATGTATTGTGTTTCTCGTTGTCTATAGATAGAGAATATGTTTTTATACGTTATCACGAGGTGCAGCTCATCTATGTCTTCCTGTAATTACTTATCCTGTGATGTGTTACAGCCATGTCAATGGGAAATGTCTATCGGATAAGTAAGAACTTACGGGTAAAGGAGGATGTTCCCCATCCATAAAATGGCCGTCCCACATTTCCACCGTCATACTGCCAAATCTCTTGTTGATCGCTATGGTTTTTTTCTTCAACCCTTCTGCAATGGCGACTTTCACAGAAGTCACAGATACCGACTGTAGAAATGCCTGTAAGTAAGACAATGGAGAGTTATTTGTGGAAAACCATGAGATTTTGGGTGCGTTATGGTTTTAGTTTGCCCCTTTCCAAGCAGTCCCAATCATTTCCACTTTATTCTGTAATACTTTGTAACTAGCGTTTAGGCTTCACATCATTCTCCTCCAAGGAAAGCGAAACTACACAGAAAACAAGGCGGCCCAATGTAAGCCAAGGTCAGAAGCAATGACACAAAACACTTTTACTGAAAGAGTAGTAGATGCTCGGAGCAAACTTCCAGCAGATGTGGTTGGAAGATCCCCAGTAACTGTTTATGGCAGCTGTGCTTATTTCCCCATCCTTCCCTTTATGACTTTTTATTTTTGTGTTGATATAACTATATGAGAAGCCTCGTGTTTTTTAGAAACAAGTTACTGCATATATTGAGACTTTACTTGTGTGGTGTAATGGGAAAAAAGGGTAATTCTGAGGCTTTAATATTAGTGTGATTACGGCCATATCAAGTTTATACTGTTAAGTTTTACTAATTATAAAAAAAAAACAAAAAAAAAACAAACCCACCTATCTCCTAAATAGACAAAATATTCTAAATCTGACCTTATTTTCCTGTGTGGGGGCTTGTTTTTTGTGGGGTAAGCTGTAGGTTTTATGCAGCACTTTGGGATATATACAACTTTCTGCTGACTGTGCTCCTTTTATTATTTATTTATTTTTTATTTTATTTGTATAGCGCACACAGATTCCGCAGCGCTTCATCATCTGTATGTTTTTGGGTGTGGGAGGAAACCGGAGTACCCGGAGCAAACCCACCCAAACACGGAGAGATGATACGAACTGGGGCGACCCTGGGGGTCTTGGGCCTGGGGCGGCACTGGGGGTCCTGGGCCTGGGGCTGTCCTGGTGGTCCTGGGGCGGCCCTGGTGGTCCTGGGCCTGGGGCAGCCCTGGTGGTCCTGGGCCTGGGGCCATCCTGGTTGTCCTGGGCCTGGGGCCGTCCTGGTGGTCCTGGTCCTGGGGCAGCCCTAGTGGTCCTAGGCCTGGGGCCATCCTGTTGGTCCTGGGCCTGGGGCCGTCCTGGTTGTCCTGGGCCTGGGGCGGCACTGGTGGTCCTGGGGTGGCCCTGGGGGTCCTGGGCCTGGGGCAGCAATCATGATTGGGGGAGAAATTTAGCAATTAAAGAATAAAAAAAGAATAGACAAATGCTTTCGCTGTTGAATCCACATCGATCAGAACTGAGGTAAGATTTTCCTGCAGATTTTTAGCCGCTCTTTATGTCACCACTTTCTGTGGAGTGAACAGCTGGTTGGTGAATCTGCAGCAAAATCCACATGTAACACTATTTGTTGGCCATTTCACCGACATTTTTACAACCATCATTTTGGCACCAAACTCTTCTATTTTAAGCAGAGTACGGCCCTAATTTGCATAAACAAGTGCGTTTGGTGTCACAGTGATGGCCGTAAAAAAGACGTTGTGATGTTGTAACATAGCCTAACAGATAGTTCTATTTCCCTCAATTTACTAGATCAGGCTTCAATTTCTCTAAAAAATGTGACGCCACGACTTGGGTGCATGTACCTAGTGTGTCCAGCAGGGGGCGCAGTATGTGCAGAAGCCTAGGTAGTGGAATCAGTGCAATCTCCTTCCCTCCCTCCTGTATCATGCTGCCTTATGCTTTGTGATTTCTCCCCTCCCTCCCCATGCTGTGCGATCTCCCTCCTGGCCTGTGCCGCCCGATGCTATGTGATCTCTCCCCTACTGGCCCCTGCTGCCCAGTGCCATGCAGCGCAGTGACCGGCAGATAAGGAGCGCTCACGCTGCTGCACAGCACCTGGCAGCAGGGGGCAGGAGGGGAGAGATCACAAAGCATCGGGCAGCACAGGCCAGGAGGGAGATCGCACAGCTTGGGGAGGGAGGGGAGAAATCACAAAGCATAAGGCAGCATAATACGGGAGGGAGGGAAGGAGAACGCACTGATTACACTATATAGATTTCTACGTATACTGCGCCCCCTGCTGGACACTTCACGTGTAGACATGTCCTGTGATGCGAGTGGTGTAGACGTCTCCTGAGAATCGAGCGGTGTAGACGTTTCCTGAGACTCGAGCGGTGTAGACGTCTCCTGATATGCGAGCGGTGTAGACGTCTCCTGATATGCGAGGGGTGTAGACGTCTCCTGATATGCGAGGGGTATCAACGTTTCCTGAGATGCGAGCGGTGTAGACGTCTCCTGAGACTCGAGCGGTGTAGACGTCTCCTGAGACTCGAGCGGTGTAGACGTCTCCTGATATGCGAGGGGTGTAGACGTCTCCTGATATGCGAGGGGTATCAACGTTTCCTGAGATGCGAGCGGTGTAGATGTCTCCTGAGACTCGAGCGGTGTAGACGTCTCCTGATATGCGAGGGGTATCAACGTTTCCTGAGATGCAAGCGGTGTAGACGTCTCCTGAGACTCGAGCGGTGTAGACGTTTCCTGATATGCGAGGGGTGTGTAGACGTCTCCTGAGATGCGAGCGGTGTAGACGTCTCCTGATATGCGAGGGGTATAGACGTTTCCTGAGACTCGAGCGGTGTAGACGTCTCCTGAGAAGCGAGCGGTGTAGACGTTTCCTGAGAGGCGAGCGGTGTAGACCTCTCCTGAGAGGCGAGCGGTGTAGACGTTTCCTGAGATGCGAGCGGTGTAGACGTCTCCTGATATGCGAGGGGTGTAGACGTCTCCTGATATGCGAGGTGTATAGACGTTTACTGAGACTCGAGAGGTGTAGACGTCTCCTGAGAAGCGAGAGGTGCAGACGTCTCCTGAGAGGCGAGCGGTGTAGACGTCTCCTGAGAAGCGAGCGGTGTAGACGTCTCCTGAGACTTGAGCGGTGTAGATGTCTTATGAGACTCGAGCGGTGTAGACGTATTGTGAGATGCGAGCACTGTAGACGTTTCCTGAGACTCGAGCGGTGTAGACGTCTCCTGAGAAGCGAGCGGTGTAGACGTCTCCTGAGACTTGAGCGGTGTAGACGTCTTATGAGACTCGAGTGGTGTAGACGTATTGTGAGATGCGAGCACTGTAGACGTTTCCTGAGACTCGAGCGGTGTAGACGTCTCCTGAGATGCGAGCGTTGCAGATGTCTCCTGAGAGGCAAGCGGTGTAGACGTCTTCTGAGAGGCGAGCGGTGTAGACGTTTTCTGAGAGGCGAGCGGTGTAGATGTCTCCTGAGATGCGAGCGGTGTAGATGTCTCCTGAAAGGCGAGCGGTGTAGACATCTCCTGAGACTCGAGTGGTGTAGACATCTCCTGAGACTCGAGCTGTGTAGACATCTCCTGAGATGCGAGCACTGTAGACGTTTCCTGAGACTCGAGCGGTGTAGACATCTCCTGAGACTCGAGCTGTGTAGACGTCTTCTGAGATGCGAGCACTGTAAACGTTTCCTGAGACTCGAGCGGTGTAGACGTTTCCTGATATGCGAGCGGTGTAGACGTCTCCTGAGACTCGAGCGGTGTAGACGTCTCCTGAGATGCGAGCGTTGCAGATGTCTCCTGAGAGGCGAGCGGTGCAGATGTCTCCTGAGATGCGAGTGGTGTAGACGTGTCCTGATATGCGAGGGGTATAGACGTCTCCTGAGATGCGAGCGTTGCAGATGTCTCCTGAGAGGCAATCGGTGTAGACGTCTCCCGAGAGGCGAGCGGTGTAGACGTCTCCTGAGATGCGAGCGGTGTAGATGTCTCCTGAGAGGCGAGCGGTGTAGACATCTCCTGAGACGCGTGCGGTGTAGATGTCTCCTGCGACTCGAGTAGTGTAGACATCTCCTGAGATGCGAGCGGTATAGATGTTTCCTGAGACTCCAGCGGTGTAGACATCTCTTGAGACTCGAGCGGTGTAGACATCTTCTGAGATGCGAGCGGTGTAGATGTTTCCTAAGACTCCAGCGGTGTAGACATCTCCTGAGATGCAAGCGGAGTAGACGTCTCCTTAAACTTGAGCGGTGTAGACATCTCCTGAGACTCGAGTGGTGTAGACATCTCCTGAGACTCGAGCTGTGTAGACATCTCCTGAGATGCGAGCACTGTAGATGTTTCCTGAGACTCGAGCGGTGTAGACGTCTCCTGAGAGGCAAACGGTGTAGACGTCTTCTGAGATGCGAGCGTTGCAGATGTCTCCTGAGATGCGAGCGTTGCAGATGTCTCCTGAGAGGCGAGCGGTGTAGATGTCTCCTGAGATGCGAGCGTTGCAGACATCTCCTGAGACTCGTACCTTCTGTTTTGTGTAATTTGACATTTAGAAACAGTTCACAGGTTTAAAGTGTCATCAAAAGGTTCTAAACTTAGAGCTGATATTTTGTTACCAATCTCGGTCTATTTCAGTAGGATCGGACATGAATACGATCATTTGAGCTATAAAACTGCATCAAAACCATGCACATCGCTATGGCAGTCATACACGTCACAGATCCCAGAACTTTAAACCGAGAGCAGCAAATTGAGGTGAAAGTGATTCCCCATGGCGTCAGATCTCTGGTATTACATGCGGCCTTTCATGTAGTGCTTCTCCCATTGAAGTTAATGGAGGAACATTCTGACTAAATGGCAAGAAACCATAAAAACAAATTAAACAAAGTGAACTGAGGCAGGTACTAAGGTGCCTTCATCTTATCCTTCTCACCATTTTTTTTTTTAGAGTGCAATGAAAGTCACCTATACTGGCAGGGCCGGTTTTAGACAAAATGTGGCCCTGGGCAAAGTTGAAGGTGGGGCCCCAAATGCTAAAACATTGTAGCAGCAATTTAAGGTCCCGATACTTTTTTGTCAGCGGTTGGCGCGCTGCTCGAGGTGGGGTGATCTTCTGTGACCTTAAATAAGACCCCTCTGTGCCCTATATAGTAGATAGGTCCCTCTGTGCCTCCATAGTACATATAGTCGGTATCCCTCTGTAGGTAATTCTTCTGGTAGTTACCTCCACCACCCAGTATGTAGTATCCACCAATATAGGAGGCATCTCACTGTAGGTTTTACACCTGTTAGCTAGCCCCCTGATAGTTGCCCCCTCAGCAGATAGCAGCTCCCCTGTTCCCCCCCCCCCCCCCCAGCACATAGCATCTCCACTGATAGTTGCCCCCTCAGCAGATAGCATCTCCACTGATAGTTAAATGCCCCCCCACCCCCAGCACATAGCATCTCCTAGGGCTGGGGTGATGTGGGCAAAAAATAAAATCTTGTTTTTTCTTTTCTCGATTTTTTTTATTTATTTTTTGATGGGTGTAGTAGTATAGGCATAGTGGATAAGGGGTGTAGCAATAGTAGAAGCATATAAGATGAGGGGTGTAGTAGTAGATAAGGGGAGTAGCAGTTTTGGGAGTAGTAGTAGTATCAGGAGTGGAGGTAATAATAGCAATGGTAGTAGAGCAGTATTGGGGGTAGTAGTAGAGCAGTATTGGGGGTAGTAGTAGAGCAGTATTGGGGGTAGTAGTAGAGCAGTATTGGGGGTAGTAGTAGAGCAGTATTGGGGGTAGTAGTAGAGCAGTATTAGGAGTAGTATTGGGGGTAGTAGTAGGGCAGTATGGGGGTAGTAGTAGAGCAGTATTGGGGGTAGTAGTAGAGCAGTATTAGGAGTAGTAGTAGGGCAGTATTGGGAGTAGTAGTAGAGCAGTATTAGGAGTAGTATTGGGGTAGTAGTAGAGCAGTATTAGGAGTAGTATTGGGGGTAGTAGTAGAGCAGTATTAGGAGTAGTATTGGGGGTAGTAGTAGGGCAGTATGGGGGTAGTAGTAGAGCAGTATTAGGAGTAGTATTGGGGGTAGTAGTAGGGCAGTATGGGGGTAGTAGTAGAGCAGTATTGGGGGTAGTAGTAGAGCAGTATTAGGAGTAGTATTGGGGTAGTAGTAGGGCAGTATTTGTGGTAGTAGTAGGGCAGTATTGGGGGTAGTAGAGCAGTATTTGGAGTAGTATTGGGGGTAATAGTAGGGCACTATTGGGGGTAGTAGTAGAGCAGTATTAGGAGTAGTATTGATGGTGGTAGTAGTAGGGCACTATTGGGGGTAGTAGTAGGGCAGTATTAGGAGTAGTATTGAGGGTAGTAGTAGAGCAGTATTAGGAGTAGTATTGGGGGTAATAGTAAGGCACTATTGGGGGTAGTAGTAGGGCAGTATTAGGAGTAGTATTGGGGTAATAGTAGGGCACTATTGGGGGTAGTAGTAGAGCAGTATTAGGAGTAGTATTGATGGTGGTAGTAGTAGGGCACTATTGGGGGTAGTAGTAGGGCAGTATTAGGAGTAGTATTGAGGGTAGTAGTAGAGCAGTATTAGGAGTAGTATTGGGGGTAATAGTAAGGCACTATTGGGGGTAGTAGTAGAGCAATATTAGGAGTAGTATTGGGGGTAGTAGTAGAGCAGTATTAGGAGTAGTATTGGGGGTAATAGTAGGGCAGTATTAGGAGTAGTATTGATGGTGGTAGTAGTAGGGCACTATTGGGGGTAGTAGTAGAGCAATATTAGGAGTAGTATTGGGGGTAATAGTAGGGCACTATTGGGGGTAGTAGTAGGGCAGTATTAGGAGTAGTATTGGGGTAATAGTAGGGCACTATTGGGGGTAGTAGTAGAGCAATATTAGGAGTAGTATTGGGGGTAGTAGTAGGGCACTACTGGGGGTAGTAGTAGGGCAGTATTAGGAGTAGTATTGGAGTAGTAGTAAGGCACTATTGGGGGTAGTAGTAGAGCAGTATTAGGAGTAGTATTGATGGTGGTAGTAGTAGGGCACTATTGGGGGTAGTAGTAGAGCAGTATTAGGAGTAGTATTGATGGTGGTAGTAGTAGGGCACTATTGGGGGTAGTAGAGCAGTATTAGGAGTAGTATTGATGGTGGTAGTAGTAGGGCACTATTGGGGGTAGTAGTAGAGCAGTATTAGGAGTAGTATTGATGGTGGTAGTAGTAGGGCACTATTGGGGGTAGTAGAGCAGTATTAGGAGTAGTATTGATGGTGGTAGTAGTAGGGCACTATTGGGGGTAGTAGAGCAGTATTAGGAGTAGTATTGATGGTGGTAGTAGTAGGGCACTATTGGGGGTAGTAGTAGAGCAGTATTAGGAGTAGTATTGATGGTGGTAGTAGTAGGGCACTATTGGGGGTAGTAGTAGAGCAGTATTAGGAGTAGTATTGATGGTGGTAGTAGTAGGGCACTATTGGGGGTAGTAGTAGGGCAGTATTAGGAGTAGTATTGGGGGTAGTAGTAGAGCAGTATTAGGAGTAGTATTGGGGGTAGTAGTAGGGCAGTATGGGGGTAGTAGTAGAGCAGTATTGGGGGTAGTAGTAGAGCAGTATTAGGAGTAGTAGTAGGGCAGTATTGGGAGTAGTAGTAGAGCAGTATTAGGAGTAGTATTGGGGTAGTAGTAGGGCAGTATTTGTGGTAGTAGTAGGGCAGTATTGGGGGTAGTATTGGGGGTAATAGTAGGGCACTATTGGGGGTAGTAGTAGAGCAGCATTTGGAGTAGTATTGGGGGTAATAGTAGGGCACTATTGGGGGTAGTAGTAGAGCAGTATTAGGAGTAGTATTGATGGTGGTAGTAGTAGGGCACTATTGGGGGTAGTAGTAGGGCAGTATTAGGAGTAGTATTGAGGGTAGTAGTAGAGCAGTATTAGGAGTAGTATTGGGGGTAATAGTAGGGCACTATTGGGGGTAGTAGTAGGGAAGTATTGGGGGGCAGTATTTGGAGTAGTATTGGGGGTAATAGTAGGGCACTATTGGGGGTAGTAGTAGGGCAGTATTAGGAATAGTATTGGGGTAATAGTAGGACACTATTGGGGGTAGTAGTAGAGCAGTATTAGGAGTAGTATTGATGGTGGTAGTAGTAGGGCACTATTGGGGGTAGTAGTAGAGCAGTATTAGGAGTAGTATTGGGGGTAATAGTAGGGCACTATTGGGGGTAGTAGTAGGGCAGTATTAGGAGTAGTATTGGGGTAATAGTAGGGCACTATTGGGGGTAGTAGTAGAGCAATATTAGGAGTAGTATTGGGGGTAGTAGTAGGGCACTACTGGGGGTAGTAGTAGGGCAGTATTAGGAGTAGTATTGGAGTAGTAGTAAGGCACTATTGGGGGTAGTAGTAGAGCAGTATTAGGAGTAGTATTGATGGTGGTAGTAGTAGGGCACTATTGGGGGTAGTAGTAGAGCAGTATTAGGAGTAGTATTGATGGTGGTAGTAGTAGGGCACTATTGGGGGTAGTAGAGCAGTATTAGGAGTAGTATTGATGGTGGTAGTAGTAGGGCACTATTGGGGGTAGTAGAGCAGTATTAGGAGTAGTATTGATGGTGGTAGTAGTAGGGCACTATTGGGGGTAATAGTAGAGCAGTATTAGGAGTAGTATTCGGAGTAGTAGAGCAGTATTAGGAGTAGTATTGGGGGTAATAGTAGGGCACTATTGGGGGTAGTAGTAGGGCAGTATTAGGAGTAGTATTGGGGGTAATAGTAGGGCACTATTGGGGGTAGTAGTAGGGCAGTATTAGGAGTAGTATTGGGGGTAATAGTAGGGCACTATTGGGGGTAGTAGTAGGGCAGTATTAGGAGTAGTATTGGGGGTAATAGTAGGGCACTATTGGGGGTAGTAGTAGGGCAGTATTAGGAGTAGTATTGGGGGTAATAGTAGGGCACTATTGGGGGTAGTAGTAGGGCAGTATTAGGAGTAGTATTGGGGGTAATAGTAGGGCACTATTGGGGGTAGTAGTAGAGCAGTATTAGGAGTAGTATTGATGGTGGTAGTAGTAGGGCAGTATTGGGGGTAGTAGTAGGGCAGTATTAGGAGTAGTATTGGGGGTAGTAGTAGGGCAGTATTAGGAGTAGTATTGGGGTAGTAGTAGGGCACTATTGGGGGTAATAGTAGGGCAGTTTTAGGAGTAGTATTGGGGGTAATAGTAGAGCAGTATTAGGAGTAGTATTGGGGGTAGTAGTAGAGCAGAGGAGAGATACGGGGGTACTTTATCATACAGGATACTGTGTGATTCAGCACCCACCTCCATCATGTACTGCTCAGGGCCTGGTGCCCATAGATACAGAGGGAGGAGGGCCCTGAACAGTATATGGTGGAAGGGGGGACTGCATCATACAAGATCCCCTGCCCCCTTCCTGTATACTGTTCGCTAGGCTAGTATATGGGGAGGGGGTTACTGTTTTATAAAGACACCCGAGGCTCCGCCCACCCGCGGCCGTAAGCACCGCCCCCTGGCCGCAAGTCCCGCCCCCAGTCTCCGTGACCCTCTAACCCCCCCCCCCCCCCCCCCCCTCTATTTCTTTACCTGGGCTTGCCGTTCCTCCTCTTCTGTAGGGCACAGGCAGCTCTGCAGGAGGGGCGCTCCGTCCTCACAGCTCAGCTCCTTCGTTCATTAGTGGAGCAGGGGAGCTGCTTGTGCTGCTCTGCTTCCTGCTCCACTAATGAAGGAAGGAGCTAGGGGGCCCCTGGGGGATGGGGGCCCTGGGCAAGTGCCTACTTTGCCCCCCCCTAACGCCGGCCCTGTATACTGGAAACCAGTAGAGATGGATATATAGGTGAAGGCTGGCCTTCTGGCCACCATGGCTAAGAATAAGCTGACCCTTCCTGTTCTGTACAAAAACCTTTTCTTCACAGTCCACATTACAAGTGATGGGTGACACCAGTAGATAAGATGGATTAGGTTATTAATAGTATTTAGCTAGAACTAAAATGCACAAGTGCTCGACTCAAGTAACAAACCCCATTGAAATCAATGCTCGAGCATTTAACAAGTTGCCCCCTGTTAGACAGAGAGGAGGGTGCCTGGCTGACTTTTAAGTAGCTTATTGTAGCCTATTCTTTCTGTTTCTATATTTTGTCCCTTGAAGGATTTGTAAACAAAATATTCAAAAATAGGAAAGGAAAAATATTCAATAGGTTTCTGCATGGCACATCAGAACTCCGGCAGTATGCTGGCAATTTCAAGCATACCAACAGTTCTAAGATGTCTTTCAGTAATTTATTGGATTTTTTAATATATAAAAATCAGAATGAAAATATGCAATAGGTTTCTGCAAGACACATTAGAACTCCGGTGGTATGATGGCAATTGCCGACATACGGCTGGAGTGCTTAGTCAAGCATCGAGCACCCCAAAGCTCAATTGAGCACTATGCTCGCATGCTCACTCAATACTAGTCATTAACAATGGGTGATGGTCACAGCTCACTTCCTCTGTCCCCATGCACAATAACCATTGCACAGGTCACACAGCATGCCTAGGAAACACTCCCATAGAAGTCAGTAAGTCAGTTAGTCTACAGCTTCCTAAAGTTGCTGTGAAGCATACCGCTGAATGCTGTTAACAGGGGAGAGTAAAATCCGCTGCAATATGGATGCCCCTATAATAATGTACAAGTAAAGAAACCAAAAATATCAGCAATGTGCAGGTTTGGGAATATTTGGCGACTGGTCTGATCTGTTGTATACAGGGATGATGGTGGATCAGAAATCTCAGTACTTCTTAGGATTTGTAGAAAGAATACTTAGCTTATCACCGCCTTTTTTTTTTTTTTTTTAGTAAAAACATCAATAAAAACACCAACGGCCAGGTGTTTTTTTGGGGTGGTGTTTTCCCTCCTCCTTGCCGTTCTCTTGCAGTTTTTTCAGAAGCAGGCTGAGGGTTTGGCGTTTTTCGACAAACTGTGGGGTTTTTCTCCATTATATTTCAACGGAAGCGGGGACACTGCTTCAGTTGATGATTGGCTGAAATGATGCCTGTGCATCGTCATCTCAGCCAATCAACGGCTGCAGCGATTTCCCGGCTGCAGACGCTGATTCACTCTGCTGAGATATGAAAGGTAAGAGCCCAGCACACTTGTAGCTCAGTGTGCCAGGCTATGGGGAAGAAAGAAGACGTTGGGGTGAGTATCAGTAGGGCCCCCCTCCCCCCTGATGCCTACATTGCTGCTCATCGACGAAGTCCTCCGACGTAGCCGCAATCCTCTGGATACCGATATCTGAAAAACTATTTCTATCTATCTGACATGACACAGTAATCCTAATAAAAAGCTACACATTATGAAAAGGCTCATGAGATTGGAGGATTTTCAGGACTTTTTCTATTATTTAAACTGCTGAACTGTTCAGATATAGTCTCCTTCACTGTATACACCTGCCGATCACACCTAGTCTTACGGCACTGTAATAGTTTAATTTCTTTCAATAACTTTTTTCTTTTTATTCATTTCATTTTATTACAGTTTCCTGGCAAAAGTACAGAACAAAAATTCCAAAAAGAATATGATTCTCAATCAGTAAAAACCCACTAGACAAGAGGTTACACCAAGAGCGTAGGGGAAACAAATATTAAAACGTAAATCAGCAGAAGATGTGATATAAAGCAAGTTTGCTATTTACTGTACAATCATTATTTTTTTTATTTTTTTAGTTATCATGGAAAACACTGCACTTTCTGTTTTCTGACAGTTTTTTTTTCTTAACACCGAAAGTTCCATGTTTCCCAGTCAGGTCATCTGTACTCACAGAGAAGGCAGTCATGGGATTGACGGACCTGGATACAGTAAGTATAGCTGTTATATAGCAGCCTTCAGGAGACTGGACCTGGATACAGTAAGTATAGCTGGTATATAGCAGCCTTCAGGAGACTGGACCTGGATACAGTAAGTATAGCTGTTATATAGCTGCCTTCAGGAGACTGGACCTGGATACAGTAAGTATAGCTGTTATATAGCTGCCTTCAGGAGACTGGACCTGGATACAGTAAGTATATAGCAGCCTTCAGGAGACTGGACCCGGATACAGTAAGTATAGCTGTTATATAGCTGCCTTCAGGAGACTGGACCTGGATACAGTAAGTATAGCTGTTATATAGCTGCCCTCAGGAGACTGAACCTGGATACAGTAAGTATAGCTGTTATATAGCAGCCTTCAGGAGACTGGACCTGGATACAGTAAGTATAGCTGTTATATAGCTGCCCTCAGGAGACTGGACCTGGATACAGTAAGTATAGCTGTTATATAGCTGCTTTCACGAGACTGGACCTGGATACAGTAAGTATAGCTGTTATATAGCAGTCAGGAGACTGGACCTGGATACAGTAAGTATAGCTGTTATATAGCAGCCTTCGGGAGACTGGACCTTGATACAGTAAGTATAGCTGTTATATAGCAGCCTTCAGGAGACTGGACCTGGATACAGTAAGTATAGCTGTTATATAGCAGCCTTCAGGAGACTGGACCTGGATACAGTAAGTATAGCTGTTATATAGCAGCCTTCAGGAGACTAGACCTGGATACAGTAAGTATAGCTGTTATATAGCAGCCTTCAGGAGACTAGACCTGGATACAGTAAGTATAGCTGGTATATAGGAGGAGACTGGACCTGGATACAGTAAGTATAGCTGTTATATAGCAGCCTTCAGGAGACTGGACCTGGATACAGTAAGTATAGCTGTTATATAGCAGCCTTCAGGAGACTGGACCTGGATACAGTAAGTATAGCTGTTATATAGCAGCCTTCAGGAGACTGGACCTGGATAAAGTAAGTATATAGCTGTTATATAGCTGCCTTCAGGAGAATGGACCTGGATACAGTAAGTATAGCCATTATATAGTAACCATCAGGAGACTGGACCTGGATACAGTAAGTATAGCTGTTATATAGCTGCCTTCAGGAGACTGGACCTGGATACAGGTAAGTATAGCTGTTATATAGCAGCCATCAGGAGACTGGACCTGGATACAGTAAGTATAGCTGTTATATAGCTGCCTTCAGGAGACTGGACCAAGATAAATTAAGTACAGCTGTTATATAGCTGCCTTCAGGAGACTGGACCTAGATACAGGTAAGTATAGCTTTGTTTTACAGCATGAGAACTAAAAAAAAAATAATTAATGAATGTAAACTGTAAACATGCTTTATTTCATATCTACTGTTGATTTAGAATTATAAATTGTAAAGACAGGGGCAATATTATGTTACCACTTGAGTGAAGAAAAGCATAGTGAATTAGTAAATGCACAACAACACATTAAGGGAAGAACAGAGCCATATACTCTTTTAGAATTATATAAGAAATCTGAGTGAAGGATAAAAAAGAAATATGGAAGGGTAGTGGATATGGCTGCATCCATGTTTTCCAGGACTCCCTAGGGTGGCATCCAACTTCTTTAACCGCCGTGAGTCAAATGCTGAGTGTTTGGGTTCAGAGAACGTTGCCGAACATGAACAGTTCAGCAAGTCCGCTCAACGCTAGTAGTGGACTAGTTACAGAAAACGTAACATATATAACGTCTCTAAAAATTATGACCTGGCTGATAGATAGCTTAGCCAATCAGTGACTGGGGGGTGGGACATCACTGCAATCACTGATTGGCTGAGGTTGCTATATCCCACCCTTTCGGTGCTGCACGGGCCCAGGGTCCAGTAAGTATACTTCATTTATTATGTTTCCCCCACCCCCGGCCGCCACTCAGTTTTTTATTTCACCAGACTTCCTGACTGCCTTTTAAAGAAAGAAAATTGTGAAATCAGTAATTCGTTTTACATTTTTAGTAATGAACAATAACCTCACAGTATGTCCGCCCTCCCCCCCCCCTTAGATGCCAGATCCCCCCATAATGATCATTTCTAAACTGAGCCCATAAGTCCATCATTTATCCTACGTTTCTCCATTAACCCGATCACCTGACAAGAAAAACACAATAAAACATAAACTTTAAATAACTTTTCCATCCCACCCTTCATGGTCATCCCCAGATCTCTGCTCCACCCTCAAACCTACCAATTCTATTACTATAGTGATGTAGAGAATAAGATAAAAATAACGATAAAAATCAGCAAAAACTTACCGCATTGGGAAGACCCTGAAAGAGCGGAGCGCTGTGGATGCCGCTGTTCACATACTGCCTAAAAGAGAACGACTTCATCAGTATAAAAATATCACCTACACACAGACCCCGCATATAAGACAACACATCACATATCTCATGTATCAATGTGTGCAGGAGACAACATGTTACACCGCCAAAAGCACAGGGCTCCCTTCTCATAGTTAAAGGGGTATATGGCCATCTGACCTCAGAAAGTAAAACTTGTAGGGTCATTGATCACTTAGCAAACTTGCTTCCTTCTCCTCCCTTCTTGTTCACTTACCCATCCGGCAGCTGCCACACAATTCTCATGGTGCTCTCGGGAAAATGATGGAAAAAGACTGGGAATCTCACCGTCCAACCGTTTTCTTCTGACTCCCAGATGGTCGGTAATTACAGGGGGATCGGGCTGGAGCGCAGCGCTCACTCCCATCTACTCTGCATAACTAATAATCCTCTAGTATAATGCTACGACCGGCATCACTCCCAGAATCTGGGTGAGGAATCGCAATCGGCTCCGCTCCTGCATGGCAAATGTATATTCCCAGCGGTCAACGGAGAGATTCTGGACGAATGACTTTCTACAGACTAAGGGCCCTATTCCACGGGACGATTATCCTATTATCATAATCGTTAACGATAAACAATCCAAACGACCGCTATTGCGAAAGACCTGAAATCGTTCACCTATTTACATGGAACGATAATCGTTACTTATGATCATTCTTGCGGTCGTCTTGTCGTCGCTATTGCGTTCGTCACTACTGCGAAAGACCGAACGACGTCTTATTCAATGCAAACGATTTGCGAACGAGAAACAATAAAAATAGGTCCAGGTCTTATTAAACGATCAACGATTTCTCATTCGGTCGTTAATCATTAACTGCTATTCAAACGAATGATTATCGTTTAGATTTGAACGATTTAACGATAATATGAATGATAATCGTCCCGTGGACGATGTACTGTGGGACCCTGTACTGTGTGACCGTGGGGGACCCTGTGCTGTGTGACCGTGGGGGACCCTGTGCTGTGTGACCGTGGGGACCCTATGATGTGACCGTGGGGACCCTGTGCTGTGTGACCGTGGGGACCCTGTGCTGTGTGACCGTGGGGACCCTGTGCTGTGTGACCGTGGGGACCCTGTGCTGTGTGACCGTGGGGACCCTATGATGTGTAACCATGGGGACCCTGTGATGTGTAACCATGGGGACCCTGTGATGTGTGACCGTGTGGACCCTGTGATGTGTGACCATGGGGACCCTGTGATGTGTGACCGCGGGGACCCTGTGATATCTGTTTTTATCCACATATTCAGTTTTCATCTAGTTAATTTCTTTCATTTTCTTTTGGATATCCATTGTTATACTTGGTATCCAGTGAACACACAGTACCTGTCAAAGAGCGGAAAGACAGTCCACCCTAACGGAGGTTGAAGTTCAATCTCTTGTCCATTACGGGATGTCACATGACCACGCTGATCATTACTTTGATGGGGGATGTAAGTGGCCGCCATGCCAAATACCTGGACTAGCAGCACGCTGTTACCATCCAGGTATGGGTGAAGCACCTGACGGAGGAAGGAAGAAATATAAGTATATTAGTAAGCCTAGCAGTCATATATAGCAACATGGAAGCAGATGGAAATAGTGATCGGTAACTGATCCCTCTTGAACAAAGCCTATTGTCTGTTGCACACAGCATGTAATAGAACCTGTCTTGTTCAGGATAAAGTGATATTTGGCTACGTGGACGGGGCTGTGGGGGTCACATGTCAGTGGGTATACTTACCTGTCCTGCTCCAGTACAGCTGCCAGTCCCAGGCTGCCCGCCCTCCGCTGCCCTCACAACGTCTAGTGCCGTTCTTACAGGACAAGGAGGCTCGGCACAGACTCTATACTCTCTACGCGTCCTGAAACCACTCAGACGGAACACGGAAAGGTTGCGTCTTCATGCTGCTTTTATGTCGATGGGATTTTCGATAAGGGAAGATTCTGCACAGGAGAAGCAGGCGGAGGAGCAGAATCTCATCTCTACTTTTCCAACTCAATAAATCTCGGCCGTTGCGTTTTTGATGCTTTGTGCAATTTCTTCACCAGTCTGAGACCCTGACATTATATTATCCACATGTCCAATGCTTAGTCGTGTCTTAGCACATGCAGTGTGCTGTTGTTTTTATGTGGACGTTTACCTTATGTTTTGCATTGCAGCCGCATCCACCTAAATATTTAAAGGGGTACTCCAGCGAAAATCTTTTTCTTTCAAATTGCCTAGTTTCACAGTTATATAGATTTGTAATTTACTTCTATTTAAAAATCTCAGTGGTAGAAGTGGTGTGTTCTCTCCAGTCTGACACAGTGCTCTCTGCTGCCACCTCTGTCCATGTCAGGAACTGTCCAGAGCAGCAGCAAATCCTCATAGAAACCTCTCCTGCCAGTTCCTGACATGGACAGAGGGGGCAGCAGAGAGCATTGTGTCAGACTGGAGAGAATACACCACTTCCTGCAGGACATACAGCAACTGATACGTACTGGAAGGAAGGAGAGAATACACCACTTCCTGCAGGACATACAGCAACTGATACGTACTGGAAGAAAGGAGAGAATACACCACTTCCTGCAGTCTATTTTAAGGTAAAATAATCCCCTTTAAGCATCTCTCAGTAACTAGATGACATACCACTGAAGGATCGATCCATCTCGGTGCCCTCTGGAGACTTGTGAAGTCATGCTGCTGTGCCAGAATCTTCTCTTCTCCTCCCCAGCGCTCAGGTAATTCTGGAAGTTGAGTACTTTGTGTTCCCTTTAAGATTCTGGCAAATGCATTGATGTAAAGGCCGTCCGCTGTTTATGTAGGGGGCAAAAAGAATCATTTCAGCTACATTAAAGGAGGAGTCCGGGGATTTCTACAATGTGGCAGCCGGCAGGGGGGAAAATTATTACAAGTACGGACTTACCTCTCCCCATGCCTGCGGTTAGCAGTGGGACGGGCCTCAGGACCCCCACCAGGCTCTGGGATCCCTGGCACTGACACAGCACGACCCGGCTGATGGACTGGCTGCTCCAGTCACTGATTGGCTGAGCGGGGTGTCCATCAGCTGGGACAGGCCTTCCCCCCCTGAGTCGTGACGTCATGACAACTTGGTGGAAAATGCCTTCCGGCAGGGTCCCACCTCTCGCCACGGGCACAGGGAGAGGTAAGTTCCTTATTGTAATAAATATAACTACCAAAGACGGCTACACGGGCACAATACGGGCACAGGGAGAGGTAAGTTCCTTATTGTAATAAATATAACTACCAAAGTGCAAAAGACGGCTACACGGGCACAATACGGGCACAACACACAACGAGTTAGACGTTACTTCCTATACTGTAGGGAGGTTCTGGATGCTACAACCGGCTTCTTTCCCATCGGAGAACCCAGCCTGTCCCTCAGCTCCATTATCCCTGAGCTGTATCTGCCCTGCGGTGCTGCAGGTTACAGAGGATTCATGGCGGTTACAGTAGCCGCATACTGACATGTGGTTATATATACAGGCAGAATACATGTGGTTATATATACAGGCAGAATACATGTGGTTATATATACACAGAATACATGTGGTTATATATACACAGAATACATGTGGTTATATATACAGGCAGAATACATGTGGTTATATATACAGGCAGAATACATGTGGTTATATACACAGACAGAATACATGTGGTTATATAGTATATACAGGCAGAATACATGTGGTTATATATACAGGCAGGATACATGTGGTTATATATACAGGCAGACTACATGTCATTATATATACAGGCAGAATACATGTGGTTATATACACAGGCAGAATACATGTGGTTATATGTACAGGCAGAATACATGTGGTTATATATACAGGCAGAATACATGTGGTTATATATATACACAGAATACATGTGGTTATATATACAGGCAGAATACATGTGGTTATATGTACAGGCAGAATACATGTGGTTATATATACAGGCAGAATACATGTGGTTATATATACAGGCAGAATACATGTGGTTATATATACAGGCAGAATACATGTGGTTATATATACAGGCAGAATACATGTGGTTATATATACAGGCAGAATACATGTGGTTATATATACAGGCAGAATACATGTGGTTATATATACAGGCAGAATACATGTGGTTATATATACAGGCAGAATACATGTGGTTATATGTACAGGCAGAATACATGTGGTTATATATACAGGCAGAATACATGTGGTTATATATACAGGCAGAATACATGTGGTTATATATACAGGCAGAATACATGTGGTTATATATACAGGCAGAATACATGTGGTTATATATACTGCAGTCACGCTATCAGCACTTCACTGAAATGGAGTCACACTATCAGCACTAGGAATTGCAGTGCTCCTATATACCATGTTTTACGGTAATAGCCAGGACTAGTTAGTTCCAGGCTCCAGAATGTGCCAGGAAGATCATAGGGTGACACCTACATGTGAGACTAACTAAAGAATGTCAACTGTTAACCCCTTCAGGTCCATTCACCCACTGTTAACCCCTCAGATCCACAACTGTTCAATTACCCCACTGTTAACCTCTTCACATCCACTACAATCTAATTCATCCACTGCTAACCCCTTTAGATCCACAACACTTCAATTCATCCACTTTTAACCCCTACACATCCACCACAGTTTAATTCATATACTGTTAACCCCTTCAGCTCCAGGAATATTTTATTTTTTTCTAACTATATGTAATTTTTAACACCTGAAAACCAGGCTCATTTTAATTTATTTCTCTTATTTGTCTTAGACATAGAGGAACCATTATTACTGTACGGATTCGGAGTAATGTGATGGTAAAGTGTCTATTTGGGGCTATATGTCGCACTATTTGAAGTCTAATAAAATCACGAAATCAAATTGTTATCCAATTTCGCTACCATATCCTAGAAGAGCGCTTACTCTCATACAGGTTCTGTGATTTTCAGACATTTTTACTGTAGGGATTCGGAGTAATGTGATGGTAAAGTGTCTATTTGGGGCTATATGTCGCACATTTTGAAGTCCAATAAAATCACGAAATCAAATTGTTATCCAATCTCGCTACCATATCCTAGAAGAGCGCTTACTCTCGTACAGGTTCTGTGATTTTAAGACATTTTTACTGTAGGGATTCGGAGTAATGTGATGGTAAAGTGTCTATTTGGGGCTATATGTCGCACATTTTGAAGTCCAATAAAATCACTAAATCAAATTGTTATCCAATCTCGTTACCATATCCTAGAAGAACGCTTACTCTGTTACAGGTTCTGTGATTTTCAGACATTTTTACTGTACGAATTCAGAGTAATGTGATGGTAAAGTGTCTATTTGGGGCTATATGTCCCACTATTTGAAGTCCAATAAAATCACGAAATAAAAATTGTTATCCAATCACACTACCATATCCTAGAAGAGCGCTTACTCTCGTACAGTTTCTGTGATTTTCAGACATTTTTACTGTAGGCATTCGGAGTAATGTGATGGTAAAGTGTCTATTTGGGGCTATATGTCGCACATTTTGAAGTCCAATAAAATCTTGAAATCAAATTGTTATCCAATCTCGCTACGATATCCTAGAACAGCGCTTACTCTCGTACAGGTACTGTGATTTTCAGACATGTTTACTGTACAGATTCGGAGTAATGTGATGGTAAATTGTGTATTTGGGGCTATATGCCCCACTATTTGAAGTCCAATAAAATCACAAAATCAAATTGTTTTCCAAACTCGTTACCATGTCCTAGAAGAGCGCTTACTCTCGTACAGTTTCTGTGATTTTCAGACATTTTTACTGTAGGCATTCGGAGTAATGTGATGGTAAAGTGTCTATTTGGGGCTATATGTCGCACATTTTGAAGTCCAATAAAATCTTGAAATCAAATTGTTATCCAATCTCGCTACGATATCCTAGAACAGCGCTTACTCTCGTACAGGTACTGTGATTTTCAGACATGTTTACTGTACAGATTCGGAGTAATGTGATGGTAAATTGTGTATTTGGGGCTATATGCCCCACTATTTGAAGTCCAATAAAATCACAAAATCAAATTGTTTTCCAAACTCGTTACCATGTCCTAGAAGAGCGCTTACTCTCGTACAGGTTTTATGATTTTCAGACATTTTTACTGTAGGGATTCGGAGTAATGTGATGGTAAAGTGTCTATTTGGGGCTATATGTCCCACTATTTGAAGTCCAATAAAATCACGAAACCAAATTGTTATCCAATCACTTTACCATATCCTAGAAGAGCGCTTACTCTCGTACAGATTCTGTGATTTTCAGACATTTTTACTCTACGGATTCGGAGTAATGTGATGGTAAAGTGTCTATTTGGGGCTATATGTCGCACATTTTGAAGTCCAATAAAATCATGAAATCAAATTGTTATCCAATCTCGCTACCATATCCTAGAAGAGCGCTTACTCTCTTACAGGTTCTGTGATTTTCAGACATTTTTACTGTACGGATTCGAAGTAATGTGATGGTAAAGTGCCTATTTGGGGCTATATGTCCCACTATTTGAAGTCCAATAAAATCACGAAATCAAATTGTTATTCAATCACACTACCATATCCTAGAAGAGCGCTTACTCTCATACAGGTTCTGTGATTTTTAGACATTTTTACTGTATGGATTCGGAGTAATGTGATGGTAAAGTGTCTATTTGGGGCTATATGTCGCACACTTTGAAGTCCAATAAAATCACGAAATCAAATTGTTATCCAATCACTTTACCATATCCTAGAAGAGCGCTTACTCTTGTACAGTTTCTGTGATTTTCAGACATTTTTACTGTAGGGATTTGGAGTAATGTGATGGTAAAGTGTCTATTTGGGGCTATACACCTGATAATTTGAAGTCCAATAAAATTACGAAATCAAATAGTTCTCCATCTTGTTCTTGTTGTTGGACGCTTTTGGTAGACTACTTCCAATCCCAGGAGGGACCAGCTTCATGGCAGATGGAGGATAACCATTAAGAGACTTTTTTCAGGACTGTTCTTCTATTCTAGTTTAATAAGTCTATGTTCCTTTTAAGTTTAGGTTAGGGACTCGCAAGAGAATGAGGACCCTTGATGTGGCTTGCGAGCTTACCATATTTCTTGCCTATTTTTTTCTTCTAGTTTTCAACGGTAAAAGATATCTACTAATACCTCATTGAAGATTGGACATCGAGCCATCAAGGAGCCCCACTAGACTAAAGCTGCTTTCACATGCAGCAGATTTTAGGCAGATTTTCTACAGCAGATTGTCTGTTGCCAAACCAAAGTCAACCTGAAGTTTCAAATCTTCTGTAGAAAATCTGCATCAAATCCGCAGTGTGTGAAAGCACCCTTACTATTCTGCAAGTCTTCCCAAGTGCATTATAGGGCCATGCAGCTGCCACTGACTGACAGCTACTTACCGCCCTAGCGGTCTTGTTTCTGCTACCTAATAAAGAGCGCTGAGGGGCCTGTGTGAGCTGCTGGTGCCTGCTGATGCCCCTCCCCCGTGCCGACCTCTATGCTTTTATAGAAGAAGTCTGGCTAAAACATTTTTGTATTGTTATTGTATTGTCACCCAAAAGTTATACAAATCCCCAATATACACCTATTACGGGAAATGCTTAGGAAGCGCTTTTTTCTCTGCACTTACTACTGCATCAAGACTTCACTTCCTGAATAACATGATGATGTCACTTCCGTGATAACATGGTGATGTCACTTCCTGGATAACATGGTGATGTCACTTCCTGGATAACATGGTTATGTCACGACCCGATTCCCAGAGCTGTGTGGGCTGTGGCTGCCGGAGAGGATGATGGCAGGGGGACACTGAGGGATACAGGGCACTGGAGGAACACTGAGCATCCCTCTGCCATCATCCTCTCCAGCAGCCACAGCCCACACAGCTCTGGGAGTCGGGTCGTGACATAACCATGTTATCCAGGAAGTGACATAACCATGTTATCCAGGAAGTGACATCACCATATTATCCAGGAAGTGACATCACCATGTTATCCAGGAAGTGAAGTCTTGATGCAGTTGTAAGTGCAAAGAAAAAAGCGCTTCCTAAGCATTTCCCGTAATAGGTGTATATTGGGGATTTGTATTTGGGTGACAATACAATAACAATACAAAAATGTTTTAGCCAGACTTCTTCTATAAAAGCATAGAAGTTGGCACAGGGGAGGGGCATCAGCAGGCGCCAGCAGCTCACACAGGCCCCTCAGCACTCTTTATTAGGTGGCAGAAACAAGACCGCTAGGGCCGTAAGTAGCTGTCAGTCAGTGGCAGCTGCATGGCCCTATAATGCACTTGGGAAGACATGCAGAATAGTAAGGGTGCTTTCACACACTGCGGATTTGATGCAGATTTTCTACAGCAGATTTGAAACTTCAGGTTGACTTTGGTTTGGCAACAGACAATCTGCTGTAGAAAATCTGCCTAAAATCTGCTGCATGTGAAAGCAGCTTTAGTCTAGTGGGGCTCCTTGATGGCTCGATGTCCAATCTTCAATGAGGTATTAGTAGATATCTTTTACCGTTGAAAACTAGAAGAAAAAAATAGGCAAGAAATATGGTAAGCTCGCAAGCCACATCAAGGGTCCTCATTCTCTTGCGAGTCCCTAACCTAAACTTAAAAGGAACATAGACTTATTAAACTAGAATAGAAGAACAGTCCTGAAAAAAGTCTCTTAATGGTTATCCTCCATCAGCCATGAAGCTGGTCCCTCCTGGGATTGGAAGTAGTCTACCAAGAGCGTCCAACAACAAGAACAAGATGGAGAACTATTTGATTTCGTAATTTTATTGGACTTCAAATTATCAGGTGTATAGCCCCAAATAGACACTTTACCATCACATTACTCCGAATCCCTACAGTAAAAATGTCTGAAAATCACAGAAACTGTACAAGAGTAAGCGCTCTTCTAGGATATGGTAGCGAGATTGGATAACAATTTGATTTTGTGATTTTATTGGACTTCAAATAGTGGGGCATATAGCCCCAAATAGACACTTTACCATCTTATTACTCCGAATCCGTACAGTAAAAATGTCTGAAAATCACAGAAACTGTACGAGAGTAAGCGCTCTTCTAGGATATGGTAGCGAGATTGGATAACAATTTGATTTCGTGATTTTTTTTTACTTTAAAATGTGCGACATATAGCCCCAAATAGACACTTTACCATCACATTACTCCGAATCCCTACAGTAAAAATGTCTGAAAATCACAGAACCTGTACGAGGGTAAGCGCTCTTCTAGGATATGGTAGCGAGATTGGATAACAATTTGATTTTGTGATTTTATTGGACTTCAAATAGTGGGACATATAGCCCCAAATAGACACTTTACCATCACATTACTCCGAATCCGTACAGTAATAATGGTTCCTCTATGTCTAAGACAAATAAGAGAAATAAATTAAAATGAGCCTGGTTTTCAGGTGTTACAAATTACATATAGTTAGAAAAAAAAAAAATATTCCTGGAGCTGAAGGGGTTAACAGTATATGAATTAAACTGTGGTGGATGTGTAGGGGTTAAAAGTGGATGAATTGAAGTGTTGTGGATCTAAAGGGGTTAACAGTGGATGAATTAGATTGTAGTGGATGTGAAGAGGTTAACAGTGGGGTAATTGAACAGTTGTGGATCTGAGGGGTTAACAGTTGACATTCTTTAGTTAGTCTCACATGTAGGTGTCACCCTATGATCTTCCTGGCACATTCTGGAGCCTGGAACTAACTAGTCCTGGCTATTACCGTAAAACATGGTATATAGGAGCACTGTAATTCCTAGTGCTGATAGTGTGACTCCATTTCAGTGAAGTGCTGATAGCGTGACTGCAGTTTATATATACAGGCAGAATACATGTGGTTATATATACAGGCAGAATACATGTGGTATATATACAGGCAGAATACATGTGGTATATATACAGGCAGAATACATGTGGTCAGGGCCGCCGATAGGGCAGTACAAGTGGTACTGCCGTATGGGGCCCGGACCCTAAGAGACACGGGGGGGGGCCCGGCGGGCCCGCCGGCCGCCGCCCCCCCCACCGCTACGCTAGGGGGGCCCGCACGGCCCCCCTTGCCAACTGTTTCTGAGCATCCTGAGAAGCTGCGGCCGCGCAGCTTCTCAGGATGCACTGATCGCTTTGATGTTCCGCCCGCACAGTGAGCGGGCGGAACATTGAAGCGATCAGAATACAGGAGAAGGACCTGTCAGCGTCCTCCTCCTGTATTCTCTCCCATAGGCTGCCGGCACTTCATACCAGCAGCCTATGGGAGGCCGGGACGTGACCTCTCCGGCAGGCGTGATCATGTGACGTCATCACGCCTGCCGGAAGTCCCGTCCCTGCGGCTCGCAAGATGGAGCCAGAAGAGGAGGAGGAAGAGCTGCTGCCTGCACAGCGCGGATTAGGTGAGTAGGATGTTTGTTTTTTTAGGGGCACCTCTGGGGGCATTATTAGTGTATGGGGGCACCTCTGGGGGCGTTATTAGTGTATGGGGGCACCTCTGGGGGCATTATTAGTGTATGGGGGCACCTCTGGGGGCAGTATTAGTATATGGGGGCACCTCTGGGGGCAGTATTAGTATATGGGGGGCACCTCTGGGGGCATTATTAGTGTATGGGGGCACCTCTGGGGGCATTATTAGTATATGGGAGCACCTCTGGGGGCATTATTAGTATATGGGGGGCACCTCTGGGGGCATTATTAGTATATGGGGCCACCTCTGGGGGCATTATTAGTATATGGGGGGCACCTCTGGGGGCATTATTAGTATATGGGAGCACCTCTGGGGGCATTATTAGTATATGGGGGGCACCTCTGGGGGCATTATTAGTATATGGGGGCACCTCTGGGGGCATTATTAGTATATGGGGGGCACCTCTGGGGGCATTATTAGTATATGGGGGCACCTCTGGGGGCATTATTAGTATATGGGGGGCACCTCTGGGGGCATTATTAGTGTATGGGGGCACCTCTGGGGGCATTATTAGTGTATGGGGGCACCTCTGGGGGCAGTATTAGTATATGGGGGGCACCTCTGGGGGCATTATTAGTGTATGGGGGCACCTCTGGGGGCATTATTAGTGTATGGGGGCACCTCTGGGGGCATTATTAGGATATGGGGGCACCTCTGGGGGCAGTATTAGTATATGGGGGCACCTCTGGGGACATTATTAGTATATGGGGCACCTCTGGGGGCATTATTAGTGTATGGGGGCACCTCTGGGGGCATTATTAGTATATGGGGGCACCTCTGGGGGCATTATTAGTTCATGGGGGCCACCTCTAGGGGCATTATTAGCTCATGGGGGCACCTCTAGGGGCATTATTAGTATATGGGGGCACCTCTGGGGGCATTATTAGTGTATGGGGGGCACCTCTGGGGGCATTATTAGTGTATGGGGGCATTAGTAGTGTATGGGGGCACCTCTGGGGGCATTAGTAGTGTATGGGGGCACCTCTGGGGGCATTATTAGCTCATGGGGGGAACCTCTGGGGCATTATTAGTATATGGGGGTACCTCTGGGGGCATTATTAACTCATGGGGGCATCTCTGGGGGCATTATTAGTATATGGGAGCACCTCTGGGGGCATTATTAGTATATGGGGGCACCTCTGGGGGCATTATTAGTATATGGGGACACCTCTGGGGACATTATTAGTATATGGGGCACCTCTGGGGGCATTATTAGTGTATGGGGGCACCTCTGGGGGCATTATTAGTATATGGGGGCACCTCTGGGGGCATTATTAGTATATGGGGGCACCTCTGGGGGCATTATTAGTATATGGGGGCACCTCTGGGGGCATTATTAGTATATGGGGGCACCTCTGGGGGCATTATTAGTGTATGGGGGGCACCTCTGGGGGCATTATTAGTGTATGGGGGCATTAGTAGTGTATGGGGGCACCTCTGGGGGCATTAGTAGTGTATGGGGGCACCTCTGGGGGCATTATTAGCTCATGGGGGGAACCTCTGGGGCATTATTAGTATATGGGGGTACCTCTGGGGGCATTATTAACTCATGGGGGCATCTCTGGGGGCATTATTAGTATATGGGAGCACCTCTGGGGGCATTATTAGTATATGGGGGCACCTCTGGGGGCATTATTAGTATATGGGGACACCTCTGGGGGCATTATTAGTATATGGGGGCACCTCTGGGGGCATTATTAGTATATGGGGACACCTCTGGGGGCATTATTAGTATATGGGGGCACCTCTGGGGGCATTATTAGTATATGGGGGCACCTCTGGGGGCATTATTAGTGTATGGGGGGCACCTCTGGGGGCATTATTAGTGTATGGGGGCATTAGGAGTGTATGGGGGCACCTCTGGGGGCATTAGTAGTGTATGGGGGCACCTCTGGGGGCATTATTAGCTCATGGGGGGAACCTCTGGGGGCATTATTAGTATATGGGGGTACCTCTGGGGGCATTATTAACTCATGGGGGCATCTCTGGGGGCATTATTAGTATATGGGAGCACCTCTGGGGGCATTATTAGTATATGGGGGCACCTCTGGGGGCATTATTAGTATATGGGGACACCTCTGGGGGCATTATTAGTATATGGGGGCACCTCTGGGGGCATTATTAGTATATGGGGGCACCTCTGGGGGCATTATTAGTATATGGGGGCACCTCTGGGGGCATTATTAGTTCATGGGGGCATCTCTGGGGGCATTATTAGTGCATGGGGGTACCTCTGGGGGCATTATTAGTTCATGGGGGCCACCTCTAGGGGCATTATTAGCTCATGGGGGCACCTCTAGGGGCATTATTAGCTCATGGAGGCACCTCTGGGGGCATTATTAGCTCATGGGGGTACCTCTAGGGGCATTATTAGCTCATGGGGGCACAGCAGGGAATCCTACATACAGGGGGCATCCCACACAGCGCAGTTACTATGGAGCCTACAGGGGGGAGAAAGGAAAGGAAGTTGCTAGAAATGTGCGGAGCCTAAATTGTTTGTCTCGCAGGTTCTAAGGGGATGAAACGTATCTGGAAGGAATCATCCTGGAGGTCTGGGCCGGATGGAGAGGAAAAGGGAAAGTGACGCCTCAGATCAAAGAAGACGTCACCGGTGAGTCACTGTATGACACTTTTCTTATTTTGTAGAACATCATTTAGTAGGGGCGCCCCGAGGTGACAGCTACTACATTATCTGTACTCAGAGATATCACTGTGTTATCTGTTGTGTTACATAGGACTGCAGGTGACTACTACATTATCTGTACTCAGAGATATCGCTGTGTTATCTGTGGTGTTACATAGGACTGCAGGTGACAGCTACTACATTATCTGTACTCAAGAGATATCACTGTGTTATCTGTGGTGTTACATAGGACTGCAGGTGACTACTACATTATCTGTACTCAGAGATATCACTGTGTTATCTGTGGTGTTACATAGGACTGCAGGTGACATCTACATTATCTGTACTCAGAGGGATATCACTGTGTTATCTGTGCTGTTACATAGGACTGCAGGTGAAATCTACTACATTATCTGTACTCAGAGATACCACTGTGTTATGTGGTGTTACATAGGACTGCAGGTGATATCAGGTGATTTCTCCAGGTTGCAGAAGTTCAAACTTCATCGTGCCCTGGTGTGCTGGTGTCTGTATGTCTGTATACATGTGTGCTGGTGTCTGTATACATGTGTGCTGGTGTCTGTATACATGTGTGCTGGTGTCTGTATACATGTGTGCTGGTGTCTGTATACATGTGTGCTGGTGTCTGTGTGTGAGATCAATTCTAGAGAACTGGCTCATATATCCCATTTTCCCCAGTGGCTTAAAATGTAACCTCTGTTATACAGTTATAAAATTGTAGAACCTAAAGGTGAACAAGGTGCAATTCAAATAGACACTTACTTGTATAGCTGCCTCTTGTGCTCTGTATGCAGTGCATTATATTCACCCTTGCAACGTACAATTTATAGCGTGTCTACAAGCCCAGCGGGGCTCATTATGATGGAGACTAAAACTTATACAAGAGTGGGGTAGGGGTTCCCCTGTATTCAGAATGCTGTTGAGTGCTCGGCAATGCCCCGTCTGGGATTATTGAATTACGAGGGTCTATGCAGAGCAGGATAAAGACACCTCTGCTGCACAAACAGGATCTCCTAGAAAGCGTTCTCACCGCCATGTATTCGCTATCACTGTCTTGGGTGAGCTAAACCAGTCTGCCTGGGGGGGGGGTGATTTGTATATGCTCACTAACATGGAACAGCCTCATTATATTAGCCTTATCAACATATTCTATGCTAGTGAGCATACCGGGGGGGGGGGGGGGGGGGGGGGGGGATATTGGTGAACATATACAAATCAAACAGCCCCCCAGACCCTCGAAATTCAATAACCCCAAACGGGGCATTGCCTAGTACTCATGTACAGCATTCTGAATACAGGGGACCCCCTACCCCACTCTTGTATAAGTTTTAGTCTCCATCATAATGAGCCCCGCTGGGCTTGTAGACACGCTATAAGTTGTACGTTGCAAGGGTGAATATAATGCACTGCATACAGAGCACAAGAGGCAGCTATACAAGTAAGTGTCTATTTGAATTGCACCTTGTTCACATTTAGTTTCTACAATTTTATAACTGTATAACAGAGGTTACATTTTAAGCCACTGGGGAAAATGGGGAATATGAGCCAGTTCTCTAGAATTGATCTGAACCAAATTATACCTCCCAGCAAGGCGTGGGTCGAACACACAATTTTTTTTTTTTTATTAATGTGGGGGGCCCAGACACTTTGGTTGTATGGGGCCCCGAAATTCCTGATGGCGGCCCTGCATGTGGTTATATACACAGACAGAATACATGTGGTTATATACACAGGCAGAATACATGTGGTTATATAGTATATACAGGCAGAATACATGTGGTTATATATACAGGCAGAATACATGTGGTTATATATACAGGCAGAATACATGTGGTTATATATACAGGCAGAATACATGTGGTTATATATACAGGCAGAATACATGTGGTTATATATACAGGCAGAATACATGTGGTTATATATACACAGAATACATGTGGTTATATATACAGGCAGAATACATGTGGTTATATATACAGGCAGAATACATGTGGTTATATACACAGGCAGAATACATGTGGTTATATAGTATATACAGGCAGAATACATGTGGTTATATATACAGGCAGAATACATGTGGTTATATATACAGGCAGAATACATGTGGTTATATATACAGGCAGAATACATGTGGTTATATATACATGCAGAATACATGTGGTTATATACAGGCAGAATACATGTGGTTATATATACAGGCAGAATACATGTGGTTATATATACACAGAATACATGTGGTTATATACAGGCAGAATACATGTGGTTATATATAAAGGCAGAATACATGTGGTTATATATACCGGCAGAATACATGTGGTTATATATACAGAATACATGTGGTTATATATACAGGCAGAATACATGTGGTTATATACACAGGCAGAATACATGTGGTTATATACACAGGCAGAATACATGTGGTTATATATACAGGCAGAATACATGTGGTTATATATACAGAATACATGTGGTTATATATACAGGCAGAATACATGTGGTTATATATACAGGCAGAATACATGTGGTATATATACAGGCAGACTACATGTGGTATATATACAGGCAGAATACATGTGGTTATAAATACACAGAATACATGTGGTTATATACAGGCAGAATACATGTGGTTATATATACAGGCAGAATACATGTGGTTATATATACACAGAATACATGTGGTTATATACAGGCAGAATACATGTGGTTATATATACAGGCAGAATACATGTGGTTATATATACAGAATACATGTGGTTATATATACAGGCAGAATACATGTGGTTATATATACAGGCAGAATACATGTGGTATATATACAGGCAGAATACATGTGGTATATATACAGGCAGAATACATGTGGTTATAAATACACAGAATACATGTGGTATATATACAGGCAGAATACATGTGGTTATATATACAGGCAGAATACATGTGGTTATATACAGGCAGAATACATGTGGTTATATATACAGGCAGAATACATGTGGTTATATATACAGGCAGAATACATGTGGTTATATATACAGGCAGAATACATGTGGTTATATATACAGGCAGAATACATGTGGTTATATATACAGGCAGAATACATGTGGTTATATACAGGCAGAATACATGTGATTATATATACAGGCAGAATACATGTGGTTATATACAGGCAGAATACATGTCATTATATATACAGGCAGAATACATGTGGTTATATAGTATATACAGGCAGAATACATGTGGTTATATATACACAGAATACATGAGGTTATATACAGGCAGAATACATGTGGTTATATATACAGGCAGATTACATGTGGTTATATATACACAGAATACATGTGGTTATATACAGGCAGAATACATGTGGTTATATATACAGGCAGAATACATGTGGTTATATACAGGCAGAATACATGTGGTTATATATACACAGAATACATGTGGTTATATATACAGGCAGAATACATGTGGTTATATATACACAGGATACATGTGGTTATATATACAGGCAGAATACATGTGGTTATATATACACAGAATACATGTGGTTATATATACAGGCAGAATACATGTCATTATATATACAGGCAGAATACATGTGGTTATATATACAGGCAGAATACATGTGGTATATATACAGGCAGACTACATGTGGTTATATATACAGGCAGAATACATGTGGTTATATATACAGGCAGAATACATGTGGTTATATATACAGGCAGAATACATGTGGTTATATATACAGGCAGAATACATGTGGTTATATATACAGAATACATGTGGTTATATATACACAAAATACATGTGGTTATATATACACAGAATACATGTGGTTATATATACAGGCAGAATACATGTGATTATATATACAGGCAGAATACATGTGGTATATATACAGGCAGACTACATGTGGTTATATATACAGGCAGAATACATGTGGTTATATACCGGCAGAATACATGTCATTATATATACACGCAGAATACATGTGGTTATATAGTATATACAGGCAGAATACATGTGGTTATATATACAGGCAGATTACATGTGGTTATATATACAGGCAGAATACATGTGGTTATATACACAGGCAGAATACATGTGGTTATATACACAGGCAGAATACATGTGGTTATATAGTATATACAGGCAGAATACATGTCATTATATATACAGGCAGAATACATGTGGTTATATAGTATATACAGGCAGATTACATGTGGTTATATATACACAGAATACATGTGGTTATATACAGGCAGAATACATGTGGTTATATATACAGGCAGAATACATGTGGTTATATATACAGGCAGAATACATGTGGTTATAAATACACAGAATACATGTGGTTATATACAGGCAGAATACATGTGGTTATATATACAGGCAGAATACATGTGGTTATATATACAGACAGAATACATGTGGTTATATATACAGGCAGAATACATGTGGTTATATACACGTACGCAGTATATATTTGGCGATTGGAAGAGAAAGCTGTTGGCAGAAGAAGCATTTAGCTGACGGCTATCACACGTATATAAGCAGCTTTAGGCTATGTTCACACATTGTCTTATTGCAGCCATCTATGGCAAATGACGACCATCCAAAAAGATGGCTGCAAATCGATCATTGTGTGAACATAGTCTTGGGAAGGTCAGTGTGTGATATCTCTTTAGCGTTACATGACTGAATTATTCTTCGGCCATCTTGGAAGATCTCCGTTCAGACGGCTTTGATCTTAGCGTCATCTGAGAACACCGGGAGGTTTAACATAAATTCACTTCTGCCGAGATTCCTGTTAAATTGTAGATGAAGCTAAAATCTAAGATGTCTGACAGTCGCTTATTGGTGGATTCTTAAGCATTCTGCTCCAGCCACTCTGTTCAGCGGCTTTTCAACCCATGACCGTTCTAAATGCCCCTGAGGTGTGAAGGCCGCGGACTTCATTGTGAATATTGGGGATCTGCCCTACAGCGCGGTGTCCTATGGGAGGCTTCTGTTACTGCCTATGGTGACGTCTGTCAGGAAGACCCCTCATGTCACTGTATATACTGACACTTCTAATCTAAATACAAGAACGATTTCCTAATTGGTTCATAATGCGGCAATTTACCTTCCAGCCCAAATGCTTGTCGTATCCGCACCCGCAGACCGGCTCGCTGATGGTATCGGACCACATTCTGAGTGTTGCAGTTTGTTAGGGACGGCTGAGCCAAGGACGACCTGTAACCTCCTAACCTCGTCTCATACCAATCCTTCAGGTGGTTGTCAGACACTGAGAGTAAAAAATATCATCATTACATATTATAATGCAATATATACATATATATATATATATATATATATATATACACACACATGTAGGCTCTTCTCCCAGCTCTATCTCTTGATTAGTATGGGTTTCAACACGTGATGTGCCTCTATGACGTGTCTCTATGACGTGTCTGTATGATGCCTCTATGACGTGTCTGTATGATGCCTCTATGACGTGTCTGTATGATGCCTCTATGACGTGTCTGTATGATGCCTCTATGACGTGTCTGTATGATGCCTCTATGACGTGTCTCTGTGACGTGTCTGTATGATGCCTCTATGACGTCTCTCTGTGACGTGTCTGTATGATGCCTCTATGACGTGTCTCTATGACGTGTCTGTATGATGCCTCTGACGTGTCTGTATGATGCCTCTATGACGCGTCTCTATGGCGTGTCTGTATGATGCCTCTATGACGTGTCTCTATGACGTGTCTGTATGATGCCTCTATGACATGTCTCTATGACGTGTCTGTATGATGCCTCTATGACATGTCTCTATGGCGTGTCTGTATGATGTCTCTATGGCGTGTCTGTATGATGCCTCTATGACGTGTCTGTATGATGCCTCTATGACGTGTCTCAATGACGTGTCTCTATGACGTGCCTCTATGGCGTGTCTCTATAGTGTCTCAATGACGTGTCTCTATGACGTGTCTGTATGATGCCTCTATGACGTGTCTCTATGACGTGTCTGTATGATGCCTCTATGACGTGTCTCTATGGCGTGTCTGTATGATGCCTCTATGACGTGTCTCAATGACGTGTCTCTATGACGTGCCTCTATGGCGTGTCCCTATAGTGTCTCAATGACGTGTCTGTATCATGCCTCTATGACGTGTCTCTATGACGTGTCTGTATGATGCCTCTATGACGTGTCTCTATGGCGTGTCTCTATGGCGTGTCTGTATGATGTCTCTATGGCGTGTCTGTATGATGCCTCTATGACGTGTCTCTATGACGTGTCTGTATGATGCCTCTATGACGTGTCTCTATGACGTGTCTGTATGATGCCTCTATGACGTGTCTCTATGACGTGTCTGTATGATGCCTCTATGACGTGTCTCTATGACGTGTCTGTATGATGCCTCTATGACGTGTCTCTATGGCGTGTCTGTATGATGCCTCTATGACGTGTCTCAATGACGTGTCTCTATGACGTGCCTCTATGGCGTGTCCCTATAGTGTCTCAATGACGTGTCTGTATCATGCCTCTATGACGTGTCTCTATGACGTGTCTGTATGATGCCTCTATGACGTGTCTCTATGGCGTGTCTCTATGGCGTGTCTGTATGATGCCTCTATGACGTGTCTCTATGACGTGTCTGTATGATGCCTCTATGACGTGTCTCTATGGCGTGTCTGTATGATGCCTCTATGACGTATCTCAATGCCGTGTCTGTATGATGCCTCTATGACGTGTCTAAATGATGTGTCTGTATGACGTCTCTCTATGACGTCTCTATGACAGGTCAAAAGCTTAGTGAAATGACAGTGACACTTTAATGATGCAGAACTGTGTTTGACAGAGCGAGGAGCCATTGGCCCCCACCCTGCCAATCACCCTTGTACCAGCATTACACCTCCAGCTTGAAGTGCAGGGAGAAGAGGCGCCAAAGAACTGCAGCCGGGTGAGTAGTTGCTTTTTTTATTACACAAGGGGGTGCCTAATATGGGGGTGCTGTCATCTTTATATATACTGTACATACAAGGATAGAAATGATATAATACACATATGGGGGGGGGGGGGCTTTGTGTGGTTCCTCTCGGGCAGCAGGGTGGCTTGATTCATCCCTGAATGCACCCAGTCCTCCAGTATACATATATACAGCTGTACCGTCTGACCATGGGTTGTGCTGGAGAGACGGATGATGATAATTGATGATTATGGCTGATGATAGATGATGATTGTTGGCAGACATAGAGTACTTGGCTTTTTCTTTAGCACGGCGAATACTCCTCATAATGTTATTTGTTTTAAATCAGCCGTGTCACACGCTAAAGCTTTGCCTATCCAGGCATGATGGGAGTTGTAGTTTTCTATCCAGCGCTACAAAAACATGGCCACTTTTTCCCTCTCTTGTCTCCAGCTCAGGTGCGGTTTGCAATTAAACTCCATTTACTTCAATGGAACTGAGTTTTAAACCCCACCCAGGGGGAAAGTGGCCATGTTTTTGTAGCGCTGGATAACTCCTTTAGAGTAAAAGAAGATAAAACAACTTCATAAATCGGAGAGCAGATAAGCGGTATCCATATAACTATATAACCAGATAACCAGCAGCATATCCATATAACCAGATAACCTGCAGCATATCCATATAACCAAATAACCTGCAGCATATCCATATATCCAGATAACCAGCAGCATATCCATATAACCAGATAACCAGCAGCATATCCATATATCCAGATAACCTGCAGCATATCCGTATAACCAGATAACCTGCAGCATATCCATATATCCAGATAACCTGCAGCATATCCATATATCCAGATAACCTGCAGCATATCCGTATAACCAGATAACCAGCAGCATATCCATATATCCAGATAACCTGCAGCATATCCATATATCCATATAAACAGCAGCAGCATATCCAGATAACCAGATAACCAGCAGCATATCCATATATCCAGATAACCTGCAGCATATCCGTATAACCAGATAACCTGCAGCATATCCATATAACCAACAGCATATCCATATATCCAGATAACCTGCAGCATATCCAGATAACCAGCAGCATATCCATATATCCAGATAACCTGCAGCATATCCAGATAACCAGCAGCATATCCATATATCCAGATAACCTGCAGCATATCCAGATAACCAGCAGCATATCCATATATCCAGATAACCTGCAGCATATCCATATAACTATATAACCAGATAACCAGCAGCAGCATATCCATATATCCATATATCCATATAACCAGCAGCAGCATATCCATATGACCAGATAACCTGCAGCATATCCATATACCCAGATAAGCAGCCGCAGCATATCCAGATAACTATATAACCAGATAACCAGCAGCAGCATATCCATATATCCATATAACCAGCAGCAGCAAATCCAGATAACCAGATAACCAGCAGCATATCCTTATAACTATATAACCAGATAACCAGCAGCAGCATATCCATATATCCAGATAACAATAACCAGCAGCAGCATATCCATATATCCATATAACCAGCAGCAGCAAATTCAGATAACCAGATAACCAGCAGCAGCATATCCATATAACCAGATAACCTGCAGCATATCCATATAACCAGATAACCAGCAGCATATCCATATATCCAGATAACCAGCAGCATATCCATATAACCAGATAACCTGCAGCATATCCATATAACCAAATAACCTGCAGCATATCCATATATCCAGATAACCAGCAGCATATCCATATATCCAGATAACCTGCAGCATATCCATATAACCAGATAACCTGCAGCATATCCATATATCCAGCAGCATATCCATATAACCAGATAACCTGCAGCATATCCATATAACCAAATAACCTGCAGCATATCCATATATCCAGATAACCAGCAGCATATCCATATAACCAGATAACCAGCAGCATATCCATATATCCAGATAACCTGCAGCATATCCGTATAACCAGATAACCTGCAGCATATCCATATATCCATATAAACAGCAGCAGCATATCCAGATAACCAGATAACCAGCAGCATATCCATATATCCAGATAACCAGCAGCATATCCATATATCCAGATAAGCAGCAGCATATCCATATATCCATATAACCAGCAGCATATCCATATAACCAGATAACCTGCAGCATATCCATATAACCAGATAACCTGCAGCATATCCATATATCCAGATAACCAGCAGCATATCCATATAACCAGATAACCTGCAGCATATCCATATATCCAGATAACCAGCAGCATATCCATATATCCAGATAACCTGCAGCATATCCATATAACCTGCAGCATATCCATATATCCAGATAACCTGCAGCATATCCATATATCCAGATAACCTGCAGCATATCCATATAACCAGATAACCTGCAGCATAATCATATATCCAGATAACCAGCAGCATATTCATATAACCATATAACCAGCAGCAGCATATCCATATATCCAGATAACCAGCAGCAGCATATCCATATAACCATATAACCAGATAACCAGCAGCAGCATATCCATATATCCATATAACCAGATAACCAGCAGCATATCCATATATCCATATAACCAGATAACCAGCAGCAGCATATCCATATATCCATATAACCAGTAGCATATCCATATGACCAGATAACCAGCAGCATATCCATATGACCAGATAACCAGCAGCAGCATATCCATATAACCAGCAGCATATCCATATGACCAGATAACCAGCAGCATATCCATATAACCAGATAACCAGCAGCATATCCATATATATCCAGATAACCAGCAGCATATCCATATATCCAGATAACCAGCAGCATATCCATATAACTAGATAACCAGCAGCATATCCATATATCCAGATAACAAGCAGCATATCCATATGACCAGATAACCAGCAGCAGCATATCCATATAACCAGATAACCAGATAACCAGCAGCAGCATATCCATAAAACCATATAACCAGCTAAGCAGCATATCCATATAACCAGATAACCAGCAGCAGCATATCCATATCAGATAACCAGCAGCATATCCAGATAACCAGATAACCAGCAGCAGCATATCCATATATCCATATAACCAGATAAGCAGCCGCAGCATATCCATATATCCAGATAACAATAACCAGCAGCAGCATATCCATATAACCAGATAACCAGATAGGCAGAAGCATATCCATATAACCAGATAACCAGCAGCATATCCATATATCCAGATAACTAGCAGCAGCATATCCATATATCCAGATAACTAGCAGCAGCATATCCATATATCCAGATAACTAGCAGCAGCATATCCATATAACCAGATAACCAGCAGCATATCCATATATCCAGATAACTAGCAGCAGCATATCCATATAACCATATATCTAGATAACCAGCAGCATATCCATATATCCAGATTACCAGATAACCAGCAGCAGCATATCCATATATCCATATAACCAGATAACCAGCAGCAGCATATCCATATATCCAGATTACCAGCAGCATATCCATATATCCAGATTACCAGCAGCATATCCATATATCTAGATAACCAGCAGCATATCCATATATCCATATAACCAGATAACCAGCAGCAGCATATCCATATATCCAGATAAGCAGCCGCAGCATATCCATATATCCAGATAACAATAACCAGCAGCATATCCATATAACCAGATAACCAGCAGCAGCATATCCCCGGCTGCACACCGCTCTGCAGGCTAGATACCTTGGCTCCGCTCTTTCTCCATTATACGCTCGGCCATATCTCTTACACTTTTGGGAAACAATCCGTCTTCCTGGAAGGTGGAAATAATCTGAATCTCGGAGCGGGTAGGTTCAGCATCATCAGAGAAGTAGTAGCCGGATGTATAGCTGGCCATAGGCTGGGAGGGCTGCAGGGAGACAGAGCATAGAGCGAGGATGAGAAGCATCGGGCACACTGACATATGTTATCACACTTAGGCTAGGTTCACACTGCGTTTTTGCAATCCGTTTATTTCATCCGTTTCTTTGCAAAAAACGGATGAAAAAAACTGATGCATTTTTGTGCATTCGTTTTGATCCGTTTCTCCATTGACTTCTATTAAAAAAAAAAAAAAACATCCATTTTTTTTTACAACGGACAGAAAAGTAGTGTTAAAAGTAGCGTAAAAAAAAACAGATCCGTTTTGATCTGTTTTTCTTTTAAATGGAAGTCAATGAAGAAACGGATCAAAACGGATGCACACAAATGCATCCGTTTTTTTCATCCGTATTTTGCAAAAAACGGATTAAAAAATTGCAGTGTGAACCTAGCCTTACACTCATTCTAGGACTGATCACACTTACACTCATTCTAGGACTGATCACACTTACACTCATTCTAGGACTGATCACACTTACACTCATTCTAGGACTGATCACACTTACACTCATTCTAGGACTGATCACACTTTCATTCTAGGACTGCCATCACACACTCATTCTAGGACTGATCACACTTTCATTCTAGGACTGCCATCACAATTACACTCATTCTAGGACTGCCATCAAGGTTACACTCATTCTAGGACTGCCATCAAGGTTACACTCATTCTAGGACTGCCATCACACTTACACTCATTCTAGGACTGCCATCACACTTACACTCATTCTAGGACTGCCATCAAGGTTACACTCATTCTAGGACTGCCATCACACTTACACTCATTCTAGGACTGCCATCACACTTACACTCATTCTAGGACTGCCATCACACTTACACTCATTCTAGGACTGCCATCACACTTACACTCATTCTAGGACTGCCATCAAGGTTACACTCATTCTAGGACTGCCATCACACTTACACTCATTCTAGGACTGCCATCAAGGTTACACTCATTCTAGGACTGCCATCACACACTCATTCTAGGACTGCCATCACACTTACACTCATTCTAGGACTGCCATCACACTTACACTCATTCTAGGACTGCCATCAAGGTTACACTCATTCTAGGACTGCCATCACACACTCATTCTAGGACTGCCATCACACTTACACTCATTCTAGGACTGCCATCACACTTACACTCATTCTAGGACTGCCATCACACTTACACTCATTCTAGGACTGCCATCACACTTACACTCATTCTAGGACTGCCATCACACTTACACTCATTCTAGGACTGCCATCAAGGTTACACTCATTCTAGGACTGCCATCAAGGTTACACTCATTCTAGGACTGCCATCACACACTCATTCTAGGACTGCCATCACACTTACACTCATTCTAGGACTGCCATCACACTTACACTCATTCTAGGACTGCCATCACACTTACACTCATTCTAGGACTGCCATCACACTTAGACTCATTCTAGGACTGCCATCAAGGTTACACTCATTCTAGGACTGCCATCACACTTACACTCATTCTAGGACTGATCACACTTACACTCATTCTAGGACTGATCACACTTACACTCATTCTAGGACTGATCACACTTACACTCATTCTAGGACTGCCATCACACACTCATTCTAGGACTGCCATCAAGGTTACACTCATTCTAGGACTGCCATCAAGGTTACACTCATTCTAGGACTGCCATCAAGGTTACACTCATTCTAGGACTGCCATCAAGGTTACACTCATTCTAGGACTGCCATCACACTTAGACTCATTCTAGGACTGCCATCACACTTACACTTATTCTAGGACTGCCATCACACTTACACTCATTCTAGGACTGATCACACTTAGACTCATTCTAGGACTGATCACACTTAGACTTATTCTAGGACTGCCATCACACTTACACTCATTCTAGGACTGATCACACTTAGACTCATTCTAGGATTATGTTCACACAAAGTAAGTTCCGTAGGAATCACGTCCGTTGTTACAACAGCCGTGTTTCCCATGGGGCTAACATAGTGCTGCCTTCTGAGGGAATCCCAGCTGGAGTGTATACACATGGTATACACTCCGGCCAGGATACCTAGCGGCGCCATACAAAACTGACATATCAGTTGCAATATTCACTAGGGTCACCGTGGGGTTATCCTCTCCGCCACACTTCTGTTTAGCTGTTCCATTGTTAAACCACATAAATGGAATCTGAGGTATCCGTCCAAGGCCCCATTCATTTCTATGGATTTTTTTGCGCTCCGTTTGCACGTATTCCCTCAATGTTCCATTTTTTTTAACAGAAAAAAAATCCGTCATGCACCTTTTTTTCTGTAAAAAAAACGCAACATAAACATAAAGTGCCCGTCCGTTTTTTATACATTATAGTCAGTAAGGAGCGATCAGGACAGGTATTTCCGCGCACATCCGCGTGCAGGTTAGACGTTTTCATCAGTTTTTTCCACTGAGCACGTGCAGAAGAAGCGAGAAACCAAAGAAGAAAAATAGACGGATGCCGAATGATTTACCAGATCCTGAGCGATCGGCATTTCATGGCGCACTTCCTGCAGCTTGGCCCATCTGATAGGTTCTCTCTGACAGCTAATATGTCCTCCAAGAGGGAACGTACGGATACTTGCCTGAGTGTCTGGTCGGAGTTGTACCAGGAGCGAACAACATGGAAAAGCCGGATAACTGGATAAATCCGGGGGTGAAAGAGTCGGTAGTTTTCTGAGTGAAATGCCGGTTCTGAGCCGGAGCTGAAATCCTCCAACATTCAGCCTGCCATCATTACGGAAGACGGGCAGCATGCAGCTTCCTGGAGAAAACGTGGAGTTATTAGAGTAATACGGTCACATTCACCTAATTCAGTGAATCCTCAAGGGAAAAGGTTAGTAAATTATTACAGGATACACGCTGCAGACAATTCATGGTATACTCACATTTCCAGCCAACTTTTTGCTGTACATATAAAAAGACCTTTAACCCCTTGATGACCCAGGGCGTACCTGTACACATGTACATCTTGGGGTGGGTAGGGGAGTTCAGAGAAAGGTCACGCCGTGACCCCGCTCTGAACCGTGCGGCTTGTGGCTGCTGTCAGCTGGAGCGGGGCCATCACGGCACCCGGGTAATTAGTGTTTAAATACAGTTGTCAAAAGTAACAGCTGCATTTAATTGGCTCCCCCCCCCCCCCCCCCATTGTTAGTGCTATAGTGGGCAAATGGGATCATGAAGGGGAGATCCATGCTTAATGCCGGGCTGGGGCTCTGCGCTGTAATGTCACTGATCTCAGCTCAGAACTCCATTGCTCTGGGCGCCTGCAGCCCTTAGTAATGGATCCGTATTCTGTTGTAATCCGTATTCTTCTTCATCTTCTTCCAGCTATTCTCCTGCTATTAATACAGCCCGAACCGCTTTGCAGACAGACTCCATTCAAACTGCATTTCAAAGCCCTCGGCACCTACAGGTATGCTAAGTGTTTTTGATTTCTATCGGATTTGTCGTTTTAAAGAAATTTACTTTTAAAGACCCCTAATTTCCCATAGGAAATAATGTCCACGCAGTACAGCACAAACAACCAATCACAGCACATATGCAAATAGCCGAAATAGAAAATCTAAGGTCTATTGGCCAATAGAAGACGAAGAAGATGGAAGGTCCTTAGCAGAGGTGAGTCAGTGATGTAGCAGAGGTGAGTCAGTGATGTAGCAGAGGTGAGTCAGTGATGTAGCGGAGGAGAGTCAGTAATGTAGCGGAGGAGAGTCAGTGATGTAGCGGAGGAGAGTCAGTGATGTAGCAGAGGAGAGTCAGTGATGTAGCAGAGGAGAGTCAGTGATGTAGCGGAGGTGAGTCAGTGATGTAGCGGAGGTGAGTCAGTGATGTAGCAGAGGTGAGTCAGTGATGTAGCAGAGGTAAATCAGTGATGTAGCAGAGGAGAGTCAGTGATGTAGCAGAGGTGAGTCAGTGATGTAGCAGAGGAGAGTCAGTGATGTAGCAGAGGAGAGTCAGTGATGTAGCAGAGGAGAGTCAGTGATGTAGCGAAGGAGAGTCAGTGATGTAGCAGAGGAGAGTCAGTGATGAAGCAGAGGTGATTCAGTAATGTAGCGGAGGTGATTAGGTGATGTAGCGGAGGTGAGTCAGTGATGTAGCAGAGGGACAGAGCCACACTTGCTTATAAAAGGACAGTACCATTTAAAGGGGCAGTACCAAATTTACTCTTAAAGGGAAGGTATCAAAGTGGCTCTTAAAAGTAAATAATTATTCTGATACATTTTAATGGCCATTTCTCACCTTAAAAGGGACACTGTGAGCATAGTCCTTAAGTTACAGAATAGTTCGATATAAATGGGTAAAACTAAGATATAATTACCGATTACAACCAGATTTTCAGAGTTTGGCTCCACTGTAGTTACTTGAAAAAGAACATAAGTTTTTAGATGAAATTTCCCCCCCTCTGGGTTCAGGTTTTGGCAGAAGTTAAACACAGGATTTCGGGCTGAACTGTGGTCACTTGGGAACGCCACAAACTCCGATGCAGATTTCAGACCAGAATTTAGAATTTTTGCAGAGACCTAAAATACAAGTAAATATTTCTTCATCCACACAATGATAATGTATAAAGGGTATAAAGGGGGCCCCTGTCATCTCTTATTATTAGGATTCATGTAACTTATTGATTCACATTTTTTAACCCTTTTTTTTTGGCAGGGGGGGGGGGGTAATGGAAAAAATTTAACTCATTTTTCAATGGAAACCGTCGCCACATTCGCAGATCCAGAGCGTTCTTCTTCCTCTGACTGAGCTGGATGAACCATTATAGTTTTTATTGCGCAAACAACGTCCAGGGTTGTTATGGAGGTGACGTTACCAAACACGAATAGTTCTGTAGCAATTTAGTTTGTATTGGCAATAAAATGTTGTTTTATTTGGGGGTAGATGGGGATTGTTTTAAACACTGTTTTGCACTAGTGTAAATGAACCAGGGATCAGCTGATCACTGCTACAATATACTGCTCTCCCACTGTAGTCCGCTATATATCACTGTATGTCACTCCAACAGTGTGTGAATATAGCCTTATGCTGACAGGCATGACTGTGGCCCGGGCCCCTGGGACTGCCATGATGACTGACATTTCTTAGGAATCCTTGTACATTTAAAATATTTTTACATCAGTTTAGACTGGTTTTCTTAGTGCGACTAGCCCTTTAACACTCTGCATACGACATCTGGATACATTCAGTTTCTAAGATTGTTATATAATTTGTTATTACTTTGACTATGGTGGCAGAATCAGGTAGGTGGTGTAAAGCATCGATCCATAGGATGAAGGGCTCCTGGCATGTGGAGGGGTCTGGCAGCACTACGCTCTCATTATGCTTCACCCATGCAGGTACTGGCGATAGATCTTCTGTCCTGAAAGCAGACGCAACAAGCGGAGGATTAGGAATCGGACGCAGTCATTACCCATCAGCAATGGTAAATTTACTGGTTTTACTGCTGAAAGAAAGACGTCATTTTTTACAATTGAGTTTTATTAATCTCATCACTTACACAGCTGTAACATTTATTGACACACCCTGCTCTTTGCCTAAATATACAGAAACAATCCCATTTTTTTTCAGCCTTTTCCCATAAAAATAGACATTTTTTACACATGAAAATAGCGACTAAAGTCCTGGATCCGCTGTACCGCGGCTAGTGGTGATATAAACCGCACCAGAGAGTAGAGGAAGAGGCCGCTGGTCTTCACCAGGACTTGCTGCAGTAGGTGACCCCCAGATCTCCCTGGTTTGGCTCGCTAGCAGGCGAGGTGCAGCTGGAGACTGGTAGGCAGGACAGCTGGAATCAGAATAGCAGACACAGGCATGCAACACAGACAGCTGGAAGCAGGAACGGCAGGAATCAGACAGCAGGAGTCACGGGCAGGAACCACAGACAGCAGGAGCCATGGTCAGGAACCACAGACAGGACAGCAGGAGTCATGGGCAGGAACCACAGACAGGACAGCAGGAGTCATGGGCAGGAATCAGATAGCAGGAGTCATGGGCAGGAACCACAGACAGGACAGCAGGAGTCATGGGCAGGAATCACAGACAGCAGGAGCCATGGTCAGGAACCACAGACAGCAGGAGCCATGGTCAGGAACCACAGACAGCAGAAGCCATGGTCAGGAACCACAGACAGGACAGCAGGAGTCATGGGCAGGAACCACAGACAGGACAGCAGGAGTCATGGGCAGGAACCACAGACAGCAGGAGCCATGGTCAGGAACCACAGACAGGACAGCAGGAGTCACGGACAGGAACCACAGACAGCAGGAGCCATGGTCAGGAACCACAGACAGGACAGCAGGAGCCATGGTCGGGAACCACAGACAGGACAGCAGGAGCCATGGTCAGGAACCACAGACAGGACAGCAGGAGCCATGGTCGGGAACCACAGACAGGACAGCAGGAGTCACGGACAGGAACCACAGACAGCAGGAGCCATGGTCAGGAACCACAGACAGGACAGCAGGAGCCATGGTCAGGAACCACAGACAGCAGGAGCCATGGTCAGGAACCACAGACAGCAGGAGCCATGGTCAGGAACCACAGACAGGACAGCAGGAGTCATGGTCAGGAACCACAGACAGCAGGAGCCATGGTCAGGAACCACAGACAGGACAGCAGGAGTCACAGGCAGGAACCACAGACAGCAGGAGCCATGGTCAGGAACCACAGACAGGACAGCAGGAGTCACGGACAGGAACCACAGACAGCAGGAGCCATGGTCAGGAACCACAGACAGGACAGCAGGAGTCACAGGCAGGAACCACAGACAGGACAGCAGGAGTCATGGGCAGGAACCACAGACAGCAGGAGCCATGGTCAGGAACCACAGACAGGACAGCAGGAGCCATGGTCAGGAACCACAGACAGGACAGCAGGAGCCATGGTCAGGAACCACAGACAGGACAGCAGGAGCCATGGTCAGGAACCACAGACAGGACAGCAGGAGTCATGGTCAGGAACCACAGACAGCAGGAGTCATGGGCAGGAACCACAGACAGGACAGCAGGAGTCATGGGCAGGAACCACAGACAGGACAGCAGGAGTCATGGGCAGGAACCACAGACAGGACAGCAGGAGTCATGGGCAGGAACCACAGACAGCAGGAGCCATGGGCAGGAACCACAGACAGCAGGAGCCATGGTCAGGAACCACAGACAGGACAGCAGGAGTCACAGGCAGGAATCACAGACAGGACAGCAGGAGCAATGGTCAGGAACCACAGACAGGACAGCAGGAGCAATGGTCAGGAACCACAGACAGGACAGCAGGAGTCACAGGCAGGAACCAAAGACAGCAGGAGCCATGGTCAGGAACCACAGACAGGAAAGCAGGAGTCATGGGCAGGAACCACAGACAGCAGGAGCCATGGTCAGGAACCACAAACAGGACAGAAGGAGTCATGGGCAGGGACCACAGACAGCAGGAGTCATGGGCAGGGACCACAGACAGCAGGAGCCATGGTCAGGAACCACAGACAGGACAGCAGGAGTCATGGGCAGGAACCACAGACAGCAGGAGCCATGGTCAGGAACCACAAACAGGACAGAAGGAGTCATGGGCAGGGACCACAGACAGCAGAAGCCATGGTCAGGAACCACAGACAGGACAGCAGAAGTCATGGGCAGGGACCACAGACAGCAGAAGCCATGGTCAGGAACCACAGACAGGACAGCAGGAGTCATGGGCAGGGACCACAGACAGCAGGAGCCATGGTCAGGAACCACAGACAGGACAGCAGGAGTCATGGGCAGGAACCACAGACAGCAGGAGCCATGGTCAGGAACCACAGACAGGACAGCAGGAGTCATGGGCAGGAACCACAGACAGCAGAAGCCATGGTCAGGAACCACAGACAGGACAGCAGGAGTCATGGGCAGGGACCACAGACAGCAGAAGCCATGGTCAGGAACCACAGACAGGACAGCAGGAGTCATGGGCAGGGACCACAGACAGGACAGCAGGAGTCATGGACAGGGACCACAGACAGCAGAAGCCATGGTCAGGAACCACAGACAGGACAGCAGGAGTCATGGGCAGGGACCACAGACAGCAGGAGCCATGGTCAGGAACCACAGACAGCAGAAGCTTTGGTCAGGAACCACAGACAGGACAGCAGGAGTCATGGGCTGGAATCAGACAGCAGGAGTCATGGGCAGGAACCACAGACAGGACAGCAGGAGCCATGGTCAGGAACCACAGACAGGACAGCAGGAGTCACGGGCAGGAACCACAGACAGGACAGCAGAAGTCATGGGCAGGGACCACAGACAGCAGAAGCCATGGTCAGGAACCACAGACAGGACAGCAGGAGTCATGGGCAGGGACCACAGACAGCAGGAGCCATGGTCAGGAACCACAGACAGGACAGCAGGAGTCATGGGCAGGAACCACAGACAGCAGGAGCCATGGTCAGGAACCACAGACAGGACAGCAGGAGTCATGGGCAGGGACCACAGACAGCAGAAGCCATGGTCAGGAACCACAGACAGGACAGCAGGAGTCATGGGCAGGGACCACAGACAGCAGAAGCCATGGTCAGGAACCACAGACAGGACAGCAGGAGTCATGGGCAGGGACCACAGACAGGACAGCAGGAGTCATGGACAGGGACCACAGACAGCAGAAGCCATGGTCAGGAACCACAGACAGGACAGCAGGAGTCATGGGCAGGGACCACAGACAGCAGGAGCCATGGTCAGGAACCACAGACAGCAGAAGCTGTGGTCAGGAACCACAGACAGGACAGCAGGAGTCATGGGCTGGAATCAGACAGCAGGAGTCATGGGCAGGAACCACAGACAGGACAGCAGGAGCCATGGTCAGGAACCACAGACAGGACAGCAGGAGTCACGGGCAGGAACCACAGAAAGAAGGAGCCATGGTCAGGGACCACAGACAGGACAGCAGGAGTCATGGGCAGGAACCACAGAAAGAAGGAGCCATGGTCAGGGACCACAGACAGGACAGCAGGAGTCATGGGCAGGAACCACAGACAGCAGGAGTCATGGGCAGGAACCACAGACAGGACAGCAGAAGTCATGGGCAGGGACCACAGACAGCAGGAGTCATGGGCAGGAACCACAGACAGGACAGCAGGAGTCATGGGCAGGAACCACAGACAGGACAGCAGGAGTCATGGGCAGGAACCACGGACAGGACAGCAGGAGTCATGGGCAGGAACCACAGACAGGACAGCAGGAGTCATGGTCAGGAACCACAGACAGCAGAAGCCATGGTCAGGAACCACAGACAGGACAGCAGGAGTCATGGGCAGGAACCACAGACAGGACAGCAGGAGTCATGGGCAGGAACCACAGACAGCAGGAGCCATGGTCAGGAACCACAGACAGGACAGCAGGAGTCACGGACAGGAACCACAGACAGCAGGAGCCATGGTCAGGAACCACAGACAGGACAGCAGGAGCCATGGTCAGGAACCACAGACAGCAGGAGCCATGGTCAGGAACCACAGACAGCAGGAGCCATGGTCAGGAACCACAGACAGGACAGCAGGAGTCATGGTCAGGAACCACAGACAGCAGGAGCCATGGTCAGGAACCACAGACAGGACAGCAGGAGTCACAGGCAGGAACCACAGACAGCAGGAGCCATGGTCAGGAACCACAGACAGGACAGCAGGAGTCACGGACAGGAACCACAGACAGCAGGAGCCATGGTCAGGAACCACAGACAGGACAGCAGGAGTCACAGGCAGGAACCACAGACAGGACAGCAGGAGTCATGGGCAGGAACCACAGACAGCAGGAGCCATGGTCAGGAACCACAGACAGGACAGCAGGAGCCATGGTCAGGAACCACAGACAGGACAGCAGGAGCCATGGTCAGGAACCACAGACAGGACAGCAGGAGCCATGGTCAGGAACCACAGACAGGACAGCAGGAGTCATGGTCAGGAACCACAGACAGCAGGAGTCATGGGCAGGAACCACAGACAGGACAGCAGGAGTCATGGGCAGGAACCACAGACAGGACAGCAGGAGTCATGGGCAGGAACCACAGACAGGACAGCAGGAGTCATGGGCAGGAACCACAGACAGCAGGAGCCATGGGCAGGAACCACAGACAGCAGGAGCCATGGTCAGGAACCACAGACAGGACAGCAGGAGTCACAGGCAGGAATCACAGACAGGACAGCAGGAGCAATGGTCAGGAACCACAGACAGGACAGCAGGAGCAATGGTCAGGAACCACAGACAGGACAGCAGGAGTCACAGGCAGGAACCAAAGACAGCAGGAGCCATGGTCAGGAACCACAGACAGGAAAGCAGGAGTCATGGGCAGGAACCACAGACAGCAGGAGCCATGGTCAGGAACCACAAACAGGACAGAAGGAGTCATGGGCAGGGACCACAGACAGCAGGAGTCATGGGCAGGGACCACAGACAGCAGGAGCCATGGTCAGGAACCACAGACAGGACAGCAGGAGTCATGGGCAGGAACCACAGACAGCAGGAGCCATGGTCAGGAACCACAAACAGGACAGAAGGAGTCATGGGCAGGGACCACAGACAGCAGAAGCCATGGTCAGGAACCACAGACAGGACAGCAGAAGTCATGGGCAGGGACCACAGACAGCAGAAGCCATGGTCAGGAACCACAGACAGGACAGCAGGAGTCATGGGCAGGGACCACAGACAGCAGGAGCCATGGTCAGGAACCACAGACAGGACAGCAGGAGTCATGGGCAGGAACCACAGACAGCAGGAGCCATGGTCAGGAACCACAGACAGGACAGCAGGAGTCATGGGCAGGAACCACAGACAGCAGAAGCCATGGTCAGGAACCACAGACAGGACAGCAGGAGTCATGGGCAGGGACCACAGACAGCAGAAGCCATGGTCAGGAACCACAGACAGGACAGCAGGAGTCATGGGCAGGGACCACAGACAGGACAGCAGGAGTCATGGACAGGGACCACAGACAGCAGAAGCCATGGTCAGGAACCACAGACAGGACAGCAGGAGTCATGGGCAGGGACCACAGACAGCAGGAGCCATGGTCAGGAACCACAGACAGCAGAAGCTGTGGTCAGGAACCACAGACAGGACAGCAGGAGTCATGGGCTGGAATCAGACAGCAGGAGTCATGGGCAGGAACCACAGACAGGACAGCAGGAGCCATGGTCAGGAACCACAGACAGGACAGCAGGAGTCACGGGCAGGAACCACAGACAGGACAGCAGAAGTCATGGGCAGGGACCACAGACAGCAGAAGCCATGGTCAGGAACCACAGACAGGACAGCAGGAGTCATGGGCAGGGACCACAGACAGCAGGAGCCATGGTCAGGAACCACAGACAGGACAGCAGGAGTCATGGGCAGGAACCACAGACAGCAGGAGCCATGGTCAGGAACCACAGACAGGACAGCAGGAGTCATGGGCAGGAACCACAGACAGCAGAAGCCATGGTCAGGAACCACAGACAGGACAGCAGGAGTCATGGGCAGGGACCACAGACAGCAGAAGCCATGGTCAGGAACCACAGACAGGACAGCAGGAGTCATGGGCAGGGACCACAGACAGGACAGCAGGAGTCATGGACAGGGACCACAGACAGCAGAAGCCATGGTCAGGAACCACAGACAGGACAGCAGGAGTCATGGGCAGGGACCACAGACAGCAGGAGCCATGGTCAGGAACCACAGACAGCAGAAGCTGTGGTCAGGAACCACAGACAGGACAGCAGGAGTCATGGGCTGGAATCAGACAGCAGGAGTCATGGGCAGGAACCACAGACAGGACAGCAGGAGCCATGGTCAGGAACCACAGACAGGACAGCAGGAGTCACGGGCAGGAACCACAGAAAGAAGGAGCCATGGTCAGGGACCACAGACAGGACAGCAGGAGTCATGGGCAGGAACCACAGACAGCAGGAGCCATGGTCAGGAACCACAGACAGGACAGCAGGAGTCATGGGCAGGAACCACAGACAGCAGGAGTCATGGGCAGGAACCACAGACAGGACAGCAGAAGTCATGGGCAGGGACCACAGACAGCAGGAGTCATGGGCAGGAACCACAGACAGGACAGCAGGAGTCATGGGCAGGAACCACAGACAGGACAGCAGGAGTCATGGGCAGGAACCACGGACAGGACAGCAGGAGTCATGGGCAGGAACCACAGACAGGACAGCAGGAGTCATGGGCAGGAACCACAGACAGCAGGAGCCATGGGCAGGAACCACAGACAGGACAGCAGGAGTCATGGGCAGGAACCACAGACAGGACAGCAGGAGTCATGGGCAGGAACCACAGACAGCAGGAGCCATGGTCAGGAACCACAGACAGGACAGCAGGAGTCACAGGCAGGAACCACAGAAAGCAGGAGCCATGGTCAGGAACCACAGACAGGACAGCAGGAGTCATGGGCAGGGACCACAGACAGCAGAAGCCATGGTCAGGAACCACAGACAGGACAGCAGGAGTCATGGGCAGGAATCAGACAGCAGAAGCCATGGTCAGGAACCACAGACAGGACAGCAGGAGTCATGGGCAGGGACCACAGACAGCAGAAGCCATGGTCAGGAACCACAGACAGGACAGCAGGAGTCATGGGCAGGGACCACAGACAGCAGGAGTCATGGGCAGGAATCAGACAGCAGGAGTCATGGGCAGGAACCACAGAGAGGACAGCAGGAGTCATGGGCAGGAACCACAGACAGCAGGAGCCATGGTCAGGAACCACAGACAGGACAGCAGGAGTCATGGGCAGGAATCAGACAGCAGGAGTCATGGGCAGGAACCACAGACAGCAGGAGCCATGGTCAGGAACCACGGACAGCAGGAGCCATGGTCAGGAACCACAGACAGCAGGAGCCATGGTCAGGAACCACAGACAGGACAGCAGGAGTCACGGGCAGGAACCACAGACAGCAGGAGCCATGGTCAGGAACCACAGACAGGACAGCAGGAGTCATGGGCAGGGACCACAGACAGCAGGAGCCATGGTCAGGAACCACAGACAGGACAGCAGGAGTCACGGGCAGGAACCACAGAAAGCAGGAGCCATGGTCAGGAACCACAGAAAGCAGGAGCCATGGTCAGGAACCACAGACAGGACAGCAGGAGTCATGGGCAGGGACCACAGACAGCAGGAGTCATGGGCAGGAATCAGACAGCAGGAGTCATGGGCAGGAACCACAGAGAGGACAGCAGGAGTCATGGGCAGGAACCACAGACAGCAGGAGCCATGGTCAGGAACCACAGACAGGACAGCAGGAGTCATGGGCAGGAATCAGACAGCAGGAGTCATGGTCAGGAACCACAGACAGCAGGAGCCATGGTCAGGAACCACAGACAGGACAGCAGGAGTCATGGGCAGGAACCACAGACAGCAGGAGCCATGGTCAGGAACCACAGACAGGACAGCAGGAGTCATGGGCAGGGACCACAGACAGCAGGAGCCATGGTCAGGAACCACAGACAGGACAGCAGGAGTCATGGGCAGGAACCACAGACAGCAGAAGCCATGGGCAGGAACCATAGACAGGACAGCAGGAGTCATGGGGAGGGACCACAGACAGGACAGCAGGAGTCATGGGCAGGAATCAGACAGCAGGAGTCATGGTCAGGAACCACAGACAGGACAGCAGGAGTCATGGGCAGGGACCACAGACAGCAGGAGCCATGGTCAGGAACCACAGACAGGACAGCAGGAGTCATGGGCAGGGACCACAGACAGCAGAAGCCATGGTCAGGAACCACAGACAGGACAGCAGGAGTCATGGGCTGGAATCAGACAGCAGGAGTCATGGGCAGGAACCACAGACAGGACAGCAGGAGTAATGGGCAGGAAACAGACAGCAGGAGTCATGGGCAGGAACCACAGACAGGGCAGCAGGAGTCATGGGCAGGAATCACGGAGAGCTGAGACCAGACACTATGGAAGCATGCAAAGACTACAACAAGGAATGTCAGCACAGGTGTAGCATGTATAGGGAAGTTGATTGGTGCACTAAGCAATTAGGAATGCACTGTCCCTTTAAATCTATGTCAGCCAGCGCCTACATGCCTTAGGAGGTGGGGCCGTGCATCAGCCAGGGCAGTGGGGAGCAGGAGCATGGAGCGGTGAGGCACCACAGGGGGCCAAAGAGGAAGTGGCGCTGAGCCCGGGCACGTCAGTACCGGTGACCACAGAAGATGGAAGACATGGAGAACGGGACGCGGCCGTGACAACTGTGTGAACAGTATAGGGTAAACGTATACTAGACGGACTCTCTGCAGATCAGAACAGCAAAAAGAGCAAAAGAGACATGAATTCAGATGAATGTGTGACATCAGACTAAGGGGCATTTACCCTTAATCCAGAGACCAGCCACATTGCCTGATCCCCCATATATCAGCCCGGGGACAGAGGCCGTTATATCTCTCATGGAACGGAGAATAATACCCCCCCTCCCCCAATATGAGATTTGTATTACCTATCTCTATTGTATTTCCCAGATCATACACCCCCCCCCAAGCTAAATATCATCAATCTCGAGTTATTTGTACTTGATAAGTATATAAAAATATAGAGATCGCAATCTGAAACAAGACTAACTACAAATGCCAATTTTTTTTTTTTTTAAATAAACTTATTTTTGGCCTTTACTGGCCGTTGTTCTCTTTCTTACCTGCCGTCCGTGTGGTTGACGCTGCTTGTATATTTCCTTGTTGGATCATACACAGTACACTCAATGCTGGGATCAGCTGATCCTACGAGACACCGGAGATGTTATTACATTCAGTCTGGTCTTCACAGTTTCCTTTCTTAGAGGAATTGTCTTTGAGGATATGTTCACACAGCGTCAGAATGGCGGACGTTTTTATTGGTTATCATTTATTGCTGTTATTATACGAATAAAGGATGTTGTTATAACATACCGGCCATTATTTGCCATTAAATTACGTCCGTCTGATAAAAGCGCCCGTCATTTTGGATTTTACTGACTTAAATGGGTCACAGAAAATCGGCAATAGTGGTGGGTGTGAGGTTTCTCTGCTTACCTACAGAGGTCACTGGCTGCAGAATCCGCAGCGGCTTTCCCACACTACATGTGAATGCATCCTAAGGCACACTGCTATAGGGAAGGACTCTAACCTCAGAGACTCCGAACTCTCAGCTTTAATTCTCAGGAGAAGCGGGTTTTAACCAAAATAGTGTGATTAACCCCTTAACAAATTTTGAGCCCTCTATGTACAACACCACCCCTGGGGACCAAGGCTATTAGCCAACATGCTGGCAAATTAACCATTTAAATGCTGCTGTCAAAACTGAGCTTAAAACAGCATCAGTGGTGGTATAGAGGCTGAATGGCCCCCTGCAATGCAATCAGGAGGAGGTGATCCGTCATACATGCCTGGCCAGGATTCAGCGGCATAATGACGCTGATCCGGGCTCCTCGCTTGACTACTTTGAGCTACAGCAGCCCATAATAATCAAGCACTGAGCTAAGAGATCAATGCAGTACATATGTACTGCATTGATCTCCATGAGAGATCAGTGCAGTTATAATAGAAGTCCCCCAGGGAGTGTGAGCGCAAAAACCTGCCATAGTGCAAAATGGATTATTTTTGTTCACATCAAATCTAGAAAAATTGTAATAAAAAATATTGGTAATCGTACTGTGAACTTAAAACCCTCTGAAATGGAAGGGGGGGGTCTACACAAATCACTTTTTTCTTGGTTTAGCAGCATGTTTTATGGAAAAATCATTTGTCATTGCAAAGTACAATCAGTGTCACAAACAATAAGGGCTCATGTGGTGTGTAGGTAAAAGTGCTCTGACCTATTAAACACGAGGCAGAAAAAACAAAAAGTGGCTCAGGAGGCAAGGGGTTAAATTCCTGGAAAGAAAAATTGTTTGTCTTTGTCATATAATTGTATTAACATAATATAATTAAAAAAAATATATCTTTCCTATCCTTTTTTTTGTTTTTGTTGTTGCTTTTGTTTTGTTTGTTTGTTTGTCTGTTCTCTCTACTCCCATGAGTATGGGATAATTGTGAAACCCCAGTTCGTGGTTACCTGTTAATGACTGTGGGATACATGGTGGTGTTGACAAGTGACTCAACATACCCTCGTGGACTGACATCCAGTCGTTACGACTCTTCCCTGATCTTGGCCTACGGGCACTCCTTGTCCTCACATCTGGGACAAATGTGGAACACACTACTTTACCTTCTTCTGTACGTTTCTTGATGCCGTGTGGTATGCTTAATGGCGCCTCTGCTGAGATTTTTCTGGTCTTATCTTTGTATGCCTTGTGTATAATCACCTGACCCACTGTCATTGTTTGTTTATTTGTTATTGGAATAAAATATTATTCAAATAAAATAAATAAATAAAAAATATTTATATTAAGTGGCAGCAGTAAGGAGAGGCACCGTTGCACTAATGACTGTATCAGCAACGTCAGGGCCGTTCAAGCGTTGCTGCATGTACAGCCCACACCACTCAGCCGCCCCTAATGTTCATGCATCTTAGAATTAGAATAGAGGTTACAGTTGGGGAAGCTGTCTGTGTCCATAGCACCTGCTAGTGGCACAGACAGCTTCCCCAAGGGCAATTTATATTGTAATTAATTAGAATTGACATTAGGGGAGACTCAGCTGTGACAAGACCAAAATATAAAAATACATTTCCTTTAATAACATTATATAAAAAAAATAAAAATTATATAATCTTATTAAACTAATGTAAAATATATATATTTCTATTCACCAAAATTTCCCTTTGTGAATGAAAATATTTTTCTTGAATTTTCTACGTTTATATAAAAATACAGCAATAGAATTGGAAGACAAATCAGAGTTCTAACCCCCCCCCCCCCCCCACACACAACGTCCCATACGACACTTAATCTTTCTCAATAAAAATGAGCATCTTCTTTGACTTTGTCGGCATATAACCATGTCAGCAGGGTATCCTGGTGAGACAATTCTTCACCTCACCCCCTTACACAATACCAGTATGACATGATGACACTAGTGAGGGAGGCGTTCTGCCCCCAGGCCTGGAGTGTCTAACCAGCCGGCCCATTACTTTAGAGACTCTCACTTTTCGTAGCTTTTTACTGCCAATAAGGCCATTTACTTTGGCTACATAAGCGGATACCTCTGGAGGGTCTTGGTCAAACCAGGATTGTGCCATAAAAAGCACATGACCAACCACTAACTCCTCACGGCTTGCCGGAGCTAGATCCTCCACATAGCCTAGAACATAAACTAAGGGAGTATTTTCCAAGTGTACAGAGTATGCTGGCTAAGCCACAGAGGCCAATTGCTGCCAGTACCTCCTCCGAAATCTCTTTGGCATCTAGGACACAAGGGATCAGGACAAAAGCCCACATACCCCGTGCAAGATACATAACTCGGACATAGGGTGCTGTTCACCTAACCATAGTTTGGGAGGGTCATCTCGAGAACCTCTTTCCATAGATTATCCTCTAGGCCCCAACTCAGCTTCCCTTCTCTCCTTAATGGTCAGCTCTGGGAGTCGTGACATCACCGTGTTATTCAGGAAGTGATATCACTGTGTTATCCAGGAAGTGACATCACCATGTTATCCAGAAAGTGACATCACCATGTTATTCAAGAAGAGACATCACCATGTTATCCAGGAAGTGACGTCACCATGTTATCCAGGAAGTGACGTCACCATGTTATCCAGAAAGTGACATCACCATGTTATTCAGGAAGAGACATCACCATGTTATCCAGGAAGTGACGTCACCATGTTATCCAGGAAATGACGTCACCATGTTATCCAGAAAGTGACATCACCATGTTATTCAGGAAGAGACATCACCGTGTTATCCAGGAAGTGACATCCCCATGTTATCCAGGAAGTGACATCACCGTGTTATCCAGGAAGTGACATCACCATGTTTATCCAGGAAGTGACGTCACCATGTTATCCAGGAAGTGACATCACCATGTTATCCAGGAAGTGACATCCCCATGTTATCCAGGAAGTGACATCACCATGTTATCCAGGAAGTGACATCACCGTGTTATCCAGGAAGTGACATCACCGTGTTTCCAGGAAGTGACATCACCGTGTTATCCAGGAAGTGACGTCACCATGTTATCCAGGAAGTGAAGCCTTGATGCAGTAGTAAGTGCAGGGAAAAAAGCCCTTTATTAGCATTTCCCATAATAAGTGTATATTGGGGATTTGTATAACTTTTGGGGAGCAATACTATACTTTCATAAAACTTTTTGCCGGACTTACAGTATTGGACTTACAGTACAATAGCAGCTTTGAGCAGTCCCATAGAAGTAAATAGTGCCGGAGTGTGCATGTCTGATAACTGAGGACCCAGGACCGTTATTCTAATTACCACTGCTCATGGGAAAAACCTTTAATATCATAGCTAGTAAAGTATTAGGATGGTAAAACCCCCTCCAGGCCACATTAGAGATATACTAGACCTCTTAGTTTCGGTAACTGACAGTGGACCCTTTCCCTAATCACAAGGTTTCTGGTATCTGACATGCGCGGCCGTGTGTCATGTGCTCGGCCGTGTGGTCGGTAATCAGCAGAAATAGATGTTTTTTCTAATTACCTGATCCGGTGATACTTGAAGTGCACTCCTGAATATTATCCGGCTCCTTCCCGGGATGAAGTGAGAACAATGATGAGGACTCCCGGGGCTTCCATAACAGATCACTGCTCCTCGCTTCCTGTTCAAAAGCATCAACCTTGGCCCATCCAAATGTCTGCACGGCTAAAAGACGGGGATTTATCGTTACATATACATAAGAAGTGACAACACATTGAATATCAGGCATCTCCCCATACGTTATTAGATATGATTTATTATTACATACATCAGGCATCTCCTGATACACGTGCTTAGATACGATTTATTATTACATACATCAGGCATCTCCTCATACACGTGCTTAGATACGATTTATTATTACATACATCAGGCATCTCCTCATACACGTGCTTAGATACGATTTATTATTACATACATCAGGCATCTCCTCATATACTGTGCTTAGATACGATTTATTATTACATACATCAGGCATCTCCTGATACACGTGCTTAGATACGATTTATTATTACATACATAGGAAGTCATCAGGCATCTCCTCATACATGGTTAGTCTATGTGTGGTGACCCCCCCCATTGTGGAGGTACGGCCGGTCACTTGCCAGATGGAAAAGTGTGGCGCCAGTTCTGTGGTGGTAGGCTGAGATACAGCCGGGCCCAGTGATGTTATGTCGTGATGCCAGTACCGGTTGGGCACACAGGTATGGTGGCACACCTGCTTTTAGTTTAAAGGGCCGGTTGCACCTTGTTCCCCTGTGGTCAGTGACCTGCCGAGCTGCTGAGGGGTCCCTTGGGATGTTGTCACGGTGGTCCGGAGTGCAGTAGTTACCCACCCAGACTACTGGCACCGCCACCCACAGAAAGGGGAGATGACCCAAGGAGTGTGTATATACTGTGTTGGTGCTTGATGAGGAATCACAGAGTCACTTTATCATAAATAAAATCTTTTTTACTCTGAAGATACTTGTGTGCAGCAGGTCACACAGCTTTGCATTGATATAACACAATTCACTTGATAGTTTAGGATCCAGATCTGTAGTGAGAGTATAGGAGGTAGTATAGTTGTGCTGACTGAGCTGCGTGCTGAGAGGTATAAAGAAGAATCAGAAGAACAGAGAGGAGGATGTCGTGAGAGTCCCAACCCAAGTAGCACTGTGCTCTGCCGGGAGGTCGAAGGTAGAAATAGAATACTTGAAAAGAGAGAGAGAATACTTGTGCCTGTGTTTTTACTCTTTGGTCTTTGCACCACCTATTGCCCTACCAGTGTCGGGGGAACAGTCCTACTGGATGACACAAGCCTCAGACCTTGTTACTTGGGATGAGCAGAATGCTGAGGGTTCCCTGCTTACACCTGTGCTGCGAGGTAGAGTTCATAGGCTTTTAGCAATTTTGCTCTATCCGGATCAGTTCCTTTACTTTTCTTTGTGGATACTGTCCTGCACTGTCACTGTCCTTGTCCATGGCGTGGGTTGAAATGATATCTGACTTTTCCTCTCTAGTGAAGGGTTTACCACTGCATAGTGTTTAGAGGAATTGAACGAGAAGAAACTGTAGTTTGCACGTGCCTAGGTCTGCTTCTAGGCTGCACACTAGACCACTAGACCACTGTAGAGAGTGTTCTGGCTTGTGTCCTTCCTCTACAGAGTCTAGCGACAAAGACCACTACACTTCCTCTACCAACGTGACTTCCTATCTACAGCCCCTGTAAGGCATGCTGTGAATGCGTGAAAAGTGCATATAAAAGAAGTAAAGAGAGAAATTATAGGATAGAAGAAGAAAGAACTCTCATTGGTCTACAAATCCATGTGACATGTAAACAAACAATAAACCCTTCAATCCTACAGCTGTGAAACAACTGACTACACATACTTACAATGGCGACATCTTGTGGCAAACTTTAACACTACTACATCACCACTTACACACAAAAAGTAAAGGCTTTTACGAAGGTTGTAACTAACAGCAACACCCGTGGTGGGACACCACATATGCAGTGTCCCTCTGGAGCCCAGGCAATAATAAAGGGCTATTCTGGAGATTTCTTCTGACCATCTAAGGCTATGTAATCACAACAAGAAAAGGACAGCCTGCCTGTCTGGGCATCCGTCTAATGATAATGTTTATGGTCATTGTTTGAAGCTGTCATTAAAGACAGCCATCATCTGTAGCTGTAATAAGAGCTGTCCAAAAAGATGGCTGTCATTTTTCCGTTGTGGGAAATTTCCCTCACTGTACTCAGGGTACATTTGACAGAAAGAAAAAAAAAACTATTTTTCAACTATGTTAAAAAAAAAACCATAAAAGGTGTCCCCCTTTTTCTATATTGCCACAATTAAATTGATGTTAGTTTAGTGCAATAAATCAATGGGATGACGGACGTCCAATGCACAGTGTATAAAATGACGGACGTCAAAATATTAATCATGACAATTATTTTCGGAAGTCGTTTGCAAACACTGTACGTTATTTTTTTGTTGCTCACATAAAGTTGTTTTTTTTTGGACCATTCTTTCAACGTTTTTTACTAATAAATTCAATAATTTTTAATTAAAGACCCAAATTGCGATCAGTCCATCTGACCTAGAATGACAGACCAATAGCCGTCACTGAGCGGCAGCCAAACGACAGACATCATTTTAAACTCAATATAACAGATGTCATTTTTTCTTTTCAAATACAGAGAGGAAAAACATTGTGGGAACATAGCCAATGGCTGATCAGGAAAATCTTCGTGCAAACATAGACCCAAGACCGAACCCCATTATAGTGGCAGCAGTGGGGGAGTATGAAGTATCACCTAACCTCAGTTTGCTACATGTAAGGTAATTCCTGCGTGGTCTTCCATTTACACCTGGCTGTACCCAGGCAGATGACAGTGTGAATTAAAGATAGCAACGTGCTCCTGCCTAGTGTGAATGGTGTTCTAGGAGAGCTGACAAAATTTGTCTTTTTTTTTTTCTGTGTTCCAGATGGGGGAGTGGCTGCCTTCCCCTTGGTCGTGCACTCCACCTACCCCATCCAGGTAGTGTAATTACTTGTGTCGGTATAAGAGAGATCTTGCATGCCCAGAGCATAGGCGTATTTCATGCCATGGAGAGGCCATAGTACAGTGTAGAACTGCCCCATTATGAGGCCACCGTAACGTGGTGGGGTAGTTTACACCATTTTCAAATGGTAACCAAGAGCCTCATTATTTTTGTGGAAGTTTTTTTTGGCAGTTGGGGGGGCTGCTTTTAACAATTTTCATGTCTGTAGTGGGTCTGTATCTTGCCATTGTGGTGAGCTTTTTTGTGTTTCTGTGAGTTAAAGAAACCTCGATTCCAGCTGTTTAACCCTGTGAACAGTGAACTAATGTTATAAGGGAGGAAGCCCTGAGTTTGTTAGAACACTCTTTAGAAATTCCCTTACAGATACCTATGCATTGTACTTGGACTGTCAAAAATGTTGGCTAGAAGTATAATAGTATAGTATGGTATAATAGTTTTCCCAAAGTCACCTAAACCATTGTATGCTGACACACAGTAACATAAAAGAAACATATAACAATTAGCTATCTCCTATCTATCCATCCATCCAGCCCAAGAATTCCGCAGCACGTCCTTCAGTGTGAAAAACTTCAAAATGTTTTATTCCATAACAGGTAAAAGATTACATGCATGAAGGACTATTTAGTGAGGAGACGTGGATTCGGTCTCCAGCTGCTGGCACCCTGAACACCATTTGTACTCCATTGTGGATCTCTTGCTATCATTCTAATTACATATATTGATCTCTTAATTATATTACACATTCAGAAAATCAAACTTTATTTTCTTGCCATCTATGAGGAACAGGTCAGGGACACACGGAATACACAGACCAGGTGAAGTCCTGACGCTGCTCCCATCAAACTACCCCTGCCTTTTGGGGACCCGACTCGCTAATAGGCCGCCCCAACCTGAAGCCTGCGACTGCTCTGAATACAACGCAAACACAAAACAAACTAAATACAGAATAATAGAGAGCAAGCCGGGTCAGTAACTATCGGGAAATGAAGTACAAAGTCAGTGGTCAAAGGGATAGTCAGGGGAACGAGAGCCAAGGTCCAGTAACAAGATATCAGGCAAAGTACAATGCAAGAGATGGTTAGTGTAGTCACTCCAAATGATGGCTATAGCAGGCAACTAGAACACAGTGGGGGTAGTAGTTACATAGGGGCTGAAGTGCTGTCCCTAGAACGAGATTGGAGCAGGGACTTCAGCCCCTCCTCCAGAACTCCAGCCCCTCCTCCAGAACTCTGGCCCCTCCTCCAGAACCAAATATGACTGGCAGGAAAACCTGTCAGTCAGGAATCAAGTGCAAGGTGACTAATGGCTCAGGACAAGAACTGCAGCTGCCGCCGGCGGCTCCTGACACCGACATTATCTCACAGCCTGCACTAGCGTCATCCCATCTGTGTGTCTACCTCCTAGAAGACTTCTACACGTCTATAAGAGGAGAGGTTCTGGCATTTACTCATAGTACGCACCTTGTTCTCCATCGCTGTAATTTATCTTCATTACAACAAAAGGATTTCCTCCAGATTCTGAATCATTTCTAGAATCCAACCGATCAATAGATTCAAATTCAAAGAGATCTATAAGAAATGGGGGTTACATCTGGTAACATATTGGGGTACAGTGGTATCTCTGTTTTAATCTGTTCTGGAAAGCTGTTCTAGAGCAGGGGAGTTCGAGAACCCAGCTGTAATTGTTTTTTACACTCCACCAGTGCAGAGCACCCGGCCCGCGGAGCGTGAAAACCAGCGGGAAACAGAATCCCCGCTTTATGTTTCCCAGAGAGAGAGGCAGGAGTAGGTGGCTGCTTTAACTTGCCGCACGGCTCCTGCTTATCTCAGCTGTGGGGGACACCCTGTAAAGAGGCGGGGATTCCCCTCATTATGATGAGCGGCTCCCACCACTCCCCGACACCCCTCACCCCTGCCAGCAGCACAGGGGGAATCCCCTCTTCTTTAGCGGGTGTTCCCCAGACAGAGACAGCAGAGGGCGGCTCCTGCTTCTCTCAGCTGTGGGGGACACCCTGTAAAGAGGCGGGGAGTCATGTAATAAAGAAGGGAATTCCCTCAAACATCTCAATAACTATACGCTGAACAATAGATCAGATGACAGATATCTCCCCTGACTTTGTACTGGATTTGTATTATACCATTAATAATTCATATGTAGATTTGTTACATTTAAAGTATTATTACAAATAAAAAAAAATACCTGTAGAATAATATCTGTAATTCAGCCAAAAATGTCTCTAACCAGCAAACCTGAAGTTTCTGTGCTTGAGAAATAGCAGAGATGTCGGAGCTGTGATCTGAGCCAAACAGCGGACTCCCCCTGCACCCCAGAACCAAAAGCCAAGACTGGAGCTGCAGCCCCTTCTTCTTCTTGTCTTCTATGTACTGGATTCCACCAGAAAGGCTTTAGGACCAGGCTTCTCAGCATTTACCCAGGTACAAAGCTTCCCTCCCATAATGTGCATCAGGGAACCTTTAAGCCCCCCCTCCAACCTCTCGAAGAACGGCCACAAGACCTCCAGGAACATTTATTTTGCAGGAAAATTCAGTGAAAAAACAATGGTTGGAAAATATTGCTGAGGGGTAAATGGAGACAACGATATTGCCGAGAGAAGACAATCAAATCACACATAAAGTATAGACAATGCTCCGATTTAGCATTTACCCATGTGCTGTGACTGTCAGTGTCTGTATCCATGGGCAGGACGTGTGCTGTGACTGTCAGTGTCTGTATCTTTGGGCAGGACGTGTGCTGGGACTGTCAGTGTCTGTATCTATGGGCAGTACGTGTGCTGTGACTATCAGTGTCTGTATCCATGGGCAGTACGTGTGCTGTGACTGTCAGTGTCTGTATCTATGGGCAGTACGTGTGCTGTGACTGTCAGTGTCTGTATCTTTGGGCAGGACGTGTGCTGTGACTGTCAGTGTCTGTATCTTTGGGCAGGACGTGTGCTGTGACTGTCAGTGTCTGTATCTTTGGGCAGGACGTGTGCTGTGACTGTCAGTGTCTGTATCTTTGGGCAGTACGTGTGCTGTGACTGTCAGTGTCTGTATCTTTGGGCAGTACGTGTGCTGTGACTGTCAGTGTCTGTATCTTTGGGCAGGACGTGTGCTGTGACTGTCAGTGTCTGTATCTTTGGGCAGTACGTGTGCTGTGACTGTCAGTGTCTGTATCCATGGGCAGGACGTGTGCTGGGACTGTCAGTGTCTGTATCTTTGGGCAGGACGTGTGCTGGGACTGTCAGTGTCTGTATCTTTGGGCAGTACGTGTGCTGTGACTGTCAGCGTCTGTATCTTTGGGCAGTACGTGTGCTGTGACTGTCAGTGTCTGTATCTTTGGGCAGTACGTGTGCTGTGACTGTCAGTGTCTGTATCTTTGGGCAGGACGTGTGCTGGGACTGTCAGTGTCTGTATCTTTGGGCATGACATGTGCTGGGACTGTCAGTGTCTAGCTTTGGGCATTATGTGTGCTGGGACTGTCAGTGTCTGTATCTTTGGGCATTATGTGTGCTGGGACTGTCAGTGTCTGTATCTTCGGGCAGTACGTGTGCTGGGACTGTCAGTGTCTGAATCTTCGGGCAGTACGTGTGCTGGGACTGTCAGTGTCTGAATCTTTGGGCAGTACGTGTGCTGGGACTGTCAGTGTCTGTATCTTCGGGCAGTACGTGTGCTGGGACTGTCAGTGTCTGTAGCTTTGGGCAGGACGTGTGCTGGGACTGTCAGTGTCTGTAGCTTTGGGCAGGACGTGTGCTGGGACTGTCAGTGTCTGTAGCTTTGGGCAGGACGTGTGCTGGGACTGTCAGTGTCTGAATCTTTGGGCAGTACGTGTGCTGGGACTGTCAGTGTCTGAATCTTTGGGCAGTACGTGTGCTGGGACTGTCAGTGTCTGTATCTTCGGGCAGTACGTGTGCTGGGACTGTCAGTGTCTGTAGCTTTGGGCAGGACGTGTGCTGGGACTGTCAGTGTCTGTAGCTTTGGGCAGGATGTGTGCTGTGTTTAGGGAGATCACTCATGTACTGGAGGTACACCACCCAGAAATCATCAGTCCCCGGTCAGTCCCCGGTGTTTGTAGGAGTTTCATCCCACACTCCAAGACCACAAATGATCTGACCAGTAGGATATTCCCCATTCTACCATACAGACAACTTACCATTAAACTTGATATGATTGCCGGTGGCTTCATTCTTATTGGCTCCTTTCAACAGGATTGGTTTCATTGTACTCGTTTTAGAAAGTAACTTTATGGGACCGGAATACACGGACAACGCCAGCTGAAGGTCGGACAGATCAAAGTCTCTGACAATAGTCTGTTAATAAATAGGATTGTATGGAAATACATCAGCAAAGTAATAGTCACTGTTAGTGCTGGACGGGGACAAGGCCTGTAAGACAGATACCACACAGACAGTGAGCCCTGGCTGTTCCCGCCCACTGTCCCTGCCTACTTGCCGTGGACATCCTTAGGTGGCTGCGGACAACCATAAAGACAGTCCCTGCTCTGTAACAGGTGAAAATACAAAACAAAGACAGACAAACAAACACAATAATTCAGGGTCAACAGCCAGGGTCAGCAACGACGGTCAGCAAAGGTACAAAATCATCAGGCAATGGAAGGGTCAAGTAATCAAGCAGAAAGGTCAAAGGTAAATTCACAGAAATGTAGCAGGGTAGGAGCTGTAGCAGAGTATAACTCAACTGCTGGACTGTCAGGCTTTATAATAGACCAGGAGCCCGGTCCATAACCTCATTGGACCAACCACCTGAATCCATCTGTGCAAGTGAAACCCTGGCCGGCAGAGGCGTCTGTCAGTCAAGAGACACAACACTGAGCAGCTGAAGGAATCCTGAGGAGCAAAGAATCTAGCAGCAGAGTAACTCCTTCACTGCCAGGCAAAGTGGACTGGGCTGAACAAGCAAGACAGACCCCTGTTCAGACAATGTTCAGCGCCTTCTCTGCTGCACAGCCTGAACCGAGGAGCCCAAAGGCACAGTCCTGCGGAGTACTGTACGATTTACACCATTGCTTCTAGAATGTCACACTAACTCTAAGGACTTACACTTAAAGACGTCTCCGAGATCTTCAGCACAACATCTCTGACACCAAAAGACGGAATTTTTCGTAAATTCTCACTGTGCACCGTGCCTGTAAATAGAAACGAAATACTATATATATTCCGGATAAAACACAACAGAATAAAAAGGCTCAAATAAGCTTAAATACAAATCAATAGCACCGGACAGAAAGGTGATGGAATTGTGCTGCGTTTACACGGAACCATTATCGTTCGCAATAACGATGGCATTTAAGCAATAATCGGCTCGTGTAAACACAGAGAACAATCAAGCGTCAAGCGAGAAATCGTTCATTGTGATCTTTCAATGTTCTCAAATCGTTGTTGGTCGTTCGCTAAATTTTGGCAGATCGCTTCGTGTAAACAGACTTTCTATGATTTACCCTAAGTGTGAGATGGGCTGAAGTGATCTTAAAAATGATCGCAATAGCGATTTTTCTAACGATTTATTCGTCTAAACGCTGATCGTTATAAAAACCAAATCGTTGCTTCAAAATCAAATCTATTGGGCGAATTATCGCTCTGTGTAAACAAAGCATAAATCTGAATAATGACTGGCAAAGAAAGAGAAGATCATTAGAATAAGTGGAACAGGAGACGTGACCTACCTCGGAGCCTCGGAGAACGTCCACGGATTGGCCTGCACACAAATAGTACAAATTAGTTTTGTGTAATACTGGATTTTGTCCTGTGGGAGGCGCTGTGCAATAAGCAGCACTCCTCCTGGAATCATACAGGTAATTAAGTGAATTTTTTACAATAAAAGTAAAAAAAAACCTGTGAAAAAAGTGAAGCCAAAGAAGTCAGACTCTGCTTGTTATAAGGTTTATCCCATTCAGCCTCTTCCCTTTGGGTCTCCTGTGCTTTATTGTACAGTTACACTACAGGACGGCGAGTTTCATGTGTTAAAGTGTTTAAAGTGTTTTTGTTACATAGATCAGAAAACCAGTGAAAGCTGATCCCTACAAGTGATGGAAGAACTCCAACCATCTTGGCATCTTATTATGGTAATAAGGCAGGAATACATCGAGCAGCAGAAGATATCCTGAAGTCATACAGTCGGGGTTCTTTTGTATATTCCTATTTTAGTTGATCTGGCCTGGTCTGCCAACTGGATTCTAATCTCCCCTATGACTGGTATACAAATCTGAATATCACAAAAAAACTCAAGCCTTCCAGTACTTTTCAGCTGCTGTATGTCCAGCTGGAAGTGGTGTGTTCTCTACAGTCTGCCACCTCTGTCCATCTCAGGAACTGTCCAAAACAGAAGACGTTTGCTACTGGGATTTGCTCCTAATCTGGAAACGGAATAAGATGGCACAGGGAACGCTATGTCAGACTGTAAAGAATACACCTCTTCCTGCAGGACATACAGCAGCTGATAAGTACTTGAAGGTCCAAGTTGTTAAAGTGACCCTGTCGCCCCCTATTTGCAGTCTGACTGCTCTCCGCAGGTGTAATGGGTAAGTGTTACAGCTTTCATTACTTATTTTATATCACACCTCATGGTGCTTGTTCTGGTGTTTTTATCACCAGTGGATTGGTATATGTGGGTGGGGCCATCGCTCCGCCCCTAGCGCCACTTAGCCCCACCCCCATTCGTGACATCATCACCGCATAGACCCCGCTACCTCAGCAGCCATTGGTAGGGCCAGCCTAAAGCTCTAGGCCCCACCATCCTAGATTGTGCCACACCAATGGCCACTGAGGGGGCCGGGCCTATGCAGCAAATAAGTGCATGAAGTAATAGATGAGTGACACAGCACCTCTGTCCCATAACTCACAGGGATGGGGAACCTGCGGCCCTCCTGCTGCTGCACAACTACAACACTCATCATGCCCTGACATCCAACCTTCCCATGCCCACTGTAAATGGTTTTCCAGTGATAACACATGGGCGGGCTATAGATATCTGCTTCTCAGAGTAACAATTAGATATATAAAACACTTTGCACAGGTTGTTCCTCCCTTATCACATCAGAATATATAGAATACATAGGTATATGACTTATTTTATATGTATTTCTGTGTTACCCGTGTCTCAGACGATTCATGGCAGGGATGTCAGCAGCTACTCCTCCTTGTTGGAGGTGGATCCAGGCTTTCTGTATATCCGCTGTCAGTAAATGGTAGCCACCACTTAAAAATATCTGTATAAAGAAACAGAAAGTATTAGACATGGACACATGGAGAGGATTTATAATGTGTGAAAGCCTAGAGGGAAATCTGCACACTGGATTCTGCGTACCTTAAAGGGGTTCTCCAGTGCTACAAGAACATGGCCGCTTTCTTCCAGAGACAGCACTGCTCTTCTGTAATGGTCCGTTTACACAAAACGATAATTGGCCCGACCGTACGATTAACGATGTCGGAGTAACAATTTTTTTTTCATAACGATCAGCGTTTATACAGTACGATATATCGTACGGAAAATTAGTTTTGCGATCGCTTAAGGCTATCTCACACATTGGTTAAATCGTCGAACGACTGTTCACACGGAACGATCTGCGAATTTTTGGCGAACGACGATTTGATAACATGTTGAAAGATCAAAATGAACGATTTCTCGTTCGTTGCTTGATCGTTCGCTGCGTTTACACGTACGATTATCATTCGAATTCAATCGTTATCGCGCAAATTCGTACGATAATCGTTACGTGTAAACGCACCTTAACTCAGTTCCATTGAAGTGGATGAAGCTTAATTGCAAAGCACACCTGACCTGCAGACAAGAGCCGTGCTGTCTCTGGAAGAAAGCGTCCATGATTTTGTAGCGCTGCAGAACCAATTTAAGATGGAAATTAGAAAAAACATCACCAAAAACTAAAACAAAATGTTAAACATTTAAAACAATAGGTAATTTTCTGATGACACAGCAACCATATACGAATATTACAATTGTTTTTCAGAAGAGAAGCATATAGGGGTGGTGATTTCTGACAAGCCTCAAATGAGTCACCAGGTGGTAGGGAAAGCAAATCGTATGCGGGGTGTGTATATATATATATATATATATATATATATATATATATATATATATATATAATGCAAAGAAGGGGTCCGTGGAACTGAGGCTCCACAGACCCCTTCTTTGCATATTCAAATTTTGTAGGGGGCAATCAGTGGAGACTCGTAAATGAGTACTCCATTGGATTTTTTTCGCTGTCCTCCCTGAGTTCAGTAATTGTTGTGTTTTGTTGGTATATATATATATATATATATATATATATATATATATATATATATATAATGGTATTCTGGGCTGTGTGTATATATATATATATATAATGGTATTCTGGGCTGTGTGTATATATATATATATATAATGGTATGCTGGGCTGTATATATATATATATATATATATATAATGGTATTCTGGGCTGTATATATATATCCTCATAAGAGTGTGCAGCATCAAATACAAATACTGGCAAAGGTGCGGGGAGCAGCGCACAGCCATAATGCCTCACACAAAGCGTGAGGAGAAGGGAGGCAAGATGGCGCCTGTGGCGCAGTTAAGTGAACAACTACCACCAGACACTGCAACAATGCAGCTAAGCTGCTCTAATACAGCTCCAGAAGACACCATTATACCTGGGCTCAATATGTCCTGCAAAACATTGGCCATTGAAGTGGCTAAAATACTGGCTCCAGATATCAAGGCCTCTTTAGAAAGCACCATGGCTGCCAGCCTTCTCCAGTTACAAGCAGAGCTATCTGTAAATACTACACGTATTACTGAGGTAGAAAACAGGTCGGCCATTGCTGAGACAGAAATTTCTGTCATGAAATCCCAAATACAACAACTCTCATTATCTAACCAGTTCCTGAAAATGAAAACTGAGGATATAGAAAATCGCTCCAGAAGGAGTAGCTGACGCATGATTGGTATTCCAGAATCCATTCCTCACAATCAGCTATTAAAGATATTTTCAGAGGAATTACCTCAGGCATTAAAGGACAAGTGCCATGAAAAACTTTTTCCCAGTAATTGAAGCACATTACAAAGTTATATAACACTGTAATATACTTCAGTCACCTATCTGCCTCCCTTCTCCCATCATCCCTTATGTTGGCATACTAGACCATATTAAGAACTATTTTTTTTTTCTCATCAGGAAATCCTGATACTATCCTGATGACATTTGAGGTCTCCTGATCAGGTTTTCCTGACAGTAAGGCCCCATTCACACGTCCGTGTCAGTTTTTACTGTCAGGAAATCCTAATCAGGAGGCCTTAAATGTCATCAGGAAAGTATCAGGATTTCCTGACAGTAATCCATTTTTACCTTCAGGAAACCATCAGGAAAAACCTTCAGGATTTCCTGATGAGAAGAAAAATAGGACACGTATTTCTGCAAACTGGATGGTCACAGCTTGCAGAATTACAACTCCCATCATGCTTGGCTGACAGGTCATGATGGAAGTTGTACTTCTGCAGTCTGTGGTCACCCAGGTTGCAGTACATGATGGGAGCTGTACTTCTGCAACCTGGATGGCCACAGGCTGCAGAACTACAACTCCCATCATGGCCTGTCAGCAGGGCATGATGGGAGTTTTAATCTCACCTGTCCTGGTCTCCTGGCAGCCGGGGGGGGGGGGGCAATGGGGGGGGGGGTGCCGTGAGTGGCCGTGGGAAGGGGGGGGGGGGAGGGTTCGGGGTTGCCGCGAGTGGCCGCGGGGGTGCCGCGATTGGCCGCGAGTGGCCGCCGGGGGTACCTGCAGACAAGGATGCGGACGAAGAGGCAGCAGGAGGCCGGGGCAGAGGCGGAAGGTGAGTGGAACTCTGGACGCTTTCCTGATGTGCATCAGGAAAGCGTCCGGGGCCCGGGCGCTCCCATAGACTCCTATGGGGGTGTCCGGGCCGGATTTCCGGACGAAAATAGGACCGGTTCTAAAAAATCCGGTCCTATTTTCCGGAACGGACACCCTTCCGGAAAATTCCAGAAGGGTGTCCGTGTCCAATGAAAGTCTATGCGTCTGGAAATCCGTCCGGATTTCCTGATAGGAAATCCAGGTGTTTTTTTCCGGACGTGTGAAGGGGGCCTAAAAACTGACACGGACGTGTGAATGGGGCCTCAGACTGACTCCGGCACATAGGCAGCCCCCCCCCTCCCCTCATTCCCTCTCTCCCCCTCCCCTCATACCCTCTCTCCTGCTGCCGTGGACTCAGTGAAGGAGTCATGTCACTAGAGAAGATAAGCTGAGCAAGCAGAGTCACCTGACAAGGAGGGGGAGGGGGAGGCTGGTGTAACAGGAGCTAGAGCAGCCCTCCTGCTGATGACTCATCCTCACAAGAAGGAGCTGCCTGGTGACGGTGACGACAGTAATCAGGTCTGTGTGAGTCAGGACACTTCCTGGTGGGGGGAGGAGGGGGGAAAAGACAGGGAAGGGAGGCAGATAGGTGATTGAAGCAAATTACAGAGTTATATAACTTTGTAATGTGCTTCAATTACTGAGAAAAAGTTTTTCATGGCACTTGTCCTTTAAATCTAACAGGACAATTCATTATTGAGAGAGCTCATAGAATTGGCCCGCCGCCATCTACTGGCGAGTCAGGGAAAGCACAAGGCAATGCACGTCCAAGGCAGCTAATTGCTAAATTCTTGAATTTTGCTGACAAACAGCAGATTCTGCAAACCTTCAAGAAAGCGAAGTCAGATATAAAAATCCGCGGACATAAAATTCTCCTATTTAATGACTTTTCTGCAGAAGTAGCGAAGCAGCGCAAATTATTTGCTCCTATATGCTCCATGTTAGCTAAAGCACAGAATAAATTCGCCTTACAATTTCCAGCAAAGCTTAGGATCTTTGATGCAAATGGCGCATCGACCACATTTACTAAAGTGGAGGATGCCACTTCTTTCCTATCTACACTACAACTTCCAGAAGATCTACCACAAGATACAGCTAAACGTAGAGGGCTGAACAGTCCATCTTCTTGTACGGCAGATCCTAGGGAAGGATGAAGACCACACTCCTTCTCTAAGATATTCCTTTCATTTGTTTCGAAATTCTGAGTCATTTGCACAATGAAGTCACTTATTACCTTTTTTTTACTTACTTTCCTATACATGCAACATGACAAAACTACCATTAACACTGTTCTGTATGTTGCATTATACAATATTATGCTCTACAGATATTTCTATGTAGTTAATATAATATTGTATTTTATGATGTAATATTATATGCCAAGTTATCAATATTTAGATGATAGACAAAATTAGATATACACTTAAAACTCATATTCTGAGTTTTCTTTCATAGTGACCATACCACCTTCTTGATCACGGTCATAGCTTGGACAATAAAGTCACCCTATACTTACAATAGTTCTATTAATGCATAAATACGTAAGTCCTTATATTGTATTAAGCTTCCATCTATCCTTAGTGGACCTGGGTTGCTTCCATGCTAATTTCTCATATATGTGCCTCTATATATACAGTCTCCTATACACCTTTCTGTATATCTATTTGCACATAAGGTGTCTCTTTTATTTATTTTTCCTTTTTTTTTATCTTTCCTCCTCTATATTATCTCAGATTTTTAAGTCTCCCAAAAATTGATGTACAATCTGCTGGAATAATTTATTCTTTAAACGTATATTATTGAATATGTTTTATTTTTATTTTTTGATATCTTCTTCTTTCTTTCCTTCTCCTCTTAATCTCAAATACTATATTTCTCAGATTTCCTCAGCAGGGAGGTTCACACCTATTTTAATGTGCCCGGTGACGGGGCTCTCCCTTCTTTTGTAGCTCAGTGTTATATGACAATTTGTCATAGGCCTCATTAATGGTGCGGGATGCGAGACCCACATATAATACGCCAAAAAAGTGAAGTCAACTACTTTCCTTTCTCTGGCATATTTTCTATGTGATATTCTTTCTGAATGTTTTATCTGTTTGTGTATATGTCTTTGTCTTGTCTTCCATGCGACCGGTCAGTCCAGCCCATCCCATTCAGGTAATTTTACAGCTCTTTATTACCTAATATCTATTTTATCATGGTAAAAATTGTCTCATGGAATGTAAAAGGTCTCCTTTCTCCCACTAAGAGATACATGGTCCTTCACCACCTAAAAAAACTTAAATGTGACATTGCATTACTACAAGAAACACGTCTGATGGAGGAGGACTTTTTCAGAATGCAAAAATGATGGGTTGGAAGGGTCCTAGGTTCATCGGCTTCCCAAAGAAAAGCAGGTGTTCTCATACTGATCTCATACCATAATAGATTCTGAATCTGATGAGGAGGGTAGATTTGTCAGACTCCTCATGGACTCTCCCGCAGGGCGATTGTGTATTTATCATTTATACTGTCCCAATACGAAACAAAAACCTTTTTTTCGTTCAATAGAAAATTCTTTTTTTTATTTTTTTATTTAATTACTTCTTTATTGTTATTATAAAATCGGGATACAGGAAAAACAGAGCTATCACATCATTACACATATAATACCGGCAGTAAATAGCTGATGATGGTATATAATATATTAACAGATATTCCTGTCTATATAAACCGTATAAAACCCCGATCGCATACACCCACCCACCCATCCCAACCCGTACCCGCCCACCCCAGCCCGGGTCTGGCGACCGTGGTGAAGAAGAAGAAAAGAGAGAAAAAGGAGAAAAAAAAAAAAGGAGGGGGGTACCAGCAAATTAGTTATCTCTCCATCTTCCCCAGATTTTATCAAAGGTCTTGAGTCGGTTTGTGACACTGTAATACTTCTTCTCATAACTCATGACTTTACACGTTAGAGCTTCCCATTCTTTCACAGCTGGCGGCTCTTCCCTAATCCATGCTCTCATAATAATAACTTTAGCAATAGTTATTACACGGAGTAATATCCACCGATCCTTTTCTGTCCCGTCTATCAGGCCCAGTACAAGAAAAACAGGATTGAAAGGTATACTCTTTCCCAGTTTGCTTTCAATAAGTTGAACAACGGACCCCCAATAACCCTGTAGTCGAGAGCAACTCCAAAGCATATGATGCATCTCTGCATCATCTATCTTACATCTCGGACATCTAGTATGGTTCTGGAATCCCATCTTAAAAAGGGTGCATGGGGTATAATACAGGTAGCAGACAATTCTAAATTGCAGAAGTCTATAACTAGAATTCAGGGATACAAGCGTAGTGTTTTTGTGAATCTGAGTCCACTCCACCTCTGATAAAGTCCCCACCTCTTTTTCCCATCTAACATGATTTTTTCTATACAGCTCATCCCGATTAAAGTGTTTAATGCTACGATATAGTTTCCCTAATTCCCCGGCTTTATTGCCGCTATAATTGATCAGTGCCTCGATTAAATAATGTGTCTGGATTTTTAAGTATTCTTTATTCTGACTACTCTCTAGTGCATGTGAAAGCTGATAGTAATACAGTATGTGATTTATATTAATATTATATTCTTGCGTGAGAACGTCCCATTTTTTCGTTTTACCCCTATCAAACACTTGATATCATTTTGTGATACCTCGATTTACCCAAAACCTTTTGTCTATAATTTTATTCACCTCCGCCAAATCAGGATTCCCCCATAATGGTGTATATTTAGTCCCCGCTGATATCCCTGCATAGCCCCTAAATACAGCCCATGCTCTACGCCACATTTTTATATGTAATTGTGCCTCCTTTGCCTGAATGAGCTTCATCCGTCTCCAAGCAACTCCATAAATCTAATTTGGGGATGCCAACCATTTCCCTTATTCTCTTACCCAGATCTGACTCCGCATGGTATATGATTTCCAAAATTTGAATTGCACAAAAGTATACACGGAGATCGGGTAGTGCACAGCCACCCTCTTGATTTAAATCTGTCATGGCCCTGTATCCGATATGCGTTTTTTTACCTCCCCATATCAGACAATTAAGGAGGACATCCAAGTCCTTAAACCATTTATTCCCAATCCATATCGGGGCAGCCCTGAGTAGATATAATATTTGGGGTTGTAGAATCATTTTGATTAATGAAACCCTGTCCAACATGGATAGGGGAAGGCGGAGCCAGACCTCTATTTTTTTCTTTAATTTAATGAGTAATGGCTTTAGATTTTGTTCAGCAAAGAGCCCGATATTACTTGTTATATTTACTCCCAAGTACATAAATGACTCTTGTGGAGCCAGTACCTTTAAATTATAATTTAATGAATCATGTTCACCCCCTAGATTCATTAAAACAGATTTGCACCAATTAATCTGCATACCAGATACCCCTCCAAACTCCTCAAATCTGGAAATGATATGTGGAATGCAGACTGAGGGATGACGCACAAAAAGCAACACGTCGTCCACAGAAAATTCTTTACTACAGGAAAAAGAAAACAATATACTGGTTTGGGGGGGACCTAAACTTGGTGCATGAGGTGCGGGAGGACAGAAAGAGAAACAATCCTTCTACACTTCCTACTTCTTCTCCTTTCATTCTTAAAGGACAAGTCCGGCGAAAATTATTTTTTTATATGTTATTACTTATGGAAAGTTATACAATTTTCTAATGTACATTAATTATGGGAAATGCTCATATACTGCTATTTCCCTTAATTTAGTGTATCAGGAAGTGTTAGAATTATCTCTGAAGCAGTGACGTCACGACCAACGGTGTAATTCCTATGGAGTGTCCAGCAGGGGGCGCTCTATATATAGAAGTCAATGAGTACCATTGACTTCTATATATAGTGCGCCCCTGCTGGACACTCCATAGGAATTACAGTGTATGTAATGTAATGTAATGTAATGCACTGTACTGTTGTGACTTTATGAATACATTTATGGAATACTTTGGGGAGCAAGTGTCCTTGCTCCCCAAAGTATCCCATAAATGTATTCAATGAATACATTTGCAGGGCACCGAGCAGGGAGGGAGAGAGGTGCCATCTACCACCCCCCTCCCTGCTCGGTGCTGGGAACATATACAAAGTACTACTCCCCCATTATCTGCAGATAATGGGGGAGTAGTACCTGTGCTATCCCTATCACCGCCCGCGCCGCCGCCGCTCACACAGGGGCTGCTATTCATGCCACCCGCCGCTCCCCCTCCTCCTCCCGGCTTCAAACTTACGATCGCGCTGCTGATTCCCCGCCGCCCGCGCCGCTCCTAACTACCCGCCCGCTCGCTCGCCCGCCCCGTTCCTGGCCGCCGCTCTCTGCTCATGCCGGCCGCGTCAGCCCACCCCCACCCCGGCCGGGGACACCAGGAAGCGCCGTGCTCCCGGCCGGGGTGGGGGTGGGCTGACGCGGCCGGCATGAGCAGAGAGCAGCGGCCAGGAACGGGGCGGGCGAGCGGGCGGGTAGTTAGGAGCGGCGCGGGCGGCGGGGAATCAGCGGCGCAATGAATAGCAGCCCCTGTGTGAGCGGCGGCGGCGCGGGCGGTGATAGGGATAGCACAGGTACTACTCCCCCATTATCTGCAGATAATGGGGGAGTAGTACTTTGTATATGTTCCCAGCACCGAGCAGGGAGGGGGGTGGTAGATGGCACCTCTCTCCCTCCCTGCTCGGTGCCCTGCAAATGTTTTCATTGAATACATTTATGGGATACTTTGGGGAGCAAGGACACTTGCTCCCCAAAGTATTCCATAAATGTATTCATAAAGTCACAACAGTACAGTGCATTACATTACATACACTGTAATTCCTATGGAGTGTCCAGCAGGGGCGCACTATATATAGAAGTCAATGGTACTCATTGACTTCTATATATAGAGCGCCCCCTGCTGGACACTCCATAGGAATTACACCGTTGGTCGTGACGTCACTGCTTCAGAGATAATTCTAACACTTCCTGATACACTAAATTAAGGGAAATAGCAGTATATGAGCATTTCCCATAATTAATGTACATTAGAAAATTGTATAACTTTCCATAAGTAATAACATATAAAAAAATAATTTTCGCCGGACTTCTCCTTTAAATCTTTTCTATCTTCTTCTAAATTAGTTGACATATGGAGAAATCATCATCCGGCGGAAAGAGTACACTCATTTCTCACACTCACAAAACTCATGGTCTAGAATTGATTATTTTTTGTTATCTCCTTCCCTAGTCCAAAAAGTTTGGAATCCAAGATTTTAGATATGGTCATTTCTGACCACTCTCCAATTATTATAGATCTCACCAACGATTTTCCTAGGGGTTCGGCTATACTGTGGAGATTCCCTGCCTACTTAGCCTCCAACCCAGACGTCCCTCAGTTCCTGAGGGATTGGTGGTCTGAATACACTCTTAACAACCGAGCTCATAAACAAGACCCTATATTGTTTTGGGAGACCTCTAAAACAGTTATGAGAGGTAGAATAATTTCCCACTTCCAGGGGCTCAAAAGGAAGGCAAAAGAAAAACACAATATAACATCTGCCTCCTTAAGAAAGGCTTATTCAGACTTCCTATCCTTGCCATCTCCCTTGAACCGCTCAATTTGGGAATCTGCTAAAAAGGAATATGATGCTGCTATGGAACAGGTTGAAAATTTTAAACTTGATTTACGCTCGGGAGAGTTTTATAAATTCGGGAACAAATCTGGAAAGTTATTAGCAAACTTTGCCAGAGGTCGACGTTGCCCAGAAAATATAAAAGCCCTCACGGACGAAACAGGTACTTTACACTCTAACCCCAAAACTATAAACACCATACTAACACTAATGAGGGCTATAAATTCTTAGACAAAATCACACTACCTAAAATAACTGAAACCGACAAAAACTTCTTAAACGAACCCATTTCACAAATTGAAATAGAGAACACAATAACTAAACTTAAAAATGGTAAAGCCCCAGGCCCAGACGGCTTCTCTGGAGAGTATTATAAAGCCCTTATACAGGAAATGTCTCCCACCCTTATGGAAGTATTTAACCATATCTTATCCAACAAATCCATGCCTTTATCCAGTAATATTGCCTATATTAAACAAATACATAAACCCTCTAAAGATCCCACTCTACCGGGCTCTTACAGACCTATCTCTCTTATAGATCAAGATATGAAAATCTTATCTAAAATATTAGCGAACATATTATCTAATATTCTACATAACATTATTGGTGACCACCAAGTGGGCTTTATGAGAAAACGTGCTGCTGTTACTAACATACCAACGGTATTAGCAGTACAAGACGCAATTTTCTGGCCGCAATCACTCTCCATCTTTCCCTGCCTTATTCTCTATTGATGCTGAAAAGGCTTTCGATATCATTGATTGGAGATGGTTGGAAATGGTGCTCGATAGAGTGGGGATCACAGGCACTTTCAAAGATTACACTAACACTATCTATGACAAACCTAAAGCAAAAATTCATACCCCCGGATTTATCTCCTCTAGCTTCCCTCTGCAGAAGGGCACCCGTCAGGGATGCCCCTTACCCCTTTACTTTTTAATATTGCCCTAGAACCATTAGCTCGGTATCTCATTTCCTCTAACATATATGATGGCATTAAAGTTGGAAATAAGGAAATAACGTTAACCTATTTCGCGGATGACATGCTTCTTTTTTTACGTTCTCCCAAATCCCATCTACCTGACATCCTGAATGCACTGACATACTTTGGTTCATTCTCAGGTTACAAAATAAACATTTCAAAATGCCAATTGCTGCCATTACACAAGGATCCCCAGATTATACCTCTGAAGACATGCCTGTAGAGATTGCAAAATCATACCTAACATATCTGGGGATCCACATAGGTCGCTCTCCTGCAGCAATTTACAAACTAAACTACAAACCACTTATTCTCAAGATTGCCAAAGAATTGGGAACATGGAACTCTCTACCCCTTTCCCTGGCAGGCGGGGCTCATCTTTTAAAAATGATGTCCTTCCCTAAACTACTTTCTCCCATCCAACAATACCTCTACTAATTCATCATACCGACATATCTCGTTTAAGTTCTCTCTTTATAAAATTTCTGTGGAATGGGAAAAGAGCTAGAATTGCTTGGGATAAGCTTTGTCTTTCAAAAAATAACAGAGGTCTACAATTACCAGATCTACGCCTATATAACCTAGCAGCCTTGTTCCGCCGCGCCAAAGATTGGCTCCAAGAAACCTCTCACTTCTCGTCTATCTCTTTGGATTCCCAGCTTGTCTTCCCCCTTTCTCTTTCTGGCCTCCTGCACTCTTAACTTCCTCATATACCCTCGGAGGTTAAAAGAAATCTTCTCATTAAGGACACGATTGTCTCCTGGAAGTCTATCAGGAAATTATTTCATCTCCCAATGCATCTTTCTGCAATGCTCCCACTGTGGGAAACTCCTTCTTTACTTGAATAATCATTATTCTTCGAGCTTCTATCTCTGACTTCAGGTGGGGGGGTGGCGGACTGGTCGCGTGTTTTATGTTGTTTGATACGTCCTTTTGATTCTTTTTCTCATTTGTCTTTTTTGTCTTTGTCTTGTCCCTTAATCTAGTATTTCTTTGTGTATTTATTTTTATTATTAAATATATAGAAATTATTATCTTTATTTATAGTATATAGTTTCCAGTGCTATTAAGGATGTTATTTATCTGCATTCGATGAAATCCTTTAACCAAGGACTACAACTACCATTTTCTGGTACCTCTGAAAATACTCTCCGGACACCACTCTTGGACATTTTATTTCTATTGTTTACTGTGTACTGTAATCTTTTCTTATATCTTATGATATGAAATATAACGCATAAGATAATGTGCAATTATATTATCTATGTTAAAATGCTGAAATTCAATAAAATATTGAAAAAAAAAAAATAGTATGCTGGGCTGTATATATATATGTATATGTATGTATATATATGTAATGTATGTATGCTGGGGAACAAAGGGCAAGTGAGCACTGACCTGACCTGACAGGTGGCGCCCGCTTGCTCCTTATCTCGGACGATGTCATTGGGCCCTCACTGTATATAAGAGCATGGGTCCGCAGACACCAGCATTTCACAAATCATTTTCTTGATGACAGCTCGTCAGACTTTCCCAATAATAATCCTGCTGAAGCCAATGAAAGAGCTGCAGTCTATCGGCGTGCATGGATCAGACCTTACCTGTCTTACAGCAGGGAAATCCGTGGCGGCCATGAAGGAATCTCTCAATAACATGAGTAATACAATGCAGAAACTTTCCATCACATTACGATTCCAATTCTGCATAAACAATTGATCCCATATTAGCAGAACTGCAGGCAGATCCAGGGAATTTACAAATCCCTGCCGGAAAGAGAATATCAATAATACAATCTGTGCAAATAAAACTGTTTTACCTACAAAATTATTACAGATTATAGAAAGCAAACTAATTCCATAACGCTTCTATGTATATTTGGGCTCTGTCATTACCAACAGCTCTGCCCATTTGGACTGGGGCTCCACACATGTATAACAGATCTATAAATCACTTTATTTACTTAAAGGGGTAGTGTGGCGTTAAAAAAGTATTCACAGAATAACACACATTACAAAGTTATACAACTTTGTCATCAGCCGCGATTGGCCGAGCACAGTTATGCTCAGCCAATCGCGGCTGAGCAGCTGATGACGCGGCCGGCACTCGGGAAGATCGAAGGTGTTCGGGCCAGCCGGCCAAAGATGACGTTTGGCACAAGATGGCGGACACGTGTCGGCACGGATCAGGTATGTATAAAGCACTACACTTCCGGGTACACGGGTGGGGGTGATGGGACACGGGGAAGGGGGCCATTCACAGACATAACATACATTACAAAGTTGTATAACTTTGTAATGTGTGTTATTCTGTGAATAATTTTTTACCGCCGCACTACCCCTTTAAGTTATTTTATGTGTGAAATTTAAGGTTATAAACGTGGCCACTAGGTGTCGCTGTTCTGTGGGTTTTCAATACATCTCTGCCAGGGATTGAACAAAGGACAGGAAGTGCAGACAGGACATTCTGAGCTCGCTGCTGGCTCCTGTGCTGTCAATCACAGTGCAGTAAAAAAGAGCTGAGCCATTGCTGAGTGTCACACAGGATCGCTCAGTACAGACAACAGACGCTGCTCACAACCTTCATCAAAATTGATTCAGGCATCAATCCTCTTACTCAACATTTGGTGGGCAGATGGAAAATGCTAATTTAGATTTTGTGTGCATGATTAGGTCATTAATTATTCCACAATAATGACTGAGGTGTGTCCCTGTAGTGTAAGATGACAGTGGTGTGTGTCCCTGTAGTGTGAGATGACAGTGGTGTGTGTGTCTGTAGTGTGAGATGACAGTGGTGTGTGTCCCTGTAGTGTGAGATGACAGTGGTGTGTGTCCCTGTAGTGTGAGATGACAGTGGTGTGTGTCTGTAGTGTGAGATGACAGTGGTGTGTGTCCCTGTAGTGTAAGATGACAGTGGTGTGTGTGTCTGTAGTGTGAGATGACAGTGGTGTGTGTATGTGTATGTGTCTGTAGTGTGAGATGACAGTGGTGTGTGTCCCTGTAGTGTGAGATGACAGTGGTGTGTGTCCCTGTAGTGTGAGATGACAGTGGTGTGTGTGTCTGTAGTGTGAGATGACAGTGGTGTGTGTATGTGTCTGTAGTGTGAGATGACAGTGGTGTGTGTATGTGTTTGTGTCTGTAGTGTGAGATGACAGTGGTGTGTGTCCCTGTAGTGTGAGATGACAGTGGTGTGTGTCCCTGTAGTGTGAGATGACAGTGGTGTGTGTGTCTGTAGTGTGAGATGACAGTGGTGTGTGTACAGGGCCGGACTGGGACTGAAAAGCAGCCCTGGCAAACACACCCCACCAGCCCACATACAAGTCTCCCTGCACCCATTGCGCCAACTGTGCCACGCAGAAAAAAATTCAGATATGATCAGATACCAGGTGTAAGCAAGTGCTGAAAAGTATTATCACCCTGAAGACTATATAAGAGTATACATCTTTGATTAGTAACAAAATACAGAACAATTATAGATTATCTGTTTGCTCTCCTGTCATCTGTCACATGATTCATACTAATAAAGTTAAAAGTATTCTGCCCTGTAAACTATTCTTCAGGAAAAGCAAAGCCCCAGGAGAGCTTCATCTTATGGCCATGTTCACACAATGTATGTTTAGCATAAATCACAGCCGTGATTTATGCAAAAACATACGTTATATTGGAAATAATGGAATGCCGGCCAGAGCGTATACACACATTGAATAGCGGCCACACAGACACAATGGAGCGTGCGGCTCTGGCTGCACGCTCCATTGTGTGCAGCAGTGAATTGAGATTCGGGCGCACACGGGTGCCCTGCATCTGAATTCACCAGAAATGAAGATCATCAGTAACACCTGCTGTTCTGTGACCCGCCCAGATCACAGAATGGCCGGTGTTATACCATGTGTGAACATGGCCTAAAGTTACATTACTGAAATAATTCAGGGGCATCTTTCCTCCCTACCTTTGTATTGTGCAGGTCCCCTGTTATTCTTCCTGGAAATGGTTCCCTGGTCCCCAATACACTGACCCATCCAATCATCACTGACAGTATCAGACTGTGGGGACACATCTTATTAAGCAGCGGATGTCAGTCAGGCCTGGGATACAGAGAGTGTTATAGAATGTTATATTCCTGTGTCACTCTCCATGTAGACCCGGCCTGAGAGAACAACACCAAGCTCTAATGTAGGACTCTCCAGAATTGTTATCTCATGGGGGGCACAGATATTCCCTATAACAGAGGTCAGGAGAGCGGAGAGCGGCCGGGGACTCACAGGGGACGTCTTCTCTATCCCAATCACTCTCCTATCCCAGATCACTAAGGAATGACCCCAGACCCCTACAAAATTAATACTCATGAAAATTCAGACCCCCGTGTTAACATCCCCCAAACACAATAACTACTAAGCTTAACATCTCTAAACCCTATTATTTATAGTGCACCAACTCCCTGCCTTAGGATGTGATGCACTATAAAGGATGGGGGGTGAGCAAATAACACTGCCATACCATGACCACATATTACCACCACCTAATGACCATCATACTGTATACAGTACACTATATGCAGACCATGTATACCTCCATACAGTCAGCATATTACAGCACAGTTACAGTACATATATGCAGACCATGTATACCTCCATACAGTCAGCATATTACAGCACAGTTACAGTACACTGTATACAGACCATGTATACCTCCATACAGTCAGCATATTACAGCACAGTTACAGTACATATATGCAGACCATGTATACCTCCATACAGTCAGCATATTACAGCACAGTTACAGTACACTGTATACAGACCATGTATACCTCCATACAGTCAGCATATTACAGCACAGTTACAGTACACTGTATACAGACCATGTATACCTCCATACAGTCAGCATATTACAGCACAGTTACAGTACATATATGCAGACCATGTATACCTCCATACAGTCAGCATATTACAGCACAGTTACAGTACACTCAGTGACTCACATGTGACCTCTTCTCTGATTGGCGTCTTCCTCTTTCGTTGTTTTCCCCACTTGGCCCCGGCTGTCATGATGACGTCTTCTGGTCACCACTCATCTCCACCGGATCTGTCAGACACACATCTTAGGCTCTGTTCATAACACCACCTGCCCACCTCTATACAAGCTGCCCATCCATAGTGCCCCAAATGGTTATAACGCCCCTTCTGTTGCCCATGCAGTATTAAATCAACCTTAATTCCAGAGCGCTACTATAATAGTGTCCCACATAGTATATCCCCCAATAGTGCCCCCTATAGTAGGTTATCCCTCCCATATACTAGTTAAAGCCCCTTACCGCCTCTTCCCAGCGTCGCTCCACTGCTGCTTGTACATCACATTGCTAATGTTAGGGGTACTGTGGGCGTTCCTAGGCCCCCACTGCACCATTTGCCCCTGCATGTTGCCTCCTACACTCATGTGCACTTAAGACTAATTTACAGATTTTTTTAGGATTAAAGTTAAAAAAAACATTGTGATTTACAAGCACCGGAGGAGGGACGCTGGGAAGAGGAGGTAAGGGGCTACCAGGAGCCATCAGCAGCTTCAATTACAGCAGTTTTCCTTTAATTCCAACTGGGCCTCTTATAATATTTCCATTATACAGGATGCCCGGAAAGCTGAGTGACCCCATTATACAGGATGCCAGGGAGGATGAGTGACCCCAATATACAGGATGCCCGGAAAGCTGAGTGACCCCCATTATACAGGATGCCCGGAAAGCTGAGTGACCCCATTATACAGGATGCCAGGGAGGATGAGTGACCCCAATATACAGGATGCCAGGGAAGCTGAGTGACCCCATTATACAGGATGCCAGGGAAGCTGAGTGACCCCATTATACAGGATGCCCAGAAAGCTGAGTGACCCCCATTATACAGGATACCAGGGAAGCTGAGTGACCCCAATATACAGGATGCCCGGAAAGCTGAGTGACCCCATTATACAGGATGCCAGGAAAGCTGAGTGACCCCATTATACAGGATGCCCAGAAAGCTGAGTGACCCCCATTATACAGGATACCAGGGAAGCTGAGTGACCCCATTATACAGGATGCCAGGGAGGATGAGTGACCCTATTATACAGGATGCCAGGGAAGCTGGTGACCCCATTATACAGGATGCTGAGAAAGCTGAGTGACCCCATTGTACAGGATACCAGGGAGGATGAGTGACCCCATTATACAGGATGCCAGGAAAGCTGTGTGACCCCATTATACAGGATACCAGGGAGGATGAGTGACCCCATTATACAGGATGCCAGGGAAGCTGGGTGACCCCATTATACAGCATGCCGGGGAGGATGAGTGACCCTATTATACAGGATGCTGAGAAAGCTGAGTGACCCCATTATACAGGATGCCAGGAAAGCTGTGTGACCCCATTATACAGGATACCAGGGAGGATGAGTGACCCCATTATACAGGATGCCAGGGAAGCTGAGTGACCCCATTATACAGCATGCCGGGGAGGATGAGTGACCCTATTATACAGGATGCTGAGAAAGCTGAGTGACCCCATTATACAGGATGCCCGGAAAGCTGAGTGACCCCATTATACAGGATGCTAGGGAAGCTGAGTGACCCCATTATACAGGATACCAGGGAATCTGAGTGACCCCATTATACAGGATGCTAGGGAAGCTGAGTCACCCCATTATACCGGATGCCAGGGAAGCTGAGTCACCCCATTATACCGGATGCCAGGGAAGCTGAGTGACCCCATTATACAGGATGCCAGGGAAGCTGAGTGACCCCATTATACAGGATGCCAGGGAAGCTGAGTCACCCCATTATACCGGATGCCAGGGAAGCTGAGTGACCCCATTATACAGGATGCAGGGAAGCTGAGTGACCCCCATTATACATGATCCTAGGAAAGCTGTGTGACCCCATTATACAGGATGCCCGGAAAGCTGAGTGACCCCATTATACAGGATGCTAGGGAAGCTGAGTGACCCCATTATACAGGATACCAGGGAAGCTGAGTGACCCCATTATACAGGATGCCCGGAAAGCTGAGTGACCCCATTATACAGGATGCTAGGAAAGCTGAGTGACCCCATTATACAGGATGCCAGGGAAGCTGAGTCACCCCATTATACCGGATGCCAGGGAAGCTGAGTGACCCCATTATACAGGATGCAGGGAAGCTGAGTGACCCCCATTATACATGATCCTAGGAAAGCTGTGTGACCCCATTATACATGATCCTAGGAAAGCTGTGTGACCCCACTATACATGATCCTAGGAAAGCTGTGTGACCCCACTATACATGATCCTAGGAAAGCTGTGTGACCCCATCATACAGGATGCTGGGAAGCCGGTGACCCCATTATACTTACCATCCTTCCAGTTGTCCATGGCTTCTCTCTTCTCCTCTGGCCCTGTGTTAGCCCCGCGGTGGGCGCCGGGGGCGGGGCTTACCGTGAAGGGGGCGGGGCTTACCCCGGACTATTGCCAACTATGGAGAGGGGACATGGCTCCCAGGCTGTGGCTCTCCTCCGGCTAAAGGACGCGCCCGGTGCATGACGTCACTTGCCTGTGCCTGGAGCTACTTTTCTCTCAGCACAGCTCCCAGGGGGCCCTGTGTGTATTCCCAGAGCGAGGCTGCAGACAGAGCACCACACGGAGGCCCAGCAGACAGCACCACACGGAGGCCCAGCAGACAGCGCCACCCACTGGACAGTGAGCTTCTCCTCCTCCTGCATTAACACAATGTGCAATGATAAGTGTGTGACAGTTTAGTGTCCGGCAACGTCCTGAAGCAGCTTATTAAGCAGCCGCACTGCTTCGGGCCGCTGCTGGAGTCAGGGCCGCTGCCGGCACTAAACTGCCACACTGGTAATAGTGCCAAATTACATTTTCAGTCCGGCAGCCCACAGACTGACAATCAGGGCAGCCCAGCGGGCATTTGCCAGATCTGCCAGATTGTCAGTCCGGGCCTGTGTGTGTATGTGTATGTGTCTGTAGTGTAAGAAGACAGTGGTGTGTGTGTCTGTAGTGTGAGATGACAGTGGAGTGTGTGTCTGTAGTGTAAGAAGACAGTGGTGTGTGTGTCTGTAGTGTGAGATGACAGTGGTGTGTGTGTCTGTAGTGTGAGATGACAGTGGTGTGTGTATGTGTGTGTCCCTGTAGTGTGAGATGACAGTGGTGTGTGTGTCTGTAGTGTGAGATGACAGTGGTGTGTGTGTGTGTGTGTGTGTGTAGTGTGAGATGACAGTGGTGTGTGTGTGTGTGTGTGTGTGTGTGTGTGTGTAGTGTGAGATGACAGTGGTGTGTGTCTCTGTAGTGTGAGATGACAGTGGTGTGTGTCCCTGTAGTGTGCGATGACAGTGGTGTGTCTCTGTAGTGTGAGATGACAGTGGAGTGTGTGTCCCTGTAGTGTGCGATGACAGAGGTGTGTGTCTCTGTAGTGGGAGATCACAGTGGCGTGCGTGTCTACAGAGGAAAAAAAGACAAATTTGGTCAGCTTTCCTAGAACACCATTCACACTAGGCAGGAGCACGTTGCTGAAATTGCAAACACACAAAAACACAAAAAAATGCAACAGCTCACCGCAAGATACAGACCCACTACAGACATGAAAATAGTTAAAAGTGGCCACCGTAACCTGGTGGGGTAGTTTACACCCCCACCGTCTGACCTCTGATTGTTACCCGACTTTGTACTGTGTTGTCTGTTTGGTTTGGACTTTGGCTTGTTGACTCTCCCTTGTCCAGACAGAATAGCCAGCCAGCTGGTTTTGCCTCACGGTCACCATGGACGCCATGACCACCATAGTGGACCACATGCAGAAGCTCAACACCATGGTGCAGGAGCTGGCTGAAAGGGTCCAAGAGCAGGAGACGGCCCCCAACAGCTTACCATTACCTCCCCGTTACCTCCTGTGTCTCCCGTCCAGCTCCCAGAGAAATTCAAGGGGGACAGGAAAAGCTTCTGCACTTTCCAAGAGGTTTGTAAGCTGTTCTTTTGACTGCGTCCTTGGTCCTCTGTAGACGAGTCTTAGAGGATGGTCATAGTTTTGTCCCTCCTCCAAGGACCACCTCAGGAATGGGCCTTCTCCCTGTTACCTGACTCCCCTGACCTGCAAACAGTCGACCGTTTCTTCTCCGCATTGGGCCTACTGTATGATAACCTGGATTGTGCAGCCAATGAGCAACAGCTAACCAGGTTACGGCATGGTGAACGTCCAGTAGAGGACTATTGTTCTAAGTTTTGGCAGTGGAGCGGCCCTTCCACTTGGAATGACTACGCCCTCCGGTTCCAATTCCAGGCCAGGCTGAGCGACCGACTGAAGACATGTTAGTGGCCTACCCGACTCCTGACACTCTCGAAGAGAGTATGACTTTGGCCATTCGGGTGGATCGACGGTTAAGGGACCAACAGAGGGAGAGGGGTTTCCCAGACCTGACGAGAACCTCTTTGTCTCCAACCTCCTTCCCTAAACCTTCCCCTCCTAAACCGATGCAAGGGGACACCACAGATGCCAAGGCCAGACGGGCACACCGTCTACAGAACAACCTTTACCTGTACTGTGGAAAAGCGGGACATAGAGTATGGCAATGTCCCTTCAGGCCTGAACCATCGCCAGAAAGCCCCAGGTGCCTGAGCGACTATCGAGGGGGTCTCTCAGGCGCACAGGTAACCTTCATGAGAAGGAACAAGCTACTGTTACCTATCTCTCTGGTGTTGGGAAATAGATGCATTTCTGGGTATGCCCAGGTCGATTCTGGGTCTTCTGCAAGTTTCATTAACCCTGTGTTTTGGCCTGGTTTAGAGGTATGTCCCCTGTGGCTTAGGTGTCAAGTAAACGTCACTGGAGCAGAGTCTGCCCCCTTTGCCCAAGGGGACGTACGGTATATCACCCCCTGCCTTGAAGTAAAGGTGGGTCTGTTCATGTTGAGACCCTTGATTTTCTTCTTATGCAGTTTGTCTTCTGAGGTTACCCTGGGGTTGCCAAGGGAACTCATTCGGTGGGGGCCTAGGTGTGGTCCTCATTGTATTTTTGTGTTACTTGCGGAATGTTCCCCTGGGGAGGGGAAGATTCCAGAATTTTTAAATGACTATGCTGATATATTTGATGAGAGTTCGTGGAGGGGTTACCTCCCCATCAACCCTGTGATTGTGCCACTGATCTCTTGCCTGGTGCCAAATACCATAAGGGGCACATATTTAACTTATCCTGCCCAGAGAGGGAGGCCATGCGAGAGTACACAAAGGAGAGTCTACGTAAAGGTCACATTCGCCCCTCCTCTCCTTTGGGGGCGGGATTCCTTTTTGTGGGGAAAAAAAGACTGTGGGCTTCAGCCTTGTATTGACTATTGGGAATTGAATAAAATTACTGTGAAAAACCAACATCCTCTACCCCTTATTCCTAATTTATTTAATCAAATTTCGGGAGCTAAGTGGTTTTCTAAAATTGATCTGTGGGAAGCACACAATTTAATAAGGAGGGTGATGAATGGAAGACTTCCTTCGATACCCCTGAAGGGCATTTTGAATACCTTGTTATGCCCTTTGGACTATGCAATGCCCCGGCAGTCTTCCACCAAATTTGCGAATTATGTATTCTGTGAGTACCTTGGTCGTTTCTTGGTTGTGTGTCATGATGACATCTTAATTTTTTCCCTGACTGGTCTTCTCACATTTTGCATGTCAGCACTGTCATGGAACTTCTAAGAGCTAATCAGTTGTGTGCCAAGCTGTCCAAATGCCAATTTGGAATTCAGGAGGTCTCATTCTTGGGGTATAAAATAACATCAAACTCGTTTAGTATGGACACTCTTAAGGTCCAAGCTATTAAGAAATGGGAGCGACCCAGTAACTTTAACCCCTTCGTGCTGCAGCTAGTTTGGGCCTTAATGACCAGGCTAATTTTTCAAAATCTGACCTGTCTCACTTTATGCGCTTATAGCTCAGTGATGCTTTAACGTATGCTAGCGATTCTGAGATTGTTTTTTTTGTCACATATGGCACTTAATGTTAATGGCAAAATTTGGTCACTACTTTGTGTGTTTTTTGTGAAAAACATCAAAATATCATGAAAAATTAAAAAAATTTGCATTTTATGAACTGAAATTCTCTGCTTCTAAAAAAAGAAAGTCGTAGCACATAAATTAGTTACTAAGTCACATTACCAATATGTCTTCTTTATTCTGGCATAATTTGGTAAACATATTTTACTTTTTTAGGGTGTTATGGGGCTTAGAAATGTATCAGCAAATTATCACATTTTCGTGAAACTGATTTTTTTAGGGACCAGTTCTTTTTTTAAATGGATTTAGAAGTCTGGTATCCTGAAAACCCCCATAAGTGACCCCATTTTGGAAACTACACACCTTAAAGAATTAATCTAGGGGTATAATGAGCATTTTAACCCTACAGGGGCTGGAGGAAAGTATTCACAATTAAACAGTAAAAAAATGGAAAATTTTAATTTTCCAATAATATATACGTTTAGATTAAAGTTTCTCATTTTCAAAAGGAATATGAGAGAAAAAGTACCCCAAAATTTGTAACGCAGGTTCTCCTGAGTACAATGGTACCCCATATGTGGGCGTAAACCACTATATGGGCACACAGGAGGGCTCAGAAGGGAAGGAGCGCCAATTAGCTTTTTCAATGCAGATTTTGCTGAAGAAGTTTCCGAGCGCCAGGTGCGTTTGCAGTGCCCCTGTAGTGTCCGCAGAGTAAAATCTCCCAATAAGTCACTCCATTTTGGAAAGTGCACCCCTCAAAGAATTTATTTTGGGGTGTGGTGAGCATTTTGACCCCACAGGTATTTAAGGAAAGTATTCAAAAGTAGACTGTAAAAATGAAAAACTCGAATTTTTCCAATAATATGTTCCTTTAGTTTGAAATTTCTCAATTTCACGAGGAACAGGAGAGAAATGTCACCCCAATATATGTAAAGCAGGTTCTCCTGAGTAGAACGGTACCCCATATGTGGGCATAAACCACTGTATGGGCACACAGGAGGGCTCAGAAGGGAAGGAGCGCCAATTAGCATTTTCAGTGCAGATTTTGCTGCAGAAGTTTCCAAGCGCCAGGTGCGTTTGCAGAGCCCCTGTAATGTCTACAGAATAGAATCCCCCCAAAAGTCATCCCATTTTGGAAAGTGCACCCCTCAAAGAATTCATCTTGGGGTGTGGTGACCATTTTTACCCCACAGGTATTAGAGGAAAGTATTCAAAATTGCCCAGTAAAAATGAAAAACTCGAATTTTTCCAATAATATGTTGGTTTAGTTTGAAATTTCTCAATTTGACGAGGAACAGGAGAGAAAACGTACCCCAAAATCTGTAACGCAGGTTCTCCTGAGTACAACGGTACCTCATATGTGGGCATAAACCACTGTATGGGCACACAGGAGGGCTCAGAAGGGAAGGAGCACCAATTTACAGGAGCAAAACCGCAGCTAGTAATGGTTATTAGAATAGCGCAGTTACTAAAATAAGATAAAAAAATGAGATTACAGGTAATGTGGGGTGGTTACGGGCAACCAGGGGTGGTTATGGGCAACCTGAGGTGGTTACAGGTAATCTGGGGTGGTTACGGACAACATGGGGTGGTCACGGGCAACCTGGGGTGGTTACAGGCAACGTGGGGTGGTTACGGGCAACGTGTGGTGGTTATGGGCAACCTGCTGTGGTCACGGGCAACGTGGGGTGGTTACGGGCAATGTGGGGTGGTTACAGATAAACTGAAGTTCTTATAGGCAATCTGGGGTGGGTACCTGTAATCTGACATGGGCACCGCAATCTGGAGGGGGTCATTGGCAATTTGGGGTGGTCAGAGGCGCCGTGGCGTGGTCAGAGGCGACGTGTGGTGATCAGAGGCGACGTGTGGTGGTCAGAGGCGACGTGTGGTGGTCAGAGGCGACGTATGGTGGTCAGAGGCGACGTGTGGTGGTCAGAGGCATCGTGGCGTGGTCAGAGGCATCGTGGCGTGGTAAGAGGCAACGCGCAGTGGTTACGTGCAATCTGGGGGGGTTACATGTAATCTGGCATGATTACGGGGAACCTGGGGGGGCTATTTGCAACCTGGAAGGGTTACAGACAATCTGGGATTTTTACTGATAAACTGAAGTGCTTAAAGGTAATCTGGGGTGGGTACATGTAATTTGGGGTGGTTACGGGCAACGTGCGGTGGTTACGTGCAATCTGGGGGGTTACATGTAATCTGGCATGATTACGGGGAACCTGGGGGGGCTATGTGCAACCTGGAAGGGTTACAGACAATCTGGGATTTTTACTGATAAACTGAAGTGCTTAAAGGTAATCTGGGGTGGGTACATGTAATTTGGGGTGGTTACGGGCAACGTGCGGTGGTTACGGGCAACGTGCGGTGGTTACGGGTAATCTGGGGAGGGGTTAGGGGTAATTTGGGAGTAAACTGCAATTATTACTATAATAAAAAGTGTGTGTTTTATTTTTTTGTATGTTTGTCACTTTTTGTACTTTACATATTCATTTTCACTGTATTACTATGATTACTGTGATATTTTCTATCTCAGTAATCATAGTTCAGTGACAGAGACCAAATTGGTCTCTGTCACTTTAAATTTTCAGAGCTTGGCTGGTTGTGGAGCGCATGCGCACTTCATAACCAGCCAGGATGTCGAGGAGGAAGGAGCTCCAGGAACAGGTGAGTATATGGGGAAGGGGGGGGTGACTGGGGGACGGGGGTGACAGGGGGGGTGGGGGGCGACTTGGGGGGTGGGGGGGACATCACTTTTTATCCCCTGTCACCAATCATTCATGGTGACAGGGGATAAAAAGTGCCGGGAGCACATGGTACAAGCGATCAGCGGTATATAGTATATACCGCTGATCGCTTGTACCGGGACCCCACAGGGGGGGTCCTCGATGATTGCCCCATGCTCTCCGCTACCTCCGGTGGCGGAGAGCATGGGGCTTTCATTCATTTTAACTTTTCCATCGCTGTGAACCGACATTAGTCGGTTCACAGCGATGGCGGCGGCCATCTTGGAAATGATGGCCGCCGGGGGAGGGGGGTTAGTGATCGCCCTACTAGGGGGGGCTGATCTGAGGTCTGGGGGACATTTATTTCATCTCCCCCCGGCGTAGATTCACGGCGGGGGGAGATGAAAGGCGGCGGCAGCACCGGTAATCCCCTTTACCGACGGCCGCCGCTATAACGATAATAGCGGCGATCGTCGGTAAGGGGGGGGGGGGGCGGGACGGACCCCACACACTGCCCCAACCCCTCAGCTACCTCCGGTAGCCGGGGGGATGGGGTGGGGGCCGTCCCGGCCCCGCAGCCTTATTCTCTGCCATCGCCGAATAAGGACCATTAGTGACCGCCGTAAAAAGCCGTATCGGCGGTCACTAAGGGGTTAAGGCTCTGCAGAGGTTCTTGGGTTTTGCCAATTACTATCGGACATTTATTAAGAGCTTCTCGCTCATAGCTAAACCCCTTACCGATTTAACCAAAAAGGGGGCGGATCTGGTTAATTGGACCCCTGACGCTAACTTGGCATTTGACAGGCTCCGGTGCTGATTTAGCCGGACTTTGAGCTGTTCTCTCTCAGGGGTCCGCAGCTCTTACCAACCTCTAACCCGTTGCATTCTTCTTGAGGAAGTTCACCAAGGCAGATTGCAACTATGACATAGGAAATAAAGAGTTGTTGGCTATAAAGATGGCCTTTGACAAATGGAGACACTTCCTCGAGGGAGCAAAACATAAGGTAGTGGTTCTCACTGATCACAAAAATCTCATGTATTTGGACCAAGCCAAACGTCTCACACTACGCCAGGCCAGATGGGCCTTGTTCTTTACTAGGATTTATTTTGAGATAACCTACCGGCCTGGTTCCAAAAATGTCAAGGTTGACGCTCTGTCACGCAGCTTTGACATTGAGACCATGCCTAGGATCCAACCTGATACCAACTTGTGCCCTGGTGTGGTAGTGGCCATTTTGCATCTTATCCCTTTGTGCAAACTACCAAATGCTCGTACTCTGGCTACACTATTTATAAATCACATTTTGCGCTTGCATAGTATTCCTGAAAATATTGTATCCGACCGGGGTGTTCAGTTTGTGGCGAAGTATTGGAGAGAATTCTGTGGGCGGTTGGGTATCTCCTGGTCCTTCTCGTCTGCCTTCCACCCGCAGACAAATGGGCAGACAGAGAGGATTAACCAGCCTAACAATTTTTTAGATGTTTTGTGGCTGATGCCCAAGACAAATGGAGGGGCTTTATATCTCTAGCTGAGTTGGCCTTAAACAATCATGAGCAGCGCTCGCTTTAGATGTCACCATTCTTTTGCAATTATGGTTGCAACCCTAGGTATTCCTCTACTGATGCCGCCAAATCAGTTAACCCCCTCAGCCGAAGCTATATATTCTCGAAATTGTGCACTCTTTGGACCCAAGCTCATCAGAGCTTTGTCAAAGCCCAAGAACTATCCCAAAAGCATGCTAATAAAAGACGCATACCTGGCCATCAGTACTTGTTAGGTAAAAAGGTTTGGCTCTCTAAGAGGAACCTGAGGTTAAGGGTGCAGTCTGTCAAACTGGCACCCAAGTATATTGGTCCATATACTATCGTTGAGATAATAAACTTTTAGATTGAAATTGCTTTTAGATTAAAATTGGCTGCTTCATTCCAAATCCATAATGTATTTCACAAAGCACTCCTAAAAAAATATATTCCTCCGGTATCTCCATCTCCTCCTCCTGCTCCACTAGTCATCAAGGGTGAGTTGGAATATGAGGTGGAGAAAATACTTAATTCTCGTTAGGTACAGGGTTCTGTACAGTACCTGGTCCACTGGAAAGGTTTTGGACCAGAGGAATGTACGTGGGTTTCTGGTTCTGGATATGCATACCCCACGTCTGGTTCGACAATATCACGCAAGCAATCCATCTAAGCCTGGTCTGTTCAATAAGGGTCCTGAGTAGGGATGGTCCGAACCTGCCTAGGTTCGGGTTCGTATGAACCTGAACTCTCGGCATCAGATTCCTGCTGTCTGAACGCTCAGCCTATGGCTATGGCTGTATCCCAGTTTTCCAGGCGATCCTCCCGCTGTATCCACCCTCTCCACGGAGCGGGCAGACAGCGGGAATCATTGCAGAGAGTTTGGGTTCGTACGAACCCGAACCAGGTTCAGACCATCCCTAGTCCTGAGGCCCCTCATAAGAGAGGGGGGGAGGGGGTACTGTCAAAAATGTGCAGTAGCCTGGTGTGAACTGGGCCTGGTTTTTTGCTTCTGTGAGACACACCCGACTGCTTTTCAGCTTCCAGCAATTCAAGAGTTACTACTGAACTCTCCCAGCCCTGATTGCTGCACCTGAGCAAGTCTGTTTGATTGATGTTTTTCTCTGCCTGTCTGAAACCTGGAAGATCAGAGCTCCGGTCCAATGGGGATCCAGACCGGGCTCTTGATCCTCATAAAAGAAAGCTGAGCCAGTCTCACAGCTCTGGCTATTAAGGTTCATACCCTGGTCCCAGTTCCTAATCCCTCTGCTCGATCTACCTGTTATCTGACCTCCCGCCTGACCTTTGACTATCCGACTGTTTACTGATTTTGTACTGCGTTGCTTGTTTGGTTTGGACTTGTTTGACTCTCCCTTTGTGTTTGTTCGTCTGTCTCGTTCTGTGTTCACCTATACAAGAGCAGGGACTGCCTTCGTGGTTGTCCGCGGCTACCTAGGGCCTTTTGTGGCAAGTAGGTAGGGACAGTGGATGGGCTCAGTTTTAGGGCTCACTGTCGTGTCTTGTTGCTACCTCCCCTGTCCTGACAGCCAAGTCCTAATACACCAAGCAACACATGCGGCCAAAACCACCCCCCACACGTAATAGCCCTGCAAGGCTGTTGGGTTTAATCCACAGTAATAGATGGCTATTGGTGAATGCATGGGGGGGGGGGGTGTTGGCCGTGTGCAATGTGGGAGTGTGGCCCCATTGTTCTTACCTCGCCCATCCATTTCCTAAGGAAGATGACTGGATTGGCTAGCTGTTCCTCGTGCAGGCTGAACAAGCTTGGAGGCTTGGAGCTGCTCGCATACAGTTTCATTGCTTCTTCCCGCTCTCTAGCCATCAGCTCTACAATGAAATCCTGAAGACAGAGAAAATGGCCAGCTGCACATTAATCTGGTTGTGCATATATCACTCCGACAGCAGAAATGGCAAAGACCCTCGCATTGAAGCAACTCTGTACCCACAATCTGACCCCCCCCCCCCCCCCCCCAACCGCTTGTACCATCAGATAGCTGCTTTTAATCCAAGATCTGTCCTGGGGTCTGCTTGGCAGGTGATGCAGCTATTGTCCTAAAAAACTACTTTTAAACTTGCAGCCCTGTGTCAAACTGGCCTGGCGTGTCTGTGCCCTTGGCCTGAACAATTTCTCCTATTCATCACTTGTCTGAACACCCATGGGCCCTAACTATCCACCACATGTGCAGAGTTCAGACAAGTGATGAATAGGAGAAATCCTGCCTGGGGAATCCTAATGATGAAGAGGGTGGGAAGGAGGGACGCAGCTTTAGCACTGTTCATTTGCAGAATAGAATATATAGATGATGATGGTGACACATATATTATATATATATATATATATATATATATATATATATATATATATATATATATATTGATGATAGCGGTGACATTAGCAGTTACTGATTTTATATTAAGGAGTTGTAGTGCATTAGTATAAAGGTCCCCGCTTTAATCCCGGAGCTTTAGGCCGCTGTCACACTGTGTTCTGTAGCTAAACCCGCCGCGATGTTCCATAGTGTCAGTTCCTATGAACCAACATTCTGGCAGGAGACTATCAATCTGCTGTGAGAATGAAGCCCCTGCCCACATAACCCACGTAGCCCACCGCTGCCCGGCTAATACATTACCTGCCCACATACCCCACCGCTGCCCGGCTAATACATTACCTGCCCACATACCCCACCGCTGCCCGGCTAATACATTACCTGCCCACATACCCCACCGCTGCCCGGCTAATACATTACCTGCACACATACCCCACCGCTGCCCGGCTAATACATTACCTGCCCACATACCCCACCGCTGCCCGGCTAATACATTACCTGCACACATACCCCACCGCTGCCCGGCTAATACATTACCTGCCCATGTACCCCACCGCTGCCCGACTAATACATTACCTGCCCACATACCCCACCGCTGCCCGGCTAATACATTACCTGCCCACATATCCCACCGCTGCCCGGCTAATACATTACCTGCCCACATACCCCACAGCTGCCCGGCTAATACATTACCTGCACACATACCCCACCGCTGCCCGGCTAATACATTACCTGCCCACATACCCCACCGCTGCCCGGCTAATACATTACCTGCACACATACCCCACCGCTGCCCGGCTAATACATTACCTGCCCACATACCCCACCGCTGCCCGGCTAATACATTACCTGCCCACATACCCCACTGCTGCCCGGCTAATACATTACCTGCACACATACCCCACCGCTGCCCGGCTAATACATTACCTGCCCATGTAACCCACCGCTGCCCGACTAATACATTACCTGCCCACATATCCCACCGCTGCCCGGCTAATACATTACCTGCCCACATAACCCACCGCTGCCCGGCTAATACATTACCTGCCCATGTACCCACCGCTGCCCGACTAATACATTACCTGCCCACATAACCCACCGCTGCCCGGCTAATACATTACCTGCCCATGTACCCCACCGCTGCCCGACTAATACATTACCTGCCCACATACCCCACCGCTGCCCGGCTAATACATTACCTGCCCACATACCCCACCGCTGCCCGGCTAATACATTACCTGCACACATACCCCACCGCTGCCCGGCTAATACATTACCTGCCCACATACCCCACCGCTGCCCGGCTAATACATTACTTGCCCACGTACCCCACCGCTGCCCGGCTAATACATTACCTGCCCATGTACCCCACCGCTGCCCGGCTAATACATTACCTGCCCACGTAACCCACCGCTGCCCGGCTAATACATTACCTGCCCACATACCCCACCGCTGCCCGGCTAATACATTACCTGCCCACATAACCCACCGCTGCCCGACTAATACATTACCTGCCCACATACCCCACCGCTGCCCGGCTAATACATTACCTGCCCATGTACCCACCGCTGCCCGACTAATACATTACCTGCCCACATAACCCACCGCTGCCCGGCTAATACATTACCTGCCCACATACCCCACCGCTGCCCGGCTAATACATTACCTGCCCACATACCCCACCGCTGCCCGGCTAATACATTACCTGCCCACATACCCCACCGCTGCCCGGCTAATACATTACCTGCCCACATAACCCACCGCTGCCCGGCTAATACATTACCTGCCCACATACCCCACCGCTGCCCGGCTAATACATTACCTGCCCACATACCCCACCGCTGCCCGGCTAATACATTACCTGCCCACATACCCCACCGCTGCCCGGCTAATACATTACCTGCCCACATACCCCACCGCTGCCCGGCTAATACATTACCTGCCCACATACCCCACCGCTGCCCGGCTAATACATTACCTGCCCACATACCCCACCGCTGCCCGACTAATACATTACCTGCCCACATACCCCACCGCTGCCCGGCTAATACATTACCTGCCCACATACCCCACCGCTGCCCGGCTAATACATTACCTGCCCACATACCCCACCGCTGCCCGGCTAATACATTACCTGCCCATGTAACCCACCACTGCCCGGCTAATACATTACCTGCCCACATACCCCACCGCTGCCCGGCTAATACATTACCTGCCCATGTAACCCACCGCTGCCCGGCTAATACATTTCCTGCCCACATACCCCACCGCTGCCCGGCTAATACATTACCTGCCCACATACCCCACCGCTGCCCGGCTAATACATTACCTGCCCACATACCCCACCGCTGCCCGGCTAATACATTACCTGCCCACATACCCCACCGCTGCCCGGCTAATACATTACCTGCACACATACCCCACCGCTGCCCGGCTAATACATTACCTGCCCACATACCCCACCGCTGCCCGGCTAATACATTACCTGCCCACGTAACCCACCGCTGCCCGGCTAATACATTACCTGCCCACATAACCCACCGCTGCCCGACTAATACATTACCTGCCCATGTACCCCACCGCTGCCCGGCTAATACATTACCTGCCCATGTACCCCACCGCTACCCGGCTAATACATTACCTGCCCACATACCCCACCGCTGCCCGACTAATACATTACCTGCACACATACCCCACCGCTGCCCGGCTAATACATTACCTGCCCACATACCCCACCGCTGCCCGGCTAATACATTACCTGCCCACATACCCCACCGCTGCCCGGCTTAGAGTAATGCCCCCCACAAATGCAGTAAGTAGGCAGGTAATCCCCCCATTAGATAGAAGCATCCAGGAGGAAGATAATCCCCTCTAGACAGCTCCCCAGGTTTCAGAGCTCTGTCACAGATATACATTAGTAGGGAATCCAGTAAGGCCAACTGGATGATGAATAACCTTGTGGAACTAACACAGGTGACGTTATCTACTGCTCAAGTGCCGCATCATCATATGTGAGCAGCAGGAGGCGGTATCACAGAGTAGACTATAAAGAGCATTATTTATCGTAGGCGACTTGTTACGGCTTTATAATACGACATGGTTTGTCTCTTGAGAAGGCTCTGTCATACTATATTATTATACATGTACCATAGTCTACTCTGCCATACCCCGTCCTGCTGCTCACAAATGATGCGGCACTTGAGCGGTATATAACTTCACCTGCGCTAGTTCCACTACAAGTGTGTTCGTGATCCAGTTGGCCTTACTGGATTTCCTACTACTGTCTCACACCCCGGATTTTCCATTGGTGACCCAGGATGAGCAGCCATAAAATAATTGGGTTGTGCCTATTACTGAGTGTATGTTGCTATATACTGTTCATGTTGCTATATACTGTACATGTTGCTATACACCTCTCTGTAGATTTCTGAGCTTCCACTATACCATACTGTAGCATACCCACGGCATGCCCATAGACTTTAATGGACCATATTGGCCTAGTAGTGACTATGTTTGGTCGGTTTCCTAAATGTCTATGAAGGTGTCTGTGTCCTGCAAACAAAAAGTAATAAAAAAAAAATAATAAAAAAAAATAAAAAAAAAAAATAAATAAAAAAAAATAAATAAATAAATAAATAAATAATATAAAAATAAATAATAAATATAAAAATAAATATAAATAAATATAAAAAAATAAAAAATAAATAAATAATAATAATAATATCAACGTATAACTATGATGGAGCCCGACCACTTGCTGTGTACAGAGGGCGACCAATCCCAAATGATTTATAGATCAGCGTTTCAGGTCCGCGGCTTTCATTAGCCGGCGATAACGTCCAGTCATTTATGAGAACGGAGCGAAAAGCACGGAATAAACAGATGCAAGATAGGAAAACACCTACTTTTGGGCTGAATGTCACATTCCTTGGAAAAATACGCTTAAGATGCGTGAAGAGCTCCTCATCCTCCGTCTGCAGGGCGGCCATGACTCGCTCAGCCATTGCAGAAATCTCCAGCCATGAAGGGAATATATTTTTAATCAGAAGATGCAGATACATGAATAATTCATACGGATGTTCAGCTAAAAAAAGGAAAATATTTAGTCACAATCCCGATATAAACTCCAATGAGACAGGCAACCAATAGAAAATCAGGATAATAAAAAGAAAACCATGGCTACACGACCTCAAAAGAAGAGAAAAGACGTCCGTTATTGCTGCAATGCATTGAAGTCAATAGAATGACGGATGTCTAATGCACAGGGGGAGATTTATCAGTCATGGTGGAAAGTGAACCTGGCGCAGTGGCCCCCGGCAACCAATCAGATTCCACCTTTCATTCCTCACAGACTCTTTGGAAAATTAGAGGTGGAATCTGATTGGTTGCTGGGGGCGACTGGGCCAGTGTCATTTTCCACAATGTATTGCAAGCAGTGGACGTTATTTTTTACTTGGTCACACACAGTTTTTCTTTTTTCACTTTTTACTAATAAATTCAATGGACTTTTCAATTAAAGACAACGGGCGATCAGTCCCCAAACCTAGAAAAATGGACCAACAGCCGTCACTGCACTGACCGGCGGCCAAACAGCAGACTCAAAATGACAGAAATAATTTTAAACAAAGCTGAAAAAACGTGTGAGCATAGCCAAAGAAAGCCAAAAGCTGTATTCAGATCTTCAACAGCTCCATAGAGAATAAATGGTGTGCGTGCGGCAGCTCCATAGAGAATAGATGGTGTGCGTGCGGCAGCTCCATAGAGAATAGATGGTGTGCGTGCGGCAGCTCCATAGAGAATAAATGGTGTGCGTGCGGCAGCTCCATAGAGAATAGATGGTGTGCGTGCGGCAGCTCCATAGAGAATAGATGGTGTGCGTGCGGCAGCTCCATAGAGAACAGATGGTGTGCGTGCAGCAGCTCCATAGATAGAGGGTGTGCGTGCAGCAGCTCCATAGATAATAGATGGTGTACGTGCGGCAGCTCCATAGAGAATAGATGGTGTGCGTGCAGCAGCTACATAGAGAATAGATGGTGTGCGTGCGGCAGCTCCATAGAGAATAGATGGTGTGCGTGCGGCAGCTCCATAGAGAATAAATGGTGTGCGTGCGGCAGCTCCATAGAGAATAAATGGTGTGCGTGCGGCAGCTCCAAAGAGAATAGATGGTGTGCGTGCGGCAGCTCCATAGAGAACAGATGGTGTGCGTGCAGCAGCTCCATAGATAGAGGGTGTGCGTGCAGCAGCTCCATAGATAATAGATGGTGTACGTGCGGCAGCTCCATAGAGAATAGATGGTGTGCGTGCAGCAGCTCCATAGAGAATAGATGGTGTGCGTGCGGCAGCTCCATAGAGAATAGATGGTGTGCGTGCGGCAGCTCCATAGAGAATAAATGGTGTGCGTGCGGCAGCTCCATAGAGAATAAATGGTGTGCGTGCGGCAGCTCCAAAGAGAATAGATGGTGTGCGTGCAGCAGCTCCATAGAGAATAGATGGTGTGCGTGCGGCAGCTCCATAGAGAATAGATGGTGTGCGTGCGGCAGCTCCATAGAGAATAGATGGTGTGCGTGCGGCAGCTCCATAGAGAATAGATGGTGTGCGTGCGGCAGCTCCATAGAGAATAGATGGTGTGCGTGCGGCAGCTCCATAGAGAATAGATGGTGTGCGTGCAGCAGCTCCATAGATAATAGAGGGTGTGCGTGCGGTAGCTCCATAGAGAACAGATGGTGTGCGTGTGGCAGCTCCATAGAGAATAGATGGTGTGCGTGCGTCAGCTCCATAGAGAATAGATGGTGTGCGTGTGGCAGCTCCATAGAGAATAGATGGTGTGCGTGCGCAAGCTCTGTGCTGCTGGGATTCAGGGTCCCTATTCCAGAGATCTGCGGCTGGATCCCCTGGGATCTCTTGGTTCTGTCCTATCCTGTACATACTCTGACAGGGCCTAACTACATATATGACAATATAACAATATGACATGATGAATATGACAATATAACTGGTACACAGAGGAGAATCACACAGTCCAGAGCCCGCTATATCTGATTACCTGTGCTCGGAGTTTCTCTAAATGCCATCTGAAGAGGGAACAGCCAGTGGATGAGATACGGCTCATATACACCATTATACACATAGAGAATATTGAGGGATTTGCTGGATTCCTTGATCATCACTTCATCTGATGCAAATGGACACATGGATGGGGTGCTCTCAAATTTCTGTTAGACATAAAGGGGGAATTTATTCATTTTACCTGTCTTTCTTAAAGGGACTCTGTATTCCCCCCATCGCCTGTACCCTCGGAGAGCTGCTTTTATTGCAGTTATTGTCCTAAAAAGCAACTTTTAAACTGGTAGCCCTGCATCATACTGGCGTGGCCTAGAGTGTGTATGCCCCAGGCCTGCACCGCCTCTCCATCATTGGGAATTTCCCAGTCAGGATTTCTCCTATCACTGCACATGTGCCTTGACGATCCAGCTCATGTGCAATGCTCAGACAAGTGATGAATAGGGGAAATTCCTAATGATGATGTCAGGATTTGAACCCATTGATTCTCGAACTCCAGGCTACAGCTTAATTGGCTCCACCCCTGGACTTCCTATATAAGCCCCGCCTTTGCACTTCCTCCTTAATCAAGCTTTTCCCTCCTCTGCTGCTGCTGTTAGTACTTACCTGTGTACCGGACTCTGCTTACTGATCTGACTACAAATCTGCTTTACCCTCTAACTATATTGCTGCTCTCTGCACCGAACCCTGCGCTTCTGTATAAGCCTCCAACCACATTGCTGCTACCTGTGTATGGACCTCTGGCTGACTGCTGACCACGCTGGTCTCCACCACGCTGGTCTCCACAAGCTGTGTACCCACCTCCAGTTGATCACTGACCAATGTTAGTCTCTTTTTTCTGCATCCACTTAGTGCTGTCACTGCTATTGGGCTCCAATCCAGACTAGACTGTTACAGATGGGGAGGGCGGGAGGAGGGACAAAGAGGCGGTGCCGGCCTGGGGCACAGACACTCTATGCCAGAGCCAGAGATTGTGACGGTCGCCTTAAGTGTAACATACCAAAGCAACAGTATAACAAAGGACAAAATGCCAGTACACGTATAGCCAATAGAGATGAGTGAACCTTGAGAACGTTTGGGAACGTCCGAACCTGAGTGCTCTGCCTTTGATTACTGGTGGCTGAAGAAACTGAATGCTGCCCTAGGAAGACCTGGAAAACATGGATAGGCCACGACCACACAATGTCTTATTTTGGCTGTTTGACAGACGTCATTTCGTAGCCAAATAACGTCCGTTTTTATGGCTGCAAAATAACTACTGTAAAAAAAAAAAAATGCCGTCAAATGGCCACAGGCTGTGTGCTCATGGCCATAGGCCGCATCCATGTTTTCCAGGACATTTTAGGGCTGCATCCGACTTCTTCAGCAACCGGTAATGTGGAGCGCTGGAGGTGTGTACAAGGTTCGCTCATCTCTAACAGCCAATAGTTACAGGATCCGTGCACAGCTGGAAGAAGATGCGTATACTGAGGAAAATGCTGCCGAACTATGTAAACTATAGGGGGAATGCATCAAAGTCTGCACCTAGCAACGGCCATGAAAACGTCTCCTACTCCTGCACTGAGCCTGCTCACCAGGGCGGCCACTGCGTCCGTTGCTGTGATCTCCTCTCGGCCATAATGCTGCTGAGAATCCCGTCCATGCAGAGAGAACAATCACATGGACAATCCTCCTCCTGCTCCGGGAGGCAGAAGGGTAACCAGAAGAGGGAAGAGCTGTGCCAGGACCACATCATGCCTGAAGTACTGCTAGCCTCAGCCACCCCGGACTACTCCACCTATCCTCCCTGTGGGAACCACATGATTACACAGTAACCTGGAGGGTAAATATATCCCTGCTATCTAGGTGTACAGGGGCAGATCCATCCGCTGTTACTGTATTATACCACTTACCTCCACCACTGCGCTCTCTATGAGGCCTGAGATCGGGGAGCGGGTGGCACTTCTCAGCTTCAATTCATCACATCGGTGTTCCAGTGTTTTACCGTATCGTTCCCTCGCTTCCTTTCCTCTTATGCTGGAAAAAAATTGGATTTGTAAAGTTCCTTCCTCTATAGGAAAGTCCTGTTTATAAGTGTAGGACTGATGCGTGATTGTAAGACCGACGCGGTGATTGTAAGACTGATACGCGGTGATTGTAGGACTGATGGGTGATTGTAGGACTGATGGGTGATTGTAGGACTGATGCGTGATTGTAAGACCGACGCGGTGATTGTAAGACTGATACGCGGTGATTGTAAGACTGATGGGTGATTGTAGGACTGATGGGTGATTGTAGGACTGATGGGTGATTGTAGGACTGATGGGTGATTGTAGGACTGATGCGTGATTGTAAGACTGACGGGGTGATTGTAGGACTGATGGGTGATTGTAGGACTGATGCGTGATTGTAAGACCGACGCGGTGATTGTAGGACTGATACGCGGTGATTGTAGGACTGATACGCGGTGATTGTAGGACTGTGCAGGCCGAGGCTACAGTACACTCACACATGGTATTTCCATCAGTGACAGACAAATTTAGGGCCCATGGGGCTGTTCACACTGTCTGTAGTTTTATTGATCTTTAACCCGCAAAAATGACTCCCAGGCTCAAGTACTGACCGTAGTTGCGACACAGATTGTCCCATTGAAGTGTATGGGAGTATTATGGGATCCGTAATTTTTACAAAAGACACATCTGTAGCGTCCACACAACATATTGATGATCAGCATCGGCACCAAGAGCGCATCGGCATCGGCACCAAGAGCGCATCGGCATCAAGAGCGCATCGGCATCGGCACCAAGAGCGCATCGGCATCGGGACCAAGAGCGCATCGGCATCGGGACCAAGAGCGCATCGGCATCGGGACCAAGAGCGCATCGGCATCGGGACCAAGAGCGCATCGGCATCGGGACCAAGAGCGCATCGGCATCGGGACCAAGAGCGCATCGGCATCGGGACCAAGAGCGCATCGGCATCGGGACCAAGAGCGCATCGGCAGCTGGACCAAGAGCGCATCGGCATCGGGACCAAGAGCGCATCGGCATCGGGACCAAGAGCGCATCGGCATCGGGACCAAGAGCGCATCGGCATCGGCACCAAGAGCGCATCGGCATCGGGACCAAGAGCGCATCGGCATCGGGACCAAGAGCGCATCGGCATCGGGACCAAGAGCGCATCGGCATCGGGACCAAGAGCGCATCGGCATCGGGACCAAGAGCGCATCGGCATCGGCACCAAGAGCGCATCGGCAGCGGGACCAAGAGCGCATCGGCATCGGGACCAAGAGCGCTTCGGCATCGGGACCAAGAGCGCATCAGCATCGGGAGCAAGAGCGCATCAGCATCGGGACCAAGAGCGCATCAGCATCGGGACCAAGAGCGCATTAGCAGCAGGATGTGCGTAACATGCACCAAGCATGCCGCGGCAGTGGGACCAAGAGCGCATTAGCAGCAGGATGTACGTAACATGCACCAAGCATGCCGCGGCAGTGGGACCAAGAGCGCATCAGCTGTGGGACCAAGAGCGCATCAGCTGTGGGACCAAGAGCGCATTAGCAGCGGGATGCGCGTAACATGCGCCAAGCATGCAGCGGCATGACATAGGGAGGACGTGGGGGCCATGGACCAGGCTGCCTGCGGTGTTGGATGTGAAGGTCCACAAGGGGATTAGATGAGTCTTAGGTAGTTGGGGTGTCTTATTTTAGGAGGGCGTCTTATTTTCAGGGAAACACGGTATCCGCAAAAAATACAGATTACGGATGCAATACTGATGTATTATGAATGAACTGGTCAGTATTTCGGTCTGTATTTCTATCAGGATACTGGTTAGTATTTCAGTCAGTATTGCTATCAGTATACTGGTCAGTATTTCAGTCAGTATTGCTATCAGTATACTGGTCAGTATTTCAGTCAGTATTGCTATCAGTATACTGGTCAGTATTTCGGTCAGTATTGCTATCAGTATACTGGTCAGTATTTCGGTCAGTATTGCTATCAGTATTGCTATCAGTATACTGGTCAGTATTTCGGTCAGTATTGCTATCAGTATACTGGTCAGTATTTCGGTCAGTATTGCTATCAGTATACTGGTCAGTATTTCGGTCAGTATTGCTATCAGTATTGCTATCAGTATACTGGTCAGTATTTCGGTCAGTATTGCTATCAGTATACTGGTCAGTATTTCGGTCAGTATTGCTATCAGTATACTGGTTAGTATACTATAATGGAAAGCTGTGCAAAGTTTATGGGTGTTCAGCCCCCTCCTAGCTGTGGTGGGAAAAAATACCAAAATAGTGAGTGAAATGCTGTGTGTGAACATGGCCTCTTAGTGGGCACAACGTGTGTGCCATGTGTTTCCTGAATGGTGTGGTATGGCCATGCTGTGGAGCAGACATAGTGCTGACTCGGGCATCTGCAGCAGTATGATGACCCTGATCATCCAGCTATCCCTGCCTTATGGAAGACGTCCTGCACTACACCTCTGAGCTCGTGGATTCTTCAGCCATAATATATTGTTCTTTCATATTGGAGCTATTTAGCCAATCACAATGCCTTGTAAATGTAGCGATTCTTGGAAAACCTATCTCCTTAGAAGTCGCTAATCATATTCAGCTGATGGAGAAACTGTATTCCTGGAAATCAGGCTCCTTAGGGACTGACACAAGACTCCCCGGCAGCAGAGAGGAGGAGAAGATGTTCTGCAATTCGCACAACCCTGACTGCGTCTCCCAGAAGGAAAGGTCACAGTCATTGCTGTCAGCCTGTCAGTCATCTGATCTGTCACCGCTAATGTCGCCTCAAAGTGTTTTCTGTTGTATCCGACTGAGACACTGATTTATAAAGGGTTATATGGCGCCTGCCTCATTTACCTATATTCGGCATGCGCATACGGAGACCAGGAACCACCACAGCCGTAACTGTACAACATATTTAGGTTGGGTTCACACACAGTATATTTTAGTCAGTATTTTGCAACCAAAACCAGGAGTGGATTGAAAACACAGAAAGGTTCAGTTCACACAATGGTGAAATTGAGTGGATGGCCGTCATATAACGGCAAATAACTGCGATTTTCAATACAACAGTCTGAGAGACTGAGACCTGAGGGACTCCAGTGGATGAATATGTAGGACTACATTTATATGATGAGACTATATTATACAGAACCATGTATTAGGGTCCCACTGATTAATGTAAGAGCTCACCTGTGTAGATCCACACACACACATCCACTGCCATGTCTCCTTTACAGTCTGGTTATATGGAGCTTACCTTATATTTGCTTCTTTAAACTTCTTTTCGGACCTTAGAAGTTTCTCCATCCATATAAACCGTCTGAGAGTTCTTGGACAGAGGTGTCCGTGAAGCCGGTCACAGACTGAGCGCATGGTACCCGGGTCTAAGGCAACGACTGCGCAGACTGAACGAGCCAACACATCAGCCGCGGCGCTGCTTAGAGGTGGACGTTGTATCTGATCGCCTGAGACAAAGAACAAAACAAATCATGTAATAAAGCATAACTAGTGTCCTATTAACCAGTCTCCCTGTATGTAGATATATATGGATCAATCCTCACCTGCCGCGTCATCAGCTGCTCAGGCGCGATTGGCTGAGCATAACTGTACTCAGCCAATCGGGGCTGAGCAGCTGATGACGCGGCAGAGGGCGGCCGGCACTAGAGACGGTTGGAGCGGTTCGGCCGGCCGGCCGAAGATTACATCACTGTCACAAGATGGCGGACGAGGGTCGACACGGATCAGGTGAGTATAGAGCACTACACTTCCGGGGGTGGCGTGGGTGGGGGGAAACACTAGGAAGGGGGCCATTCACTAACATAACACACATTACAAAGTTGTATCACTTTGTAATGTGTGTTATTTAGTGAATAATTGTTTAGCGCCGCACTACCCCTTTAATGATTATTTACAGGTTTATTGCATTTTTACCAATCTCTGCAGAGTTTCCTGATAGTTGTATCTCTGCTGACTTAGGGGCACTATTACATGGAGCGATACTCTGCAGGTTATCAGGCTGATTCAGCAGATCGTTGATCCATAAAATAAAGACAACGATCATCAGCTGATCACATCTTCTGGCCCGGACCTAAAATCATCAGCCTCAGGGCGCACATTGCTACGTGTAATAGCTGTGTGTAATAGCTGTGTGTAATAGCTGTGTGTAATAGCTGTGTGTAATAGCGAGGTGTAATAGCTGTATGTAATAGCTGTGTGTAATAGCTGTGTGTAATAGCGAGGTGTAATAGCGAGGTATAATAGCTGTGTGTAATAGCTGTGTGTAATAGCTGTGTGTAATAGCGAGGTATAATAGCTGTGTGTAATAGCTGGGTGTAATAGCGAGGTATAATAGCTGTGTGTAATAGCTGTGTGTAATAGCTGTGTGTAATAGCGAGGTGTAATAGCTGTGTGTAATAGCGAGGTGTAATAGCTGTGTGTAATAGCGAGGTGTAATAGCTGGGTGTAATAGCGAGGTATAATAGCGTGGTGTAATAGCGAGGTATAATAGCTGTGTGTAATAGCTGGGTGTAATAGCGTGGTGTAATAGCGTGGTATAATAGCGAGGTATAATAGCGAGGTGTAATAGCGAGGTGTAATAGCTGTGTGTAATAGCTGTGTGTAATAGCTGTGTGTAATAGCTGTGTGTAATAGCTGTGTGTAATAGCGAGGTGTAATAGCTGTGTGTAATAGCTGTGTGTAATAGCTGTGTGTAATAGCGAGGTGTAATAGCTGGGTGTAATAGCTGGGTGTAATAGCGAGGTGTAATAGCGAGGTGTAATAGCGAGGTGTAATAGCGAGGTGTAATAGCGAGGTGTAATAGCTGTGTGTAATAGCGAGGTGTAATAGCGAGGTGTAATAGCGAGGTGTAATAGCGAGGTATAATAGCTGTATGTAATAGCTGGGTGTAATAGCGTGGTGTAATAGTGAGGTATAATAGCTGTATGTAATAGCTGGGTGTAATAGCTGCATGTAATAGCGTGGTGTAATAGCTGCATGTAATAGCGAGGTGTAATAGCTGGGTGTAATAGCGTGGTGTAATAGTGAGGTATAATAGCTGTATGTAATAGCTGGGTGTAATAGCGTGGTGTAATAGTGAGGTATAATAGCTGCATGTAATAGCTGGGTGTAATAGCTGCATGTAATAGCGTGGTGTAATAGCGAGGTGTAATAGCTGCATGTAATAGCTGGGTGTAATAGCTGCATGTAATAGCGTGGTGTAATAGCTGCATGTAATAGCTGGGTGTAATAGCGTGGTGTAATAGCGAGGTATAATAGCTGTATGTAATAGCTGGGTGTAATAGCTGCATGTAATAGCGTGGTGTAATAGCGTGGTGTAATAGCGAGGTATAATAGCGAGGTATAATAGCTGCATGTAATAGCTGGGTGTAATAGCTGGGTGTAATAGCGTGGTGTAATAGCTTAGTGTAATAGCGAGGTGTAATAGCGAGGTTGGCGCTAGGTTAGCTAGGTGACAGGGCAGGGACATCGCTAACTATATACTGTATATGTATATATATTATATATATATATATATATATATAGCCGTTGCTGCATGACGGCTAACGGCTCAGAAAGCGTGCGCCAACCTAGCAGATTTGGGCTAAGTAAGCGAGCACAGATCTAGCCGATCGGCGCTCACTTAGGGTATGTGCACACTACCGAATCCCGGCGGATCACCCACCGCAGCTTACAGACGCATCTCCGACGGTCCCACAGGCTTCATTCTATGGTCTGGCAGATTCCACCGTCCGCCTGAAGATTGAACAGCTCATTCTTCGGGGGCGGCAGAATCTTCCAAACCATAGAATGAAGCCTGTGGGACCAGCGGAGATACAGAACTACACCATAATCTATTATAGACGGCCCAAGGAAAGCTCCTCAGTGACGCCAAGGGGTGTATCTGATTGGTAGTCTGCTTGTAGATCTGAGATCTTGTTCCATCCACATAATATATCAGATGAGACCTATTAGCTGTGAGAGAGGAGCCCTGTAATAGATTCCAAAAATATTCACTAATAAAGCTAGCGACAGGCATGGTGGGAACCCCAGCATCGTCAGCTCAGTGCAGCCAGTACGGCCGGCTCTCCCCTATTACCTGACCACCTGTCCCTTCTGTTTATGGCGAAATGCAGATCTTTACTCTCCACCGATTTTGGCCGTTTCCGTGAGAACGATCTCCGTGATACAAACTCCTCATCCATTTCTAGGCTCTAAAATAGGAAAAGATTCATTCTGTAATAAATGATGTGTAGATGAAATAAGTGCAAAATAGAGAATATGTCCGATTTATTGCATATATTGCACCTTTGGCTCCTTCATGTAGAGACCCTGTGTAGTTTCATTGTACATTTGTACTGCCGTCCGTCTGTCCCCTACGTCCGCTATTTTAGAGACATCTGCCATGACGGACGTTGTTTAGATCCCAACTGATCAGAAGGATGAGGCAGGAGAGGTTGCATCTAGCAAATTCTCTGCACGCTCCCGGTCATGAGGCGATTACTGGCCGTTCTGGGCGATAATCTTTTGGTGTAATAGGACGTTACAGACCACAATAAGCTGACATGCACAATCTCGGCTGATCATGCCTGATGATGACAGGCACGGCCTCCATGTAACAGGAGCAGTGGCAGCAGGCCGCTACCGACCTCAATGGGCAGCCCGGATAATGTAAGGATTATTCCGGCAGCCCCTCTCGCTGCTCTGCTCATGGTCTGTGTGTGTAACAGTGAGTGGGTAACGAGGGGGAAGCGAGTGCTGAGCTGACAGGTCGGTGCTCGCTTCCCCCTCATTATCGTACCATATAATACGGCCTTCCGTCTAGGGGGCGGAATGTCTGACATAGAGAGGGAAGAGAATGATGTGGCAGCTTCCTCAGCTCATTCTCCTGATTAGTGTTTTATTACATGTCACATGAAAGATTATGCAGATGATCCCCACAATGACAGTAATGAAGGAATGGAGACCGACTGGTAGTAATGGATGTATATCCTCCGCGTCATCACCTCGTGACCGTGGATCCACATGCCCGGAACGTCCCCACTACTGCTAATTCCCTTATGTGTCTCCACGCTCTTCACCTCATCCGGAGCCCGTGCACGCTCTTTACCTCTTCAGGGGCACCTGCAACCTCTCCACCTCATCCGGGGCACCTGCACCTTCTCCACCTCATCCGGGGCACCTGCACGCTCTCCACCTCTTCCGGAGTGCCTGCACGCTCTCCACTTCATCCGAGGCACCTGCACGCTTTCCACTTCATCTGGAGTGCCTGCGTGCTCTCCACCTCTTGTGGAGTGCCTGCACGCTCTCCACCTCATCTGGAGTGCCTGCACGCTCTCCACCTTATCCAGGGCTCCTGTACGCTCTCCACCTCATCTGGAGTGCCTGCGTGCTCTTCACCTCATCCAGGGCTCCTGCGTGCTCTCCACCTCATCTGGAGTGCCTGCGTGCTCTCCACCTCATCCGGGGCACCTGCACGCTTTCCACTTCATCTGGAGTGCCTGCGTGCTCTCCACCTCATCCAGGGCACCTAAACGCTCTCCACCTCATCCAGAGCGCCTGCACGCTCTCCACCTCATCCAGAGCGCCTGCACGCTTTCCACTTCATCTGGAGTGCCTGCGTGCTCTCCACCTCATCCAGGGCTCCTGCGTGCTCTCCACCTCATCCGGGGCTCCTGCGTGCTCTCCACCTCATCCGGGGCTCCTGCGTGCTCTCCACCTCATCCGGGGCACCTGCATGCTTTCCACTTCATCTGGAGTGCCTGCGTGCTCTCCACCTCATCCAGGGCTCCTGCACGCTCTCCACCTCATCTGGAGTGCCTGCGTGCTCTCCACCTCATCCGGGGCACCTGCACGCTCGCCACCTCATCAGGGGCACCTGCACCCTCTCCACCTCATCCAGAGCGCCTGCACCCTCTCCACCTCTTCTGGAGTGCCTGCATGCTCTCCACCTCATCCGGGGCACCTGCACGCTTTCCACTTCATCTGGAGTGCCTGCGTGCTCTCCACCTCTTCCGGAGTGCCTGTACGCTCTCCACCTCATCTGGAGTGCCTGCGTGCTCTCCACCTCATCTGGAGTGCCTGCGTGCTCTCCACCTCATCCGGCGCACCTGCACCCTCTCCACCTCATCCGGGGCACCTAAACGCTCTCCACCTCATCCAGAGCGCCTGCACGCTCTCCACCTCATCCAGAGCGCCTGCACGCTTTCCACTTCATCTGGAGTGCCTGCGTGCTCTCCACCTCATCCAGGGCTCCTGCGTGCTCTCCACCTCATCCGGGGCTCCTGCGTGCTCTCCACCTCATCCGGGGCACCTGCACGCTTTCCACTTCATCTGGAGTGCCTGCGTGCTCTCCACCTCATGCGGGGCACCTGCACGCTCGCCACCTCATCTGGAGGCGGTCACTGCCTCAACAAGGAACACTCCACCGTGCCCCCTCCCCCATGGGGACATGCGTTAACCTACTGATCTCCATTGCAGCAGGCCTTCCTACCACAGTCTACCAATACCGCTGAGGATTTACATTCATTACTACCACACAGACTCCACCACCGAAACGTTGGAGCATTTTGTGATTGCACTTTACTAAATAAATTATGCACAGGAGATCTTGCATTTGAAACCCCCGACTTCTTTTGTTCATTACTGACTGTCAGGAATCGAGCCGCGCGCCCGGTTCCTGCCTCTGCCGAGGTGCACGGCTCAGCTGGGAGTAACGCAGACGGTGTCCTTCACAACAGGCAGGCCCGGTTGCTAGGGGCGCACCGACAACTTCCCTAGCAGCCGCCCTTTGTGGTCTCGGGCCGCGCTCAGACGTCACTACGGTTTGCTGATGGGCGGGACTGGTTGCTGGGGGCCCGCCAATTGTGTCCCCGGCAACCAGCCTGCTATGTTTACTTTTTGTTTTCTATATAGCCGCGGCCGGGGCTTCACCACCAGGTGTACCCTTGATGGTGACTGACAGCTGACCTAGCCAGTTAGATGTCAGCCTGTCCACTATAAATCCCAGCCCCTGGTCTTATCCCATTGCCTGTGATAGCGCCTTGTGCCTTGACCCAGCATTCTTCTGACTGTTTGTTGTTGTGATTCTGACCTTCTCGATTTCGTACCCCGACTTTGCTTCCTGGATTCTGATTTTGTACCTTTGCTGCCCGTGTGTTGCTGACCTCATATCCTGACCATTCTCTATTGTGTTTGTTTGCCTTTGTCTTGTTTTGTGTTGTACTTATTCAGTGTAAGGATTGTCGACCAGTTTTCTGCAGTAACTTTTAGTACTGTTGTGGTGTCACGGCCGCGGCCGCGTCCCGTGCTCCGGGCCGCCGCCGTGACCTCTCCATGCAGCCGCCAGGGTCCATGTGCTGGGACCCGGCGCTGCTACTAGTTCGGCCCCGGGGGGCGCCTCACCTCGCCCCGCTTCTGTCACCCGCTATGCCGGCCGGCGCGCGTTCCCGCCTCCTAGGGCGCGCGTGCGCCGGCTGTCTCGGATTTAAAGGGCCAGTCCGTCCCTAATTGGTAGTTGCACCAATCACTTCCTATAAATCCTAGCATGCCCTGTCCCTCGTGTTGGAGCCTCTACATGCTTCCCATAGCGTTTGGCCTAGCTCACTGTTGTTCCTGACCTCAGTCTTTGTTCCTAGTCCCTGTCCACTGTCCCGGTCCCTAGTCCCTGTCCGCTGCTTACCCTTTGTTCCTGTGCATTGCCTGCCACCTGTGGTTACGCCCACAGACCTCAGCCTGCATTACCATCTGCCTACTGCTCCTGCCACGCCTCGCCTGCTGTCACTAGCAACCAAGCCAGGGGTAGCGACCTGGGGGTTGCCTGCCGCAGCAAGTCCGTCCCACCTTGCGGCGGGCTCTGGTGAAAACCAGCGGCCCCTTAGACTCCGCTCCCTGGTGCGGTTACTACCATCGCTAGTGACAGTTCAGTGGATCCACGACTTCAGGCGTTACATGTGTCAAGAAGGTAGGGACAGCTGGGGCGGGTGCCAGTCTAGGGCTGCACTTGTCACATGTCTTTCCACTGACATTGAGTAAGATGCATCTACATAAGCTCATGGCTGAAATTCCCACTGAGCTACTATCTCTGAGCGCTATTTTTCACGCCTGTTCTTCGTCACTTGACAGAGCACCTGTCTCTGGATGTCTCTGGAGTGTGAAGGCAGCTGCTGGTGGAAGTTACGGTTGCCTTGAATACATCCTGTGTGTTCTGTGCATGAGCCCTACTGATAAAATGGGGCTTGTGCACAGAACTCGGCCAGCATGTGACGTATAAAAGGCAAACCATACAAGCTGTAGACTCCAAATAGTGGGATATTAAGGAATCATGAAAAGTTGCTTCATTTTTTTTTATAATATTAAAAACAATAAAAACGTATAGAACAGTGTCCCCAGCTTATAGATGGTTGTCTGCTTACCTTACTGTTTGCTTCATGGGCTAAAAAAGAATCCATTGCCCTCTCAACCAGCTGGAAGGTGTGATGTATAAAGCTTGTCATCTCTGGTGAGACCTCCGCCGTGTCACGGTCTATGAGAGTAACAGAGATGCTGCGCTGATATCTATGCTAAACCATAGCGGCGTGTACAAGATACAGATCTATATACACAATGTGCACACCACAACACAAGCAAATCCATCAGTACTAGATAGAAGCCTGGACTGTAAGCTCAAAACCTACCCCAAAAAACACTGATACATTCTCCCCCATGGATTATATTTAAAGCGACTCTGTATCCACCACCACACCCCACCAGACCGCAGAACCATCCATCTGATAGGAGTAAATCCTTACCGTTGTGTCTTCTAAAGCCCCTGGTGCCTCGGTTAGAGAAAAAAGTGATTTTTTAGTCTGCAGTGCTGTGTCATACTGGTGTGGCCTAGAGTGTCTGTGCCCCAGGTCTGTGACGCCTCTCCTTCCTCCTCACCTTCCTCATCATTGGGAATGCCCCCAGGCAGGACTATTCATCGCTCGTCTAAACTGCACCTGTGTCGCTACGGCCCATGTACGATGCTTAGACAAGTGATGAATATGAGAAATCCTGCCTGGGGGTGTTCCTAATGATGAGGAGGGTGAGGAGTAAGGAGAGGCATCACAGACCTGGGGCACAGACAATCTAGGCCACACCAGTTTGACTCACCTGCTACAGATTAAAAGATCTTTTTTTTTTTTTTTTTTTTGCTCCAACCAAGGCACCGGCCGGTAAGGATTTACTCTCATCAAATGGAAGGTACTAGCGGTTCGGTGAGGTGGGTTGGTGGAGACTCAGTCGCTGGATGGGGATAGATTGCAGTTAATGAGTAAAGTCTGGAACCCATGGATATCACCAATGCCGAGTATCCTCCATTACGCTCTGCAAAGCCCCTTCACTTGCTGCTTGTTTGTGGGTCGTAAATCCTAAAGGTTTTATACAACACAATTACATATTGGTGACCTTGTTTCCAATCTATTGTGGTGCAGACAGAGGAGGAATTAGAATAATTGTGTTACTGCTGTATAACCTCAGTATACGCTATATAACCACAGTATACGCTGTATAACCACAGTACATGCTGTATAACCACAGTACACGCTGTATAACCACAGTACATGCTGTATAACCACAGTACACGCTGTATAACCACAGTACATGCTGTATAACCACAGTATACGCTATATAACCACAGTACACGCTATATAACCACAGTATACGCTATATAACCACAGTACATGCTGTATAACCACAGTATACGCTATATAACCACAGTACACGCTGTATAACCACAGTACACGCTGTATAACCACAGTATATGCTGTATAACCACAGTACACGCTGTATAACCACAGTACACGCTATATAACCACAGTATACACTATATAACCACAGTACATGCTGTATAACCACAGTACACGCTATATAACCACAGTATACGCTATATAACCACAGTACACGCTGTATAACCACAGTATACGCTGTATATCCACAGACCTGTATTACATCCCGATCGCTCGGCTGCTCGTCTCCATTGATCCCAGAGCTGCCGCTTGATTTTCCTCTCTAATCTCTCATATTCCATCACACTCAGGTTAGAAGGATTCTTGAAATGGAGGGAAAGTAACAGTAGTGGTGATGGAAGAGACATAACAAACAAACGCAAACATTACACCGACATTTAGGGGACAAGTAATAGATTGTGGGGGTCCGACCTCTGTACGCTCCGGTAATCTCCGTATATTCAAAACAAAGGAGCCAGAGGCCAATATAGAGATTGCCAGGGGGCACTGAGGTCAGACCCCCGCCATCTCCTACTTGTCCTCTATCCTGTGGTTAGGAACCAAGTTATTTTATGTTGAATACCCCTTCAGGGTGCGTTCACATCTACAGGATCTGCAGCAGATTTGATGGCAAAGATTTGTTGCAGATCCTGTTCATGTGAACCCACCCTGAGGCCATGTTCCCATGTTGTAAGACACCGACTGTTTCGTGACCCGGAACGGCCAGTGTCAGAGAAGATTGTCCCAGAGAAGATGATCTTCACTGCAGTTGAATTGGGATGCGGGCGCATCAGTGCACACCCGCATCCGAATAAGCCGCTGCACTCAATGGAGCGTACGGCTGGAGCTGCACGCTCTACTGTGTGCACTGACAGGTTTTCTGCGGCCGCTATTCAGTGAATGACATGTCAGTCCTTTGTGGTGCTGCTAGGGGTCCCAGCTGGAGTGTATACCATGTGTATGTATATATGTACTATGTGTATACACTCCGGCCAGGATTCCCTCAGCTGCAGCACTACATGAGTTCCATAGTAATCACGGCCGTTGTTGCAAATCAGCAACAACGCCCATGATTACTACAGAACTTATGTAGTGTGAACATGGCCTAAAAGAGTAAGAATCCCACTAGCACTTGAGATTTCCAATATTCCACCTGAACTTCACGTTTCTTAAATCAGCGACCCCAGGCGCCGACTGCAATGATTAGCGCAGCAGCCACACGCCATTCATTTCACATCTAAGGGTATGTTCACACAGGCAAACTATTATCACTCTTAGGGACCATTATCCTTAACTGTTTGTGGGTAGTATATTAGTGCCCAATATGTTGTGCCCAGCTTGTGCCCCACAGACAGACACTTTATAAATAAGCGGCTTCTGCCAGGTACGGCATTGCCCTGTGTGTGGAGGTAACCTGCTCTCTGGTCACACTGCGCGGTGCAGCGGCTTTTGGAGTGGATTTAGCAGGACTGGTTCTTAGGCTCCATGCGGCATGTGCAGAGCGGCATCCTGCAGCTTCTGACACCCTGATACCTTATAGACGCAACTGTTTGTCCATCTGCAGAACGTGTGGTTCCATCATATGTGGGAGGGGCGACCTGGCAGCACATTGGTCATGAATTTGCACCATTCTAAGTGCTGGAAGTAGCACAACACTGACTCTTCCATGAGCAGCAGCAATCTGTGGATTCGGGTTATCCAAGTCATTTGTCAGACGTTGCCACCACTTACCAGCAGACTGGGGTCATTCGGAGAGTCACTGAAGTGTTTCTCTACAAAATGGTTTCCCAGGAGTTGGAAGATGATTTGTCTTTCCGTGGGATCCTCGGAGATCTGTATACTGTCAGCAAAGGCCGCGCTGATCCTGCTCAGGACCTGCAAAACAAAGGGAATAAACGTCACACAGCGGGCAGAAAAACGTCCTTAAAGGGGTTATCCAGCCCTACAAAAACATGGCCACTTTTCCCCACTCTTGTCTCCAGGTCAGGTGCGGTTTGCAATTAAGCTCCATTTACTTCAATGGAACTGAGTTTGAAACCCCACCCAATCTGGAGACAACAGAGGGGGGGAAACCATGTTTTTGTAGTGCTGAATAACCCCTTTAACCCCTTCAAGACCAAGCCTATTTGCACCTTAATGACCAGGCTCATTTTTCAAAATCTGACCTGTCTCACTTTATGTGCTTATAGCTCAGTGATGCTGTAACGTATGCTAGCGATTCTGAGATAGTTTTTTCGTATCATATGGTACTTTATGTTAGTGGCAAAATTTGGTCACTACTTTGTGTGTTTTTTGTGAAAAACATCAAAATATCATGAAAAATTTAAAAAATTTGCATTTTATGAACTTTGAAATTCTCTGCATCTAAAAAAAAGAAAGTCGTATCACATAAATTAGTTACTAAGTCACATTACCAATATGTCCTCTTTATTCTGGCTTCATTTCACAAACATATTTTACTTTTTTAGGGTGTTACGGGGCTAAGAAATTTATCAGCAAATTACCACATTTTTGTGAAAGTTTCCAAAACTGATATTTTTAGGGACCAGTTCTTTTTTTAAGTTGATTTAGGAGGCTTGTATACTGGAAACCCCCATAAGTGACCAAATTTTGGAAACTAGACACCTTAAAGAATTAATCTAGGGGTATAATGAGCATTTTAACCCTACAGGGGCTGGAGGAAAGTATTCACCATTAAGCCATAAAAAAAGTACAAATTAAAATTTTCCAATAATATATACATTTAGATTAAAGTTTCTCATTTTCAAAAGGAAAATGAGAGAAAAAACACCCCAAAATTTGTAACGCAGGTTCTCCTGAGTAAAAAAGTACCTCATATGTGGGCATAAACCACTGTATGGGCACACAGCGGGGCCCAGAAGGAAGGGAGCGCCAATTAGCTTTTTCAATGCAGATTTTGCTGCAGAAGTTTCCAAGCACCAGGTGTGTTTGCAGCACCCCTGAAGTGTCTACAGAATAGAACCCCCCCAAAAGTCATCCCATTTTGGAAAGTGCACCCCTCAAAGAATTCATCTTGGGGTGTGGTGACCATTTTGACACCACAGGTATTAGAGGAAAGGATTCAAAACTGGCCAGTAAAAATGAAAAACTCGAATTTTTCCAATAATATGTTCGTTTAGTTTGAAATTTCTCAATTTCACAAGGAACAGGAGAAAAAATGTACCCCAAAATCTGTAACGCAGGTTCTCCTGAGTACAACGGTACCCCATAAGTGGGCATAAACCACTGTATGGGCACACAGCAGGGCTCAGAAGGGAAGGAGCGCCAATTTGCTGGAGCAAAACCGCAGCTAGTAATAGTTATTAGAATAGCGCAGTTACTAAAATACAATAAAAAAAAAATGTGGGGTGGTTATGGACAGTCTGGGGTGGTTACGGGGAGGTGGTTACGGGCAACCTGGGGTGGTTATGGGTAATCTGGGGTGGATACGGTCAACATGGGGTGGTCACGGGCAACCTGCTGTGGTTACGGCAACCTGGGGTGGATATGAACAACCTGCTGTGGTTACAGGAAACAGGGGTGGTTACGGACAATCTGGGGTGGTTACGGACAATCTGGGGTGGTTAGGGACAATCTGGGGTGGTTACGGACAATCTGGGGTGGTTAGGGACAATCTGGGGTGGTTACGGACAATCTGGGGTGGTTACGGACAATCTGGGGTGGTTAGGGACAATCTGGGGTGGTTAGGGACAATCTGGGGTGGTTACGGACAATCTGGGGTGGTTACGGACAATCTGGGGTGGTTACGGACAATCTGGGGTGGTTACGGACAATCTATCTGTTATCCAGGTAGTGACATCACCGTGTTATCCAGGAAGTGACATCACCATGTCATGCAGGAAGTGACGTCATCATGTTATCCAGGAAGTGACATCACCATGTTTATCCAGGAAGTGACATCACCATGTTATCCAGGAAGTGGCATCATCATGTTATTCAAGAAGTGACATCACCATGTTATCCAGGAAGTGACATTACCATGTTACCAAGGAAGTGACATCACCATGTTACCCAGGAAGTGACATCACCATGTTATCCAGTAAGTGACATCACCATGTTATCCAGTAAGTGACATCACCATGTTATCCAGTAAGTGACGTCACCATGTTATCCAGGAAGTGACATCACCATGTTATCCAGGAAGTGACATCACCATGTTATCCAGGAAGTGACATCACCATGTTATCCATGGCTCGCTCAGTTTTGTCCTGTAGTCGGGGAGGCTCGCTTAGTTTTGTCCTGTTGTCGGGGAGGCTCGCTCAGTTTTGTCCTGTAGTCGGGGAGGCTCGCTCAGTCTTGTCCTGTAGTCGGGGAGGCTCGCTTAGTTTCGTCCTGTAGTGGGGGAGGCTCGCTTAGTCTTGTCCTGTAGTCGGGGAGGCTCGCTCAATCTTGTCCTGTAGTCGGGAAGGCTCGCTCAGTTTTGTCCTGTAGTCTGGGAGGCTCGCTCAGTTTTGTCCTGTAGTCGGGGAGGCTCGCTCAGTTTTGTCCTGTAGTCTGGGAGGCTCGCTTAGTTTTGTCCTGTAGTCGGGGAGGCTCGCTCAGTTTTGTCCTGTAGTGGGGGAGGTTCGCTTAGTTTTGTCCTGTAGTCGGGGAGGCTCGCTCAGTTTTGTCCTGTAGTCTGGGAGGCTCGCTCAGTTTTGTCCTGTAGTCTGGGAGGCTCGCTCAGTTTTGTCCTGTAGTCTGGGAGGCTCGCTCAGTTTTGTCCTGTAGTCAGGGAGGCTCGCTCAGTTTTGTCCTGTAGTTGGAGAGGCTTGCTTAGTTTTGTCCTGTAGTGGGGGAGGCTCGCTCAGTTTTGTCCTGTAGTCGGGAAGGCTCGCTCAGTTTTCTCAATATCTTTATCAGACGGTAGTATGATCATCAGATGGTATAGGTGCAGCAAACCATATTGACAACATCTGCTCATGAATTAAAGTCTATTTACTACATATCATAGCCAACATCCTATTGTCAGATTCAATATGTGTATCAAAAGGCGATAAAAAAGGAGAGGGGTAAGTATATTATTTTATAATGTATAGTTATCATATATTTAAGGGCCGAACCAATAGAATCAATACCAGCAACGAGAGTATAAAACACAACAGAATAAATAAACAACTAAAGAAAAGCCGAGAAGGAAAAACCTTCATTGAGTCCAACTGGACTCATACTAGACAGACGGTGTATCCATCTGGCTTCTTCCCTCAACAGTAGTCTATCCAGGCAGCCCTTCCGTGGTCCCAATTTTGGCTGAGCAATTCCAATGAATTGTATGGCATCACAACGCCCTTCATGAAAGAATCGGACGTGTCTAGAGATTGGGGTATCTTCAGCATTCCGAATGGTACTAAGGTGTTTACCTATTCTCCTTCTGAACACTTGAATGGTTTTACCCACATAAATCTTGGGGCAATCACACTGTGCAATATAGATAACCCCTCTAGTTCTGCAATTGATAAACTGCCGAATCTGGTACATTTTAGCATCACTTGGATTTTAAAACTCCTTCGTGGTGGGTATAAATTTACAAAATTGGCATCTCCCACAAGGGTGAGAGCCAGTCAACCAGTTACGTGATCTCAACCAGTTACCTCCACTATCAGATTGATAGTGACTATGTACTAATAAGTCACAGAGATTTTGACCTCTCCTGTACGTTACGCTTGGTCTAGGGGTAATCACTCCTTTCAGATCTTGATCACCTAACAGGATTCTCCAATGTCTCTGTAAAATCGACATAATTGTTGATGCATTGGCATCATATGTCCCTATGCATCTAATCAACTTAGGGGCAGGGCTCACTGTACTTGTCCTCCTCTCTTCCAGCAAATTGACTCTATTCTCACTCAGGGCTCGATGGTACGCCCTCTTAATTGGTTTCCTCGGGTATCCTCTATCTCTGAATCTCTTCGCAAGGTTGTCACATTCTTGTAGAAATAGGGACTGCTCCGAGTAGTCCAGTAGGACTCAATGAAGGTTTTTCCTTCTCGGCTTTTCTTTAGTTGTTTATTTATTCTGTTGTGTTTTATACTCTCGTTGCTGGTATTGATTCTATTGGTTCGGCCCTTAAATATATGATAACTATACATTATAAAATAATATACTTACCCCTCTCCTTTTTTATCGCCTTTTGATACACATATTGAATCTGACAATAGGATGTTGGCTATGATATGTAGTAAATAGACTTTAATTCATGAGCAGATGTTGTCAATATGGTTTGCTGCACCTATACCATCTGATGATCATACTACCGTCTGATAAAGATATTGAGAATTTTTATGTAGCCATCCGATGACTATACTTACCATTTGTTAGGTACATTGAAAATCATAATTTAGACCGTCTGATGACTATATATACCATCTGAGTAGCGTACTGGAAATTATCACTTATGCCATCTGATGACTATATTTACCAACTGACAATTATATTTCCATCCGATGACTATACTTACTATACATAATAATATATCTGTTATCATACACATGAGAGTTTATTAGGTAACAGTGTACGAGATGTTGGTGGAGGATCAGGTGATAATGACAGAGGATGCTATTGGACTAATACTCATAACGGCGATTTTATAATAGCTAACGGTACTACGGGCCATTGATTGCCAGACAACTATTGTCTATGAAGGAAAAAATCATGTGATCGCAAAGGGATGGAGTGACATATGTATCCATCTATGACATTGTGTATAGAATGCGATCATGTGACCTACTGTGTGAAGACTAGCGATCATGTGATTCGGTATATTACAAGCGATCGTGTGACCGGCCGTCTGAGGACACGTGACGGGGTAACGGGGCGTCGTCGGATGACGTACCTGGAAGTGATCTCTGGTCCGGAGGGGGTAAGTCTAGAGAGGCCGAATGGTTCGGTCCTGGAGTTTTACAATATAATTGAGCGTCAGAGGGGTTGGACCGTACTATTTTGGCGCCAAGGTGGCGTCTGATGTGGCGATATGTGATTGGTTTTTGGTAATAAATGTGATCCTGTTGGATGAAAGTGGTCGCCTAGTGATGAGGTCAATGGAGAGTACTATAAATAAGACCCTAGATGGGCGCCGCCTCCTTATAAGCCCTCCTCCTGATGAAGCCCATGTAAGGGGGAAACTAGTTGAGGGGCTTGCGGCTGTATTTTAACTTTTACTGCACTAGGAGTTTAGCTAGACAGTTACAATTGTGAGATAGTGAGTAGTCTGCAGCTACGATCACTGTGTATATTATGAACTGATACTTTGATGACTACTAGTAGCAGTGTGTTTTTAAGTGTCACAACAATAATTGAGGTTATATTTTAATAAGAGAGCCAATAAAAGCTACGTTTTACCCTAGTGGAAGGTACTACTGGATGAGATTTGGGCTTTTGGCCCTAGTTAGTTTGTCCTACTAAGTTCTATTTATGAACCAGTATTCGATGGGCGAATATTTTTTAGATGCAACTTTTTTTTAATCTGCCTGTTTTTAGTATTCACCCAAAAGTTTGGATATCCTGGGATTAGCGCCAATTTTACCATTAAAGTCGCACAAACAGGTGCAGGCCGACGTCTGGTCAGTACAAGGTGAATAGGTTTGCGCAATTTTTGCGCCCTTTTCTGCGACTTTTTACTTAGATACATTCACTAAGGCAGTACAACATTTTAATAAATCAGTCGCAAAATATTGGACCAAAATACACGCCAATCCTCATTAGACTCGTTAGTAAATGTCCCCCAATGTGTTCTAGTGTAAAGGACCACATGTCCTACCTTATGCCATGGGCTGCCTGGGAGCAATGCATTCTGGAAGCAAAAATCCAACCATGGCTCCTTACAATGTTCATGTCTGTTCGAAGAATGGCTCAGGTGACCAAGAGGTTCTTCCATACCTGATAGAACAAAATGTAATGTAACAGATTATGTAGTAATAATAGACTATATGGGGCAACATGGATGGACGGGCCTAGTTATTGTTATTTGCACCCCATTTCCCAGCATTACCTGTTCTCACCCCAGTCCGGCTGCAGCATACATAGCCATCCAGAGTTTATTCTTACCTGGCTGTCTGGCACCACAGAGCACCATGTCCTATATAAGCTGCTGTCCCTAATCCTAACTCAGTCACTTCTATTACTATTTGGCTGCAGATGACAGAGTACGGCAGTTATGGGACTGAGTATAAGAGACACTGACCAGCACCTATACACACAGCAGCAGTACCTATACACACTAGCAGCATACCTATACACACAGCACCAGCACCAATACACACAGCACCTATACACACTAGTTGCATACCTATACACACAGCACCGATACCTATACACACAGCACCAGCACCTATACACACAGCACCGGCACCTATACACACAGAACCAGCACCTATACACACAGCACCAGCACCTATACACACAGCACCAGCACCTATACACACAGCACCTATACCTATACACACAGCACCAGCACCTATACACACAACACCAGCACCTATACACACTAGCCGCATACCTATACACACAGCACCAGCACCTATACACACAGCACCTATACACACTAGTTGCATACCTATACACACAGCACCAGCTCCTATACACACAGCACCTATACACACAGCACCAGCACCTATACACACAGCACCAGCACCTATACACACAACACCAGCACCTATACACACTAGCCGCATACCTATACACACAGAACCAGCACCTATACACACTAGCCGCATACCTATACACACAGCACTGATACCTATACACACTAGCCACATACCTATACACACAGCACCAGCACCTATACACACAGCACCAGCACCTATACACACAGCACCGGCACCTATACACACAGCACCAGCACCTATACACACAGCACCAGCACCTATACACACAGCACCTATACACACTAGTTGCATACCTATACACACAGCACCGATACCTATACACACAGCAGCAGCACCTATACACACTAGCAGCATACCTATACACACAGCACCAGCATCAATACACACAGCACCTATACACACTAGTTGCATACCTATACACACAGCACCGATACCTATACACACAGCAGCAGCACCTATACACACAGCACCAGCACCTATACACACAGAACCAGCACCTATACACACTAGCCGCATACCTATACACACAGCACTGATACCTATACACACAGCACCAGCACCTATACACACTAGCCGCATACCTATACACACAGCACCTATACACACAGCACCAGCACCTATACACACAGCACCAGCACCTATACACACAGCACCGGCACCTATACACACAGCACCGGCACCTATACACACTAGCCGCATACCTATACACACAGCACCAGCACCTATACACACAGCACCAGCACCTATACACACAGCACCGGCACCTATACACACTAGCCGCATACCTATACACACAGCACCAGCACCTATACACACAGCACCAGCACCTATACACACTAGCCGCATACCTATACACACAGCACCAGCACCTATACACACAGCACCAGCACCTATACACACTAGCCGCATACCTATACACACAGCACCAGCACCTATACACACAGCACCAGCACCTATACACACTAGCCGCATACCTATACACACAGCACCAGCACCTATACACACAGCACCAGCACCTATACACACTAGCCGCATACCTATACACACAGCACCTATACACACTAGCCGCATACCTATACACACAGCACCAGCACCTATATACACTAGCCGCATACCTATACACACAGCACCAGCACCTATACACACAGCACCAGCACCTATACACACAGCACCAGCACCTATACACACAACACCAGCACCTATACACACTAGCCGCATACCTATACACACAGCACCAGCACCTATACACACTAGCCGCATACCTATACACACAGCACCGGCACCTATACACACAGCACTAGCACCTATACACACTAGCCGCATACCTATACACACAGCACCGGCACCTATACACACTAGCCGCATACCTATACACACAGCACCAGCACCTATACACACAGCACCAGCACCTATACACACAACACCAGCACCTATACACACTAGCCGCATACCTATACACACAGCACCAGCACCTATACACACAGCACCAGCACCTATACACACTAGACGCATACCTATACACACAGCACCAGCACCTATACACACTAGCCGCATACCTATACACACAGCACCAGCACCTATACACACAACACCAGCACCTATACACACTAGCCGCATACCTATACACACAGAACCAGCACCTATACACACAGCACCAGCACCTATACACACTAGCCGCATACCTATACACACAGCACCAGCACCTATACACACAGCACCAGCACCTATACACACTAGCCGCATACCTATACACACAGCACCAGCACCTATACACACTAGCCGCATACCTATACACACAGCACCAGCACCTATACACACAACACCAGCACCTATACACACTAGCCGCATACCTATACACACAGCACCAGCACCTATACACACTAGCCGCATACCTATACACGCAGCACCAGCACCTATACACACTAGCCGCATACCTATACATACAGCACCAGCACCTATACACACAGCACCAGCACCTATACACACTAGCCGCATACCTATACACACAGCACCAGCACCTATACACACAGCACCAGCACCTATACACACTAGCCGCATACCTATACACACAGCACCGATACCTATGCACACTAGCCGCATACCTATACACACAGCACCAGCACCTATAAACACAGCACCAGCATCTATACACACTAGCCGCATACCTATACACACAGCACCAGCACCTATACACACTAGCCGCATACCTATACACACAGCACCTATACACACTAGCCGCATACCTATACACACAGCACCAGCACCTATGCACACAGCACCAGCACCTATACACACTAGCCGCATACCTATACACACAGCACCGATACCTATGCACACTAGCCGCATACCTATACACACAGCACCAGCACCTATAAACACAGCACCAGCATCTATACACACTAGCCGCATACCTATACACACAGCACCAGCACCTATGCACACAGCACCAGCACCTATACACACTAGCCGCATACCTATACACACAGCACCGGCACCTATACACACTAGCCCCATACCTATACACACAGCATCAGCTGCTATCCCTAATCCTAACTCAGTCACTTCTATTACTATTTGCCTGCAGATGACAGAGTACGGCAGTTTTGGGACTGAGTATAAGGGCCCTATTCCACAGTAACAAAAATCGGCTGAATCGGCCCCATTCGGCCAATTATCGCTCGGTGAAATAGAGAGAACGATCAGCCGATGATCGTGTCATCGGCCGATCGTTCATTTAGGGCCAGACCTAAAATCATCGTTCCCCCACCGCACATCGCTACGGTTGAATAGTGGTGCACGGCGGGCGACCAACGATTTGAGAAGCAGCGGCAGCATATATTAGCTGTCAGGGCTTCTCCTCCGCTCTGTCTAGCAGATCGCCGCTCGTTTACATCGTTGATCGGGCCCTCCTTGGCCCGTGAAATAGGACCCTAAGAGACACTGAGAGAAAATATATATGACATACTCTGCTGTTCTGTTATCCTGGGGCTAAGTGCACTGCGTCTGGCCCAGCAAGAAAGGGGTTAAGTGCGGATGCACAACATTGCTCCCTAACCCCCTGGTGGCCCATACAGTAAGCGGCGGTCTCAATAGGTGAGCACTTACCACTACGCACTTCTGGTTGGGTCTTCATCTGCACTGCAGCCTCTAGTGACCAGCACATGATGACTACAGGCTGCAGTGCAGGAGAAGATGCCAGGCCATACAAACACGAGCAGTCAGGGGTCAGTGATAAGCTTGTGTTCCCACGCTGTCTTTATGTTAAAAGCACAAAATGGGAACACAGCAATTCAGCACCTTGTGGGCGCTTATTCCTGCGCTGGCATATGTACTTGCGAATCGTGTTAGCGGCTGCAGCTAGCACATGCAGTTGTTAACTGCAGACAGGACCTGGACAAGGAGAACATAGAAGCTGAAGAGGAGGACATGGAGGTTGAGAAGGAAGATGAAGGAGAAGATAAAGGCTGGGCAGGATGATGAGAGAGGAGGAGGATGGGGGCGAGGGCATGGAGTCTAAGAAGGAGGACAACGGAAAGATTGAGAGGCTGAGAAGGGGGTTGAAGGAAAGGTTGGAACAAAGGATAAGGCCATCAAAGAGGGTGGAGGGAACTGAGGCTATAGAGGAGGATAAGGACTTGGAGTCTAAGAAGGATAAGGGAAGACTGAGATGAAGACTGAGGAGCAGAACAAGGGAGGAGGTCACAGGCTGAGAAGGATGAGGGAAGAAGGCACAGAGAATGCAGATTAGGATGAAGGATTAGGACGTGGAAGCTGAGGAGAACGATTAGAGACAGAGGCTGAGGAGGAGGGGCAGGACACGGAGGCTTCTGAGGAGGAGGAGACAGGACATGGAGGCTTCTGAGGAGGAGGAGACAGGACATGGAGGCTTCTGAGGAGGAGGGGGCAGGATATGGAGGCTTCTGAGGAGGAGGGGGCAGGATATGGAGGCTTCTGAGGAGGAGGGGGCAGGATATGAAGGCCTCTGAGGAGGAGGGGGCAGGACATGGGGGCTTCTGAGGAGGAGGGGGCAGGACATGGAGGCTTCTGAGGAGGAGGAGACAGGACGTAGAGGCTTCTGAGGAGGAGGAGACAGGACATGAAGGCATCTGAGGAGGAGGAGACAGGACATGGAGGCTTCTGAGGAGGAGGAGGAGGGGGAGGAGGAGACAGGACATGGAGGCTTCTGAGGAGGAGGAGACAGGACATGGTGGCTTCTGAGGAGGAGGGGGCAGGACATGGAGGCTTCTGAGGAGGAGGAGACAGGACATGGAGGCTTCTGAGGAGGAGGAGACAGGACATGGAGGCTTCTGAGGAGGAGGAGACAGGACATGGAGGCTTCTGAGGAGGAGGGAGCAGGATATGGAGGCTTCTGAGGAGGAGGGGGCAGGATATGAAGGCCTCTGAGGAGGAGGGGGCAGGACATGGGGGCTTCTGAGGAGGAGGAGACAGGACATAGAGGCTTCTGAGGAGGAGGAGACAGGACATGAAGGCATATGAGGAGGAGGAGACAGGACATGGAGGCTTCTGAGGAGGAGGAGGAGGAGACAGGACATTGAGGCTTCTGAGGAGGAGGAGACAAGACATGGAGACTTCTGAGGAGGAGGGGGCAGGACATGGAGGCTTCTGAGGAGGAGGAGACAGGACATGGAGGCTTCTGAGGAGGAGGGGGCAGGACATGGAGGCTTCTGAGGAGGAGGAGACAGGACATGGAGGCCTCTGAGGAGGAGGGGCAGGACATGGAGGCTTCTGAGGAGGAGACAGGACGTGGAGGCTTCTGAGGAGGAGGAGGAGACAGGACATGGAGGCCTCTGAGGAGGAGGGGGCAGGGCAGGACATGGAGGCCTCTGAGGAGGAGGGGCAGGACATGGAGGCTTCTGAGGAGGAGGAGACAGGACATGGAGGCTTCTGAGGAGGAGACAGGACATGGAGGCTTCTGAGGAGGAGGAGACAGGACATGGAGGCTTCTGAGAAGGAGGGGGCAGGACATGGAGGCTTCTGAGGAGGCGACAGGACATGGAGGCTTCTGAGGAGGAGGAGGAGACAGGACATGGAGGCTTCTGAGGAGGAGGAGGCAGGACATGGAGGCTTCTGAGGAGGAGGAGACAGGACATGGAGGCTTCTGAGGAGGAGGGGGCAGGACATGGAGGCTTCTGAGGAGGAGGGGGCAGGAATTGGAGGCCTCTGAGGAGAGGGCAGGACATGGAGGCTTCTGAGGAGGAGGAGACAGGACATGGAGGCTTCTGAGGAGGGGGGAGGCAGGACATGAAGGCTTCTAAGGAGGAGGGGGCAGGAATTGGAGGCTTCTGAGGAGGGGGGGCAGGACATGGAGGCCTCTGAGGAGGAGGGGGCAGGATATGGAGGCTTCTGAGGAGGAGGGGCAGGACATGGAGGCCTCTGAGAAGGAGGGGGCAGGACATGGAGGCTTCTGAGGGGGAGGGGCAGGACATGGAGGCTTCTGAGGAGGAGACAGGACATGGAGGCCTCTGAGGGGGAGGGGCAGGACATGGAGGCTTCTGAGGAGGAGACAGGACATGGAGGCTTCTGAGAGGGAGGGGGCAGGACATGAAGGCTTCTGAGGAGGAGGAGGAGACAGGACATGGAGGCTTCTGAGGAGGAGGAGACAGAACATGGAGGCTTCTGAGGAGGAGGAGGAGGAGGAGACAGGACATGGAGGCTTCTGAGGAGGAGGAGACAGGACATGGAGGCTTCTGAGGAGGAGGGGGCAGGACATGGAGGCTTCTGAGGAGGAGGAGGAGGAGGAGACAGGACATGGAGGCTTCTGAGGAGGAGGAGACAGGACATGGAGGCTTCTGAGGAGGAGGGGGCAGGACATGGAGGCTTCTGAGGAGGAGGAGACAGGACATGGAGGCTTCTGAGGAGGAGGGGGCAGGACATGGAGGCTTCTGAGGAGGAGAAGGAGACAGGACATGGAGGCTTCTGAGGAGGAGACAGGACATGGAGGCTTCTGAGGAGGAGGAGGAGACAGGACATGGAGGCTTCTGAGGAGGAGGGGGCAGGACATGGAGGCTTCTGAGGAGGAGGGGCAGGACATGGAGGCTTCTGAGGAGGAGGAGACATGACATGGAGGCTTCTGAGGAGGAGGAGACAGGACATGGAGGCTTCTGAGGAGGAGGAGACAGGACATGGAGGCCTCTGAGGAGGAGGGGCAGGACATGGAGGCTTCTGAGGAGGAGGAGACAGGACATGGAGGCTTCTGAGGAGGAGGAGATAGGACATGGAGGCTTCTGAGGAGGAGGGGGCAGGAATTGGAGGCCTCTGAGGAGAGGGCAGGACATGGAGGCTTCTGAGGAGGAGGAGACAGGACATGGAGGCTTCTGAGGAGGGGGGGGGCAGGACATGAAGGCTTCTAAGGAGGAGGGGGCAGGACATGGAGGCCTCTGAGGAGGAGGGGGCAGGATATGGAGGCTTCTGAGGAGGAGGGGCAGGACTTGGAGGCCTCTGAGAAGGAGGGGGCAGGACATGGAGGCCTCTGAGGGGGAGGGGCAGGACATGGAGGCTTCTGAGGAGGAGACAGGACATGGAGGCTTCTGAGAAGGAGGGGGCAGGACATGGAGGCTTCTGAGGAGGAGGAGGAGACAGGACATGGAGGCTTCTGAGGAGGAGGGGGCAGGACATGGAGGCTTCTGAGGAGGAGGGGGCAGGACATGGAGGCTTCTGAGGAGGAGACAGGACATGGAGGCTTCTGAGGAGGAGACAGGACATGGAGGCTTCTAAAGGAGGAGGGGGCAGGACATGAAGGCTTCTGAGGAGGAGGAGACAGGACATGGAGGCTTCTGAGGAGGAGGGGGCAGGATTTGGAGGCCTCTGAGGAGGAGAGGGCAGGGCATGGAGGCTTCTGAGGAGGAGGAGACAGGACATGGAGGCTTCTGAGGAGGAGGGGGCAGGACATGAAGGCTTCTAAGGAGGAGGGGGCAGGAATTGGAGGCTTCTGAAAAGGAGGGGGCAGGACATGGAGGCCTCTGAGGAGGAGGGGGCAGGATATGAAGGCTTCTGAGGAGGAGGGGCAAGATATGGAGGCTTCTGAGGAGGAGGAGACAGGACATGGAGGCTTCTGAGAAAGAGGGGCAGGACATGGAGGCTTCTGAGCAGGAGGGGGCAGGAAATGGAGGCTTCTGAGGAAGAGGGGCAGGACATGAAGGCTTCTGAGCAGGAGGGGGAAGGACATGGAGGCTTCTGAGGAGGAGAAACCAGGACATGGAAGCTTCTGAGGATGAGGAGACAGGACATGGAGGCTTCTGAGGAGGAGGGGGAAGGACATGGAGGCTTCTGAGGAAGAGGGGCAGGACATGGAGGCTTCTGAGCAGGAGGGGGCAGGACATGGAGGCTTCTGAGGAGGAGGAGGCAGGACATGGAGGCTTCTGAGGAGGAGGAGACAGGACATGGAGGCTTCTGAGGAGGAGGGGGCAGGACATGGAGGCTTCTGAGGAGGGGGCAGGATATGGAGGTTTCTGAGGAGCAGGAGACAGGACATGGAGGCTTCTGAGGAGGAGGGGACAGGACATGGAGGCTTCTGAGGAGGAGGGGGCAGGATATGGAGGCTTCTGAGGAGGAGGGGCAGGACTTGGAGGCCTCTGAGAAGGAGGGGGCAGGACATGGAGGCCTCTGAGGGGGAGGGGCAGGACATGGAGGCTTCTGAGGAGGAGACAGGACATGGAGGCTTCTGAGAAGGAGGGGGCAGGACATGGAGGCTTCTGAGGAGGAGGAGGAGACAGGACATGGAGGCTTCTGAGGAGGAGGAGACAGGACATGGAGGCTTCTGAGGAGGGGGGGGCAGGACATGAAGGCTTCTAAGGAGGAGGGGGCAGGACATGGAGGCCTCTGAGGAGGAGGGGGCAGGATATGGAGGCTTCTGAGGAGGAGGGGCAGGACTTGGAGGCCTCTGAGAAGGAGGGGGCAGGACATGGAGGCCTCTGAGGGGGAGGGGCAGGACATGGAGGCTTCTGAGGAGGAGACAGGACATGGAGGCTTCTGAGAAGGAGGGGGCAGGACATGGAGGCTTCTGAGGAGGAGGAGGAGACAGGACATGGAGGCTTCTGAGGAGGAGGAGACAGGACATGGAGGCTTCTGAGGAGGAGGGGGCAGGACATGGAGGCTTCTGAGGAGGAGACAGGACATGGAGGCTTCTGAGGAGGAGACAGGACATGGAGGCTTCTAAAGGAGGAGGGGGCAGGACATGAAGGCTTCTGAGGAGGAGGGGCGGGAATTGGAGGCCTCTGAGGAGGAGAGGGCAGGGCATGGAGGCTTCTGAGGAGGAGGAGACAGGACATGGAGGCTTCTGAGGAGGAGGGGGCAGGACATGAAGGCTTCTAAGGAGGAGGGGGCAGGAATTGGAGGCTTCTGAAAAGGAGGGGGCAGGACATGGAGGCCTCTGAGGAGGAGGGGGCAGGATATGAAGGCTTCTGAGGAGGAGGGGCAAGATATGGAGGCTTCTGAGGAGGAGGAGACAGGACATGGAGGCTTCTGAGAAAGAGGGGCAGGACATGGAGGCTTCTGAGCAGGAGGGGGCAGGAAATGGAGGCTTCTGAGGAAGAGGGGCAGGACATGAAGGCTTCTGAGCAGGAGGGGGAAGGACATGGAGGCTTCTGAGGAGGAGAAACCAGGACATGGAAGCTTCTGAGGATGAGGAGACAGGACATGGAGGCTTCTGAGGAAGAGGGGCAGGACATGGAGGCTTCTGAGCAGGAGGGGGCAGGACATGGAGGCTTCTGAGGAGGAGGAGGCAGGACATGGAGGCTTCTGAGGAGGAGGAGACAGGACATGGAGGCTTCTGAGGAGGAGGGGGCAGGACATGGAGGCTTCTGAGGAGGGGGCAGGATATGGAGGTTTCTGAGGAGCAGGAGACAGGACATGGAGGCTTCTGAGGAGGAGGGGACAGGACATGGAGGCTTCTGAGGAGGAGGGGGCAGGATATGGAGGCTTCTGAGGAGGAGGGGGCAGGATATGGAGGCTTCTGAGGAGGAGGGGACAGGACATGGAGGCTTCTGAGGAGGAGGAGGCAGGACATGGAGGCTTCTGAGGAGGAGGGGACAAGACATGGAGGCTTCTAAAGGAGGAGGGGGCAGGACATGAAGGCTTCTGAGGAGGAGGGGGCAGGAATTGGAGGCCTCTGAGGAGGAGAGGGCAGGGCATGGAGGCTTCTGAGGAGGAGGAGACAGGACATGGAGGCTTCTGAGGAGGAGGGGGCAGGACATGAAGGCTTCTAAGGAGGAGGGGGCAGGAATTGGAGGCTTCTGAGAAGGAGGGGGCAGAATATGGAGGCCTCTGAGGAGGAGGGGGCAGGATATGAAGGCTTCTGAGGAGGAGGGGCAGGATATGGAGGCTTCTGAGGAGGAGGGGCAGGACATGGAGGCTTCTGAGAAAGAGGGGCAGGACATGGAGGCTTCTGAGCAGGAGGGGGCAGGAAATGGAGGCTTCTGAGGAAGAGGGGCAGGACATGAAGGCTTCTGAGCAGGAGGGGGAAGGACATGGAGGCTTCTGAGAAGGAGAAACCAGGACATCGAAGCTTCTGAGGATGAGGAGACAGGACATGGAGGCTTCTGAGGAGGAGACAGGACATGGAGGCTTCTGAGGAGGAGGGGGAAGGACATGGAGGCTTCTGAGGAAGAGGGGCAGGACATGGAGGCTTCTGAGGAAGAGGGGCAGGACATGGAGGCTTCTGAGCAGGAGGGGGCAGGACATGGAGGCTTCTGAGGAGGAGGAGGCAGGACATGGAGGCTTCTGAGGAGGAGGAGACAGGACATGGAGGCTTCTGAGGAGGAGGGGGCAGGACATGGAGGCTTCTGAGGAGGGGGCAGGATATGGAGGCTTCTGAAGAGGAGGAGACAGGACATGGAGGCTTCTGAGGAGGAGAGGGCAGGATATGGAGGCTTCTGAGGAGGAGGAGACAGGACATGGCGCTTCTGAGGAGGAAGGGCAGGACATGGAGGCTTCTGAGGAGGAGGGGCAGGACATGGAGGCTTCTGAGGAGGAGGGGACAGGACATGGAGGCTTCTGAGGAGGAGGGGGCAGGATATGGAGGCTTCTGAGGAGGAGGGGGCAGGATATGGAGGCTTCTGAGGAGGAGGGGACAGGACATGGAGGCTTCTGAGGAGGAGGAGGCAGGACATGGAGGCTTCTGAGGAGGGGACAGGACATGGAGGCTTCTGAGGAGGAGGGGGCAGGACATGGAGGCTTCTGAAAAGGAGGAGACAGGACATGGAGGCTTCTGAGGAGGAGGGGGCAGGACATGGAGGCTTCTGAGGAGGAGGGGGCAGGACATGGAGGCTTCTGAGGAGGAGGGGGCAGGACATGGAGGCTTCTGAGGAGCGGGCAGGATATGGAGGCTTCTGAGGAGGAGGGGGCAGGATATGGAGGCTTCTGAGGAGGAGGGGACAGGACATGGGGGCTTCTGAGGAGCGGGCAGGATATGGAGGCTTCTGAGGAGGAGGGGACAGGACATGGAGGCTTCTGATGAGGAGGAGACAGGACATGGAGGCTTCTGAGGAGGAGGGGGCAGGACATGGAGGCTTCTGAGGAGGGGGCAGGATATGGAGGCTTCTGAGGAGGAGGAGACAGGACATGGAGGCTTCTGAGGAGGAGAGGGCAGGACACGGAGGCTTCTGAGGAGGAGGAGACAGGACATGGAGGCTTCTGAGGAGGAAGGGCAGGACATGGAGGCTTCTGAGGAGGAGGGGCAGGACATGGAGGCTTCTGAGGAGGAGGGGACAGGACATGGAGGCTTCTGAGGAGGGGGCAGGATATGGAGGCTTCTGAGGAGGAGGGGGAGGACATGGAGGCTTCTGAGGAGGAGGGGACAGGACATGGAGGCTTCTGAGGAGGAGGAGGAGGCAGGACATGGAGGCTTCTGAGGAGGAGGAGACAGGACATGGAGGCTTCTGAGGAGGAGGGGGCAGGACATGGAGGCTTCTGAGGAGGAGGGGGCAGGATATGGGGGCTTCTGAGGAGGAGGGGCAGGATATGGAGGCTTCTGAGAAGGAGGGGCAGGACATGGAGGCTTCTGAGGAGGAGGGGGCAGGACATGGAGGCTTCTGAGGAGGGGGAGACAGGACATGGAAGCTTCTGAGATGGAGGGGGCAGGACATGGAGGCCTCTGAGGAGGAGGGGGCAGGATTTTTGTGCGAAAAGTCGTTATATCATTCAAATATCCATATCCACACACACTTCAGAAGAAGCGGGATTTCTGTGTCCATTATGCTTTATGGAGAGGGGAGGGGGGTGAGTGAGCACAGAGAGGAGATAAACAGCCCATGTATAGGAGCCAGCACAGCACAACATTCTGCAATCTTACCTTACCAGGTTCCCAGACCAGCACTGACCTTTCTGACCTCTGAATCCAGTGTTTTATGTGCCTAGACAGTCTCCAAACTGTACAGCTGTTTCTCTGCTCTCCCTGCACACTCATCCCCCTCAGCACCTCCCCCCTCCATAGGATATAATGGACACAGCAAAACCCATCTTTACTCTGTTTCTCTGTAATGAAGACGACTTTGTTTGACAATGAGTAGATAGGAAGTGAGGGGAGAATTTCTTTAAATCACTTGTACTAGTAATCTATTGATTTCTGCAAAATAAACTACATGACAGATACACTTTAAGGGATAATCGTTTCGTGTGTATGTGGCAGCGATCAAATAACTAATTAATTTGTATGTCGTTAATCGCATCATTTGAGCCGACCGTAAAATCATTGTTTATTGTTTGCTAATTGTTCACAAGTCTTCCAGTGTATGTGCACATCAGTCATTCGTTATTACAATCATTGTGTTCTAGAATGTACAAATGTAATTGGGATAGTAAATAAGGAATATCGTTCCCTGGATTAAGGTGAATGATTTCCGGTCGTTCCCAAAAGTGCTCATTTGCAATAGTTTATCATTAATTGGAGAAAACTAAAAATTGCTTTCTCTAACAGGAGCCTTAGCGCAGACTCGTCAGGGGACACTGGGTGCCTTGTACCCTCATCTCTCTGCCTGGTCTCTGCCCCTCGCCTCATCTCACTGCCCTCCGCCTGGTCTCTCTGTCCTCCGCCTCATCTCTCTGCCCTCCGCCTGGTCTCTCTGTCCTCCGCCTCATCTCTCTGCCCTCCGCCTGGTCTCTCTGCCCTCCGCCTGGTCTCTCTGCCCTCCGCCTGGTCTCTCTGCCCTTTGTCTGGTCTCTCTGCCCTCCGCCTGGTCTCTCTGCCCTCCGCCTCGTTTCCCTGCCCTCCGCCTCACCTCTCTGCCCTCTGCCTGGTCTCTCTGCTCTCCGCCTGGTCTCTCTGCTCTCCGCCTGGTCTCTCTGCCCTTTGTCTGGTCTCTCTGCCCTCCGCCTCACCTCTCTGCCCTCCGCCTGGTCTCTCTGCCCTCCGCCTGGTCTCTCTGCTCTCCGTCTGGTCTCTCTGCCCTTTGTCTGGTCTCTCTGCCCTCCGCCTGGTCTCTCTGCCCTCCGCCTCGTTTCCCTGCCCTCCGCCTCACCTCTCTGCCCTCTGCCTGGTCTCTCTGCTCTCCGCCTGGTCTCTCTGCTCTCCGCCTGGTCTCTCTGCCCTTTGTCTGGTCTCTCTGCCCTCCTCCTCACCTCTCTGCCCTCCGCCTCATCTCTCTGCCCTCCGCCTGGTCTCTCTGCCCTCCGCCTGGTCTCTCTGCCCTCCGCCTGGTCTCTCTGCCCTCCGCCTCACCTCTCTGCCCTCCGCCTGGTCTCTCTGCCCTCCACCTCGCCTCTCTGCCCTCCGCCTCACCTCTCTGCCCTCCGCCAGGTCTCTCTGCCCTCCACCTCACTTCTCTGCCCTCCACCTCGCCTCTCTGCCCTCCGCCTCACCTCTCTGCCCTCCGCCTGGTCTCTCTGCCTTCCTCCTCATCTCTCTGCCCTCCGCTTCACCTCTCTGCCCTTTGTCTGGTCTCTCTGCCCTCTGCCTGGTCTCTCTGCCCTTTGTCTGGTCTCTCTGCCCTCCGCCTGTTCTCTCTGCCCTCCGCCTGGTCTCACTGCCCTCCGCCTGGTCTCTCTGCCCTCCTCCTCACCTCTCTGCCCTCCTCCTTATCTCTCTGCCCTCCGCCTCACCTCTCTGTCCTCCGCCTGGTCTCTCTGCCCTCCGCCTCGTTTCCCTGCCCTCCGCCTGGTCTCTCTGCCCTCCGCCTGGTCTCACTGCCCTCCGCCTGGTCTCTCTGCCCTCCGCCTCACCTCTCTGCCCTCCGCCTGGTCTCTCTGCCCTCCGCCTGGTCTCTCTGCCCTCCGCCTCACCTCTCTGCCCTCCGCCTGGTCTCTCTGCCCTCCGCCTGGTCTCTCTGCCCTCCACCTCACCTCTCTGCCCTCCGCCTCACCTCTCTGCCCTCCGCCTCACCTCTCTGCCCTTCGCCTGGTCTCTCTGCCCTCCGCCTGGTCTCTCTGCCCTCCGCCTGGTCTCTCTGCCCTCCGCCTGGTCTCTCTGCCCTCCGCCTCGTTTCCCTGCCCTCCGCCTGGTCTCTCTGCCCTCCGCCTGTTCTCGCTGCCCTCCGCCTGGTCTCTCTGCCCTCCGCCTGGTCTCTCTGCCCTCCTCCTCACCTCTCTGCCCTCCTCCTCACCTCTCTGCCCTCCTCCTCACCTCTCTGCCCTCCGCCTCACCTCTCTGCCCTCCTCCTCACCTCTCTGCCCTCCGCCTCACCTCTCTGCCCTCCGCCTCACCTCTCTGCCCTCCGCCTGGTCTCTCTGCCCTCCGCCTCACCTCTCTGCCCTCCGCCTCACCTCTCTGCCCTCCGCCTCACCTCTCTGCCCTCCGCCTCACCTCTCTGCCCTCCACCTCACCTCTCTGCCCTCCGCCTCACCTCTCTGCCCTCCGCCTCACCTCTCTGCCCTCCGCCTGGTCTCTCTGCCCTCCGCCTCACCTCTGTGCCCTCCGCCTGGTCTCTCTGTCCTCCGCCTGGTCTCTCTGCCCTCCGCCTGGTCTCTCTGCCCTCCGCCTCGTTTCCCTGCCCTCCGCCTCACCTCTCTGCCCTCCGCCTCACCTCTCTGCCCTCCGCCTGTTCTCTCTGCCCTCCGCCTGGTCTCTCTGCCCTCCGCCTGGTCTCTCTGCCCTTTGTCTGGTCTCTCTGCCCTCCTCCTCACCTCTCTGCCCTCCGCCTCATTTCCCTGCCCTCCGCCTCGTCTCTCTGCCCTCCACCTGTTCTCTCTGCCCTCCGCCTGGTCTCTCTGCCCTCCGCCTGGTCTCTCTGCCCTTTGTCTGGTCTCTCTGCCCTCCGCCTCACCTCTCTGCCCTCCGCCTGGTCTCTCTGCCCTCCGCCTCAACCCTCTGCCCTCCGCCTCGTTTCCCTGCCCTCCGCCTCACCTCTCTGCCCTCCGCCTCACCTCTCTGCCCTCCGCCTGGTCTCTCTGCCCTCCGCCTCACCTCTCTGCCCTCCGCCTCACCTCTCTGCCCTCCGCCTCACCTCTCTGCCCTCCGCCTGGTCTGTCTGCCCTCCGCCTCACCTCTCTGCCCTCCGCCTCACCTCTCTGCCCTCCGCCTCACCTCTCTGCCTCGTTTCCCTGCCCTCCTCCTCACCCTTTCTGCCCTCCGCCTGGTCTCTCTGCCCTCCGCCTGGTCTCTCTGCCCTCCGCCTGGTCTCTCTGCCCTCCGCCTGGTCTCTCTGCCCTCCGCCTGGTCTCTCTGCCCTCCTCCTCACCTCTCTGCCCTCCGCCTGGTCTGTCTGCCCTCCGCCTCACCTCTCTTCCCTCTGCCTCACCTCTCTGCCCTCCTCCTCACCTCTCTGCCCTCCGCCTCACCTCTCTGCCCTCCTCCTCACCTCTCTGCCCTCCTCCTCACCTCTCTGCCCTCCTCCTCACCTCTCTGCCCTCCTCCTCACCTCTCTGCCCTCCGCCTCACCTCTCTGTCCTCCGCCTCACCTCTCTGCCCTCCGCCTGTTCTCTCTGCCCTCCGCCTGGTCTCTCTGCCCTCCGCCTGGTCTCTCTGCCCTCCGCCTCACCTCTCTGCCCTCCGCCTCACCTATCTGCCCTCCGCCTCACTTCTCTGCCCTCCGCCTGGTCTCTCTGCCCTCCGCCTCACCTCTCTGCCCTCCGCCTGGTCTCTCTGCCCTCCGCCTCACCTCTCTGCCCTCCGCCTCACCTCTCTGCCCTCCGCCTCACCTCTCTGCCCTCCACCTGGTCTCTCTGCCCTCCGCCTGGTCTCTCTGCCCTCCGCCTCACCTCTCTGCCCTCCGCCTCGTTTCCCTGCCCTCCTCCTCACCCTTTCTGCCCTCCGCCTGGTCTCTCTGCCCTCCTCCTCACCTCTCTGCCCTCCGCCTGGTCTCTCTGCCCTCCGCCTGGTCTCTCTGCCCTCCTCCTCACCTCTCTGCCCTCCGCCTGGTCTCTCTGCCCTCCGCCTGGTCTCTCTGCCCTCCTCCTAGTCTCTCTGCCCTCCGCCTGGTCTCTCTGCCCTCCGCCTCACCTCTCTGCCCTCCGCCTGGTCTCTCTGCCCTCCGCCTTGTGTATCTGCCCTCCGCCTAGTCTCTCTGTCCTCTGCCTGGTCTCTCTGCTCCTCGCCTCATGTCTCTGCCCTCCGCCTGGTCTCTCTGCCCTCCGCCTGGTCTCTCTGCCCCCCCGCCTCATCTCTCTGCTCCTCGCCTCATGTCTCTGCCCTCCGCCTGGTCTCTCTGCCCTCCGCCTGGTCTCTCTGCCCCCCCGCCTCATCTCTCTGCTCCTCGCCTCATGTCTCTGCCCTCCGCCTGGTCTCTCTGCCCTCCGCCTGGTCTCTCTGCCCCCCCGCCTCATCTCTCTGCTCCTCACCTCATGTCTCTGCCCTCCGCCTGGTCTCTCTGCCCTCCGCCTCACCTCTCTGCCCCCCGCCTGGTCTCTCTGCCCTCCGCCTGGTCTCTCTGCCCTCCGCCTGGTCTCTCTGCCCTCCGCCTGGTCTCTCTGCCCTCCGCCTGGTCTCTCTGTCCTCCGCCTGGTCTCTCTGCCCTCCGCCTCACCTCTCTGCCCTCCGCCTGGTCTCTCTGCCCTCCGCCTCACCTCTCTGCCCCCCGCCTGGTCTCTCTGCCCTCCGCCTCACCTCTCTGCCCTCTTCCTCTGCCCCCCACTTCATCTCTCTGTTCTCTGTCCCGACTTCTTATTCTCAGCATTTACATCATCGCTCCACCTAAGGGACAGTTCACACAGAGTGAATTCAGCAGAATTCGGTGGCGGAGGATCCCGCCTGCCTCAGTGTCAAGCAGAGACTGTGTGAGAGGGCATTCATCACCACATGCAGATATGAGATGGGACAGCGATCAGACGCCTGAGAGGACGGTGACACAGAGCGGACATGACGGACAGACCTGACATGACGGACAGACCTGACATGACTGACAGACCTGACATGACGGACAGACCTGACATGACTGACAGACTGACATGACGGACAGACCTGACATGAGGGACAGACCTGACATGACTGACAGACCTGACATGAAGGACAGACCTGACATGACTGACAGACCTGACATGAAGGACAGACCTGACATGACGGACAGACCTGACATGACTGACAGACCTGACATGAAGGACAGACCTGACATGACGGACAGACCTGACATGACTGACAGACTGACATGACTGACAGACTGACATGACGGACGGACTGACATGACGGACGGACTGACATGACGGACGGACTGACATGACGGACAGACCTGACATGACGGACAGACCTGACATGACGGACAGACCTGACATGACGGACAGACCTGACATGACGGACAGACCTGACATGACGGACAGACCTGACATGACGGACGGACTGACATGACGGACGGACTGACATGACGGACGGACTGACATGACGGACAGACTGACATGACGGACAGACCTGACATGACTGACAGACCTGACATGACGGACAGACTGACATGACGGACAGACCTGACATGACGGACAGACTGACATGACGGACAGACCTGACATGACGGACAGACCTGACATGACGGACAGACCTGACATGACGGACAGACTGACATGACGGACAGACTGACATCCCACCACTATAACCAGCCACCATTCTCCACACATTCCCATAGACAGACACGGATCAGTCACCTGAGGCTGAGACCACAATCCCGTTGCTAACTTCGCTAGACGCTGCCACTTTGGCCTTAGCAACGACGTAAGCGTCATCCCCGCCCCCCACGTGACGATTAGAGCGCTCTGCCGTATTCTAGACGAGGAATGCAGAAAGTAGCCCCGCCTTCTGGATGACGTCACCGCCGTACTGGAACGCTGGTCGTCAGCACCCGGAACCCGTATGTCCCGGAGAGGCCGTCCTCCGTGTGAGCCGTGTATATCCCTGTGAGCGGCGCTAGTGCGGGAGCCATGGGCGGCGGCGGACTCGGCTCTAGGCACCAGCATGAAGCTACGACCAAGTTATGAGCGGTGAGGACGGTAAATAGTCGGGGGACACGTGACCTGTCCGCTTCCGTGACGACCCTAGGTGTGACAGGAGTATGGCTCTAGGTGTGACAGGAGTATGGTTCTAGGTGTGTGACAGGAGTATGGCTCTAGGTGTGTGACGGGAGTATGGCTCTAGGTGTGTGACGGGAGTATGGCTCTAGGTGTGTGACGGGAGTATGGCTCTAGGTGTGTGACAGGAGTATGGCTCTAGGTGTGTGACGGGAGTATGGCTCTAGGTGTGTGACGGGAGTATGGTTCTAGGTGTGTGACAGGAGTATGGCTCTAGGTGTGTGACGGGAGTATGGTTCTAGGTGTGTGACAGGAGTATGGCTCTAGGTGTGTGACGGGAGTATGGTTCTAGGTGTGACGGGAGTATGGTTCTAGGTGTGACAGGAGTATGGCTCTAGGTGTGTGACAGGAGTATGGCTGTAGGTGTGTGACAGGAGTATGGTTCTAGGTGTGACAGGAGTATGGTTCTAGGTGTGACAGGAGTATGGTTCTAGGTGTGACAGGAGTATGGCTCTAGGTGTGTGACGGGAGTATGGCTCTAGGTGTGACGGGAGTATGGCTCTAGGTGTGTGACGGGAGTATGGCTCTAGGTGTGACAGGAGTATGGCTCTAGGTGTGACGGGAGTATGGCTCTAGGTGTGACAGGAGTATGGCTCTAGGTGTGACGGGAGTATGGCTCTAGGTGTGACGGGAGTATGGTTCTAGGTGTGACGGGAGTATGGCTCTAGGTGTGACAGGAGTATGGCTCTAGGTGTGACGGGAGTATGGTTCTAGGTGTGACGGGAGTATGGCTCTAGGTGTGACGGGAGTATGGCTCTAGGTGTGACGGGAGTATGGCTCTAGGTGTGACGGGAGTATGGCTCTAGGTGTGTGACGGGAGTATGGCTCTAGGTGTGTGACGGGAGTATGGCTCTAGGTGTGTGACGGGAGTATGGCTCTAGGTGTGTGACGGGAGTATGGCTCTAGGTGTGTGACGGGAGTATGGCTCTAGGTGTGTGACGGGAGTATGGCTCTAGGTGTGTGACGGGAGTATGGCTCTAGGTGTGTGACGGGAGTATGGCTCTAGGTGTGTGACGGGAGTATGGCTCTAGGTGTGTGACGGGAGTATGGCTCTAGGTGTGTGACGGGAGTATGGCTCTAGGTGTGTGACGGGAGTATGGCTCTAGGTGTGTGACGGGAGTATGGCTCTAGGTGTGTGACGGGAGTATGGCTCTAGGTGTGTGACGGGAGTATGGCTCTAGGTGTGTGACGGGAGTATGGCTCTAGGTGTGTGACGGGAGTATGGCTCTAGGTGTGTGACGGGAGTATGGCTCTAGGTGTGTGACGGGAGTATGGCTCTAGGTGTGTGACGGGAGTATGGCTCTAGGTGTGTGACGGGAGTATGGCTCTAGGTGTGTGACGGGAGTATGGCTCTAGGTGTGTGACGGGAGTATGGCTCTAGGTGTGTGACGGGAGTATGGCTCTAGGTGTGTGACGGGAGTATGGCTCTAGGTGTGTGACGGGAGTATGGCTCTAGGTGTGTGACGGGAGTATGGCTCTAGGTGTGTGACGGGAGTATGGCTCTAGGTGTGTGACGGGAGTATGGCTCTAGGTGTGTGACGGGAGTATGGCTCTAGGTGTGTGACGGGAGTATGGCTCTAGGTGTGTGACGGGAGTATGGCTCTAGGTGTGTGACGGGAGTATGGCTCTAGGTGTGTGACGGGAGTATGGCTGTAGGTGTGTGACGGGAGTATGGCTGTAGGTGTGTGACGGGAGTATGGCTCTAGGTGTGTGACGGGAGTATGGCTCTAGGTGTGACGGGAGTATGGCTGTAGGTGTGTGACGGGAGTATGGCTCTAGGTGTGTGACGGGAGTATGGCTCTAGGTGTGTGACGGGAGTATGGCTCTAGGTGTGTGACGGGAGTATGGCTCTAGGTGTGTGACGGGAGTATGGCTCTAGGTGTGTGACGGGAGTATGGCTCTAGGTGTGTGACGGGAGTATGGCTCTAGGTGTGTGACGGGAGTATGGCTGTAGGTGTGTGACGGGAGTATGGCTGTAGGTGTGTGACGGGAGTATGGCTGTAGGTGTGTGACGGGAGTATGGCTGTAGGTGTGACGGGAGTATGGCTGTAGGTGTGTGACGGGAGTATGGCTGTAGGTGTGTGACGGGAGTATGGCTGTAGGTGTGTGACGGGAGTATGGCTCTAGGTGTGACGGGAGTATGGCTGTTCTTACCTGTGTGTTGTTTCCCTTTAGGAAATGTAGCAGCGATGCGTGTACGCTAGAAGACAAGGGGACGGTCACTATGCAGGCGAGCTCCGCCCATCAGACAGGAAGCGGGGAGGGCCTGCCCAGCCTCTCTCTCCCGACTAACCGGCCACCTGCAGATGGTTCCCGCAATTCTGGAGATGTAGCAATAAACGTCCATTCATCCGATTCTGAAAGTGGCGCCAGATCCGGCCAGAGACATGCCAGGCCCACCATACGGCTGCAGAGCCGGCCGGGTCATACACACCCTCATACCAACGGTGTGGGGGGGCAGGAGGATACAAGTAACACGGACGCACGAGAACATGGCAGCAGCATCTCCGAGCTCCTGCACGTCTATCACTGGTTGGATAAGAGTTTTCCATACATCTTAATCTTTAGTGCCAAACTCATTGTTCAACACCTCACAGGTATCCCCTCACCTTGTAGTATCAGCGTTCTGCATGAGGCTTAGTTGTATGTTTAACCTCAAAATTTTAAGTGTACCTCTCCATTTATGTCATAGCGCCACGTCCATAGAGACATCATAAAGACGTGTCCATAGAGACATAGTGGAGACGTGTCCATAGTTTTGATTTGTCCAGTCTGAGTGTTCACCCCTGTACCGATCAGGAGAATGAGTCGGGAGACGTCTGCGCTGCAGCTCAGTCCACTCTCTGCTCAGAGTTAGATAAGTCAGGCTTATAATGGAGCTGTAAGGAGAGTTGGGAGAGGACGCGCGGCAGCACGGGCGGTACAGGTGTGAAAACCCAAACCAATCAAAACTGACACTTGCAGTTTGTTGAAGCATTTTTCTATTTCTGTGGCGGGCCTCTAGTTTTTTTTGAAACAGGTACATTTTAGGTGAATAGAATGAAGTCCAGCTAAAAATTTTATGAAAATATTGTATTGGCCCCTGAAAAGTTATACAAATCCCCAATATACACTTATTACAGGAAATGAACATAAAGGGCTTTATTCCCTGCACTTACTACTGCATCAAGGCTTTACTTCCTGGGTAACCTGGCAACATCACTTCCTGGGTAACCTGGCAACATCACTTCCTGGGTAACCTGGCAACATCACTTCCTGGGTAACCTGGCAACATCACTTCCTGGGTAACCTGGCAACATCACTTCCTGGGCAACCTGGCAACATCACTTCCTGGATAACATGGTGATGTCACGACTCCCAGAGCTGTGCGGCTGTGGCTGCTGGAGAGGATGATGGCAGAGGGACACTGGGCATCCCCCTGTCGCCGTGTTATCCAGGGAGTGACATCACCATGTTATTCAGGGAGTGACGTCACCGTGTTATTCAGGAAGTGACATCACCATGTTATCCAGGAAGTGACGTCGCCGTGTTATTCAGGAAGTGACATCACCATGTTATCCAGGAAGTGACGTCGCCGTGTTATTCAGGGAGTGACGTCGCCGTGTTATCCAGGGAGTGACGTCTCCGTATTATTCAGGGAGTGACGTCTCCGTATTATTCAGGGAGTGACATCACCGTGTTATCCAGGGAGTGACATCACCGTGTTATCCAGGAAGTGATGTCACCATGTTATCCAGGAAGTGACGTCGCCATGTTATCCAGGAAGTGATGTCGCCGTGTTGTTCAGGGAGTGACGTCGCCGTGTTATCCAGGAAGTGACGTCGCCGTGTTATCCAGGGAGTGACATCACCGTGTTATCCAGGGAGTGACATCACCGTGTTATCCAGGGAGTGACATCACCGTGTTATCCAGGGAGTGACATCACCGTGTTATCCAGGGATTGACATCGCCGTGTTATCCAGGAAGTGACGTCGCCGTGTTATCCAGGAAGTGACGTCGCTGTGATATTCAGGAAGTTACGTCGCCATGTTATCCAGGAAGTGACGTCGCTGTGATATTCAGGGAGTGACGTCGCCATGTTATTCAGGAAGTGACGTCGCTGTGATATTCAGGGAGTGAGGCCTTGATGCAGTAGTAAGTGCAGGGAGAAAAGCCCTTTATGTACATTTCCTGTAATAAGTCTATATTGGGGATTATGTACTCGGACCATTTGATTGAAGGTCGCTTTTCATGCAGTTTTCAGGTGGCTTCACTGTACAGGAAAGATTTGGTACCAAGAAGTAATGATTGTAACTAGCGGTGTGTGAAGAGCTGGCCATTGTTACCATGCTCTTTCTTTTTTTGCATTCTGTTTGACAGCTCATCAACTTCTTTTGTTTTTAACGTTACAAAATTTTATTAAATTATTATTTTTTTATATTTAAGGGAGCATTTCACTCACACTTAACTTCTGATATGTTGCTGCCCATGGTGAGACTAACAATTCCTTCCATACTTATTATCTATTCAGTCTCCTTCCTTCAGTGCTGAGCTGCTGCTTTTTGCTGAAGACACAAAAATCTGTGTGTGAGCCTTTTTCTCTGTCTCCCCCTCACTTCTGAAACGGCTGATGAAAACACATCCTTGGCAGGCTGTATCAGTAACATTGTAGCTTTTTTGTAATGCTGGGAGGCATAATCACAGTAAGTTTATCAGCAACTAGACCTCAGAATAACCCTCCCAGCACGACAAAGAAGCTACAGTGTTGCAGATAAAGCTTACCAGGGCTCAGAAGGGAGGAGGGGGAGACAGAGAGGAAGGCTCACACACAGATTCTTGTGTCTTCAGCAGAAAGCAGCAGTTGAGAACTAGGGAAGAAAGTATGGAAGGAATTGTTAGTCTCACCATGGGCAGCAACCTATCAGAAGTTATGTTTGAGTGGAATACCCCTTTAATTTTTAGAACAATTTTTTAGTGATTTTTATTTTTTATTTTAACAGATTTTCTGTTGTTTTTTGATAGGCATTACTGTTGGGATTGGCCTGCTAACAACGTTTCTGTATGCAAACAAAAGCATTGTAAATCAGGTTTTTCTAAGGGTAAGTTTTCCATTCAGTATCCATGAATATTGGTTACAACACGGGAGGCGGGTCAGCGGAAGGCGGGTCAGCGGGAGGCAGGTTAGTGGATGGCGGGTCAGCGGGAGGCGGGTCAGCGGGAGGCAGGTTAGTGGATGGCGGATCAGCGGGAGGCGGGTCAGCGGGAGGCAGGTTAGTGGAAGGCAGGTTAGTGGAAGGCAGGTTAGTGGGAGGCAGGTTAGTGGGAGGCAGGTTAGCGGGAGGCAGGTCAGCGGGAGGCAGGTTAGTGGGAGGCGGGTCAGCGGGAGGCAGGTTAGTGGGAGGCGGGTCAGCGGGAGGCAGGTTAGCGGGAGGCAGGTTAGCGGGAGGCAGGTTAGCGGGAGGCAGGTTAGCGGGAGGCAGGTTAGCGGAATGGCGGGTCAGGGGGAGGCGGGTCAGCGGATGGCAGGTCAGGGGGAGCGCGCGTCAGTGGATGGTGGGGAGGCGGGTTACTTACCGGATGGCGGGTCAGTGGGAGGCGGGTCAGCGGAGGGAAATGTTTCCAGGTGGCGGTTACATTGTAGATTGTACCAGCTGACCTCAATAGGGAAGTCACAGCGTGCAGCACATCTGCCACCTATGCTGATACATGTGCGTTTTACACAAAGAGATTTATCTGACAGATCTTTGAAGCCAAAGCCAAGAACAGACTATAAACAGGGAACAGGTCATAAAGGAAAGACTGGCATATATCCTTTTCAAATACATTCCTGGCTTTGGCTTCAAAAATCTGTCAGATAAATCTCTGTGTAAACGCACCATTAGGGCCCTCAGTGAGTAAGCTTGTATAAAGAGCCTTACGGACCTCTTAGACGAGATTGCCACTTGTTTGCAGTGTCTGAACGCGGCACAGGTAATGGAGTGGTCGGGCTGCACGGTCGATCCCTGTTTCCTTCATGTGGCCATGTAAATACATTGCCATTGGCCGCACATCTCCCCTTACATAGCCTAATAAATGATGATCTATAAGGCTGTACAAGAGATGTGGTCAACGGAGGGGCAGACGGTTTCCGGCTCCGCGGCTGATCCCTGGCACTCTTACACAGGCTGAATGAGCGTTTCTGGCAACGTGTAAAGGATCCCCTACATGTGGTTTGGCCGGGACACCTGAACAATGGCTGACAATGACACACACAGTATACATACACATTATACAGTACACACACAGTATACAGTATACATACAGACATTATACAGTGTACACACACACACAGTATACATACACATTACACAGTATACACACACACACAGTATACATAGACATTATACAGTGTACACCCACACACATTATACAGTATACACACACACACAGTATACATACACACAGCATACACAAACATACAGTATACACACACACATTATACAGTATGCATACACATAGTATACATGTCGCACATACACACAGTATACATACAGACAGTATACATACACATTATACAAAACACAGCAATCGCTGAGCTCAGGGAGACCAGCGACAAAAAATTCAAATGGAGTACTCACTGAAGAGTCTCCGCTGATACATTGCCCCCTATAAATTTAAATATGCAAAAGTAGGGTCCGTGGAGTCTGTTATGAGTCTCAAAACACAGGAATAGCCAGATATCCCACCAGGGGAGGGAAGCCTATTGCCAAGGGGCGCCTCCCAGTGGGGAGATCACCAAACCACCCTGATACGTAGCCTTTTAAGTCCCCCTCTGTGGCGAGTATTGCGACATGACAAGGGTTCACCAAGGCGGGCATCCATCCACAGACAATCGTTTCGGGGTAGTTGCTCGTAACTGAGACTCCACGGCCCTTAGTTTTGCATACACATTATACAGTATACATACACACAGTATACAGTATATACACACACAGTATACAGTATGGCTGCCACTAATCATCTTCTCTCATTCTATTATAGGAGAAGTATTCCAGAGTGCAGTGTGTCTGGCTGCTGCTCTTCCTGTTTGGCTGCTCGCTGCTTCTGTATTACACCTTTTCTTCTCAGGCTCTTTATTACAGGTACCTAATGCACTGTCTATAGTTATTACAGCTACATAATGTCCTGTCTATAGTTATTACAGCTACATAATGTCCTGTCTATAGTTATTACAGCTACATAATGTCCTGTCTATAGTTATTACAGCTACCTAATGCCCTGTCTATAGTTATGACAGCTACATAATGTCCTGTCTATAGTTATTACAGCTACATAATGTCCTGTCTATAGTTATTACAGCTACATAATGTCCTGTCTATAGTTATTACAGCTACATAATGTCCTGTTTATAGTTATTACAGCTACATAATGTCCTGTCTATAGTTATTACAGCTACATAATGTCCTGTCTATAGTTATTACAGCTACCTAATGCCCTGTCTATAGTTAGTACAGCTACATAATGTCCTGTCTATAGTTATTATAGCTACATAATGCCCTGTCTATAGTAAGTACAGCTACATAATGTCCTGTCTATAGTTGTTATAGCTACATAATGCACTGTCTATAGTTATTACAGCTACATAATGTCCTGTCTATAGTTAGTACAGCTACATAATGTCCTGTCTATAGTTAGTACAGCTACATAATGCCCTGTCTATAGTTAGTACAGCTACATAATGCCCTGTCTATAGTTATTACAGCTACATAATGTCCTGTCTATAGTTAGTACAGCTACATAATGCCCTGTCTATAGTTATTACAGCTACATAATGCCCTGTCTATAGTTAGTACAGCTACATAATGCCCTGTCTATAGTTAGTACAGCTACATAATGTCCTGTCTATAGTTATTACAGCTACATAATGTCCTGTCTATAGTTATTATAGCTACATAATGTCCTGTCTATAGTTAGTACAGCTACATAATGCCCTGTCTATAGTTATTACAGCTACATAATGCACTGTCTATAGTTAGTACAGCTACATAAGGTCCTGTCTATAGTTAGTACAGCTACATAATGTCCTGTCTATAGTTAGTACAGCTACATAATGTCCTGTCTATAGTTATTACAGCTACATAATGTCCTGTCTATAGTTATTATAGCTACATAATGTCCTGTCTATAGTTAGTACAGCTACATAATGTCCTGTCTATAGTTAGTACAGCTACATTATGTCCTGTCTATAGTTATTACAGCTACATAATGCCCTGTCTATAGTTATTACAGCTACATAATGCACTGTCTATAGTTAGTACAGCTACATAAGGTCCTGTCTATAGTTAGTACAGCTACATAATGTCCTGTCTATAGTTAGTACAGCTACATAATGTCCTGTCTATAGTTATTACTAGAGATGAGGGAACCTGCCGAACGCTCGGAGATCCTGCTGCCCGGAGAAGATGGATGCAGGTTCCCTCATCTCTGCTTATCACCAGAAACTGATCCCAGCGTTGGCTCCAGGGAGCAGTGCGGCCGCCCCAACGTCTCTGACAACCTCCATGCTTGGCCCGGATTCCGCTTTACATGCTGCTTGTGTAGCTGTATGGTTGTCGGGAGACACCAGACGGGCAGCCATCACCCCCCACATCACATGCTCTGACCTAGTCATCTCACCATCACAAATTGGTTCTTGTTAAAAGTCCTTGTTTATTCCCCCCCCTGATTACTTTATTTATCTTTTTTTTTTCTAGCTTGATTTTTATGAACCCATCTCTAGGACCTTTGCAGTTCTGGGATGCATTGTGGGTTGTGGGTATAACAGACTTTGTTGTGAAGTTTTTCTTCATGGGCCTGAAGTGCTTAATACTCCTGGTGCCTTCTGTTATGATGTCCCATAAATCCAAGGTAAGCTGCTACTGTATTCGCCTCAGCCATAGTTACAGCATATCCAGGTGTAGTCTGCTAGGTAGGACTGTATTACTAGTTATTACAGAGGCTTAAAGGGTTATTCCAGCTAATATATATATATATTTTTTCATTACTTTCATAAGTTATATAACTCTGCTGCCACCGATGGCTGGGTCAGGAATAGCAGGGCTGCTTAAGCCACAGTTACACATTGCTGGCGATGCTGCATGCAGTATTAGTGATACTGAGCCTCCCCTAATGTCTATGCTTGTGTGTAGACTTAGGGCCGTATTACACCACACAATGCGCAGTGTAAGCCTTAAATAAAAGCAGCATTAACAAGTGACAGAAATGCTGAACAGGTCGATGTAGTACTGACATCATTCTGGTCAGCCGTTCTCCTAATATGCAGGAGAATAGTGTTCATGCCGCACCCTCTCCCCACCCTCCAGCTGCTGATTGACAGGTGCCTATACACAGCATGGATACATAGCAGCCAATCAGCAGCTGGTGGGCGGAGTTTTGCATCAGGTTTCAGCTTTTCATTTTCAGTTGTCCCTGAAGTAGCAGGTGAAGCTAAGTTCTATGCTGGCTCCTATACACTGTGCATACACAGAAAACAGCATCCTACTCTACTATGTCTCTATAATACAGGGTAAGCAGCAGCAGCATGGAGGACATCAAAGAGCAGTGTAATCTGTGAGTCCAGCACAACGCTGACTACAGACCCCTGCAGTGTCCGCCTCTCCTCTCCCTGCTCCATAGACCTCTACAGGCAGCTGTAACCTGATGGAGCCCCATGCCTGGAGAGTGGGAACCTCTCACAGCGCTCGGTAACTGAAGAATCTGCAGGTCACAGCGCTCGGTAACTGCAGAATACACAGGTCACAGTGCTCAGTAAATGCAGAATCTGCAGATCACAGCGCTCAGTAAATGCAGAATCCGCAGGTCACAGCACTCGGTAAATGCAGAATCCGCAGGTCACAGCGCTTGGTAATTGAAGAATACGCAGGTCACAGCGCTTGGTAATTGAAGAATACGCAGGTCACAGCGCTCGGTAACTGCAGAATCCGCAGGTCACAGCACTCGGTAAATGCAGAATCCGCAGGTCACAGCGCTTGGTAATTGAAGAATACGCAGGTCACAGCGCTCGGTAACTGCAGAATACACAGGTCACAGCGCTCAGTAAATGCAGAATACACAGGTCACAGCGCTCGGTAAATGCAGAATACGCAGGTCACAGTGCTCAGTAAATGCAGAATCCGCAGGTCACAGTGCTCAGTAAATGCAGAATCCGCAGATCACAGCGCTCAGTAAATGCAGAATCCGCAGGTCACAGCGCTCAGTAAATGCAGAATACGCAGGTCACAGCGCTTGGTAATTGCAGAATACGCAGGTCACAGCGCTCAGTAATTGCAGAATCCGCAGATCGCAGCGTCACCTGGATAACTACAGCTTTGTGTTTTAGGGCTTTTGGTACATGTGTCTGGAGGAGATTGCACAGTATTATTGTACACTCGTCTCGTCACCCGTCTGGTTCCGTTACCTGATCGACTATGGGGCTGAAACCAGTGGAGCTGAATGGCATTTTGGGGTTCTCTTGGCTCTGCTCTACCTCATCATAAAGGTAAGTAAAGGCTGCTGTGACCTCTCACCCCTGTGTGCGCTCTATGCTCTCCACTTATTACAGTCTGGATTATTGCAGGTGGTATATAGAGCATATCCAGCTTATGTACCCACAGTCTATCTACCCTGCAGATGGAAGGAGATTGGATTGCCCCTGCATAGGTTTTTACATAGTTTGGTGATTTACCCATTACTGGACTATTGTGTGGACCATAATACACAGCATAAGTCCACACTGTAAGCGAGTGTAATCTGCTAGATCCGTGCTTGCTTACCGAGCCTGCACACACTTCTCTTTAATTGTGAGGCAGGACTGCAAGGACATCATTAGTGATGTCTGTGCAGCCATTCCATTGGTGTAAAATAGTATAGATGTACAGTATACTTACCTGTCCAGGCTCCCCCGGTGTCCTCCAGTCCTTTTAATGTGTTTCCCTGCTCACTGCAGCCGCATTGGCTGCTCAGCTGATCACTGGCCGAGACAGGACAGCGCCACAGTCTGTCATTCAAATGCCGCTGGCACTAAGATTATGCTCGAAGTCCACTTCTGTGTGACGTAGGACACTTATAACATAGCTTAGTCTTAGCGCCAACCACATTTGAATCATGCCCATTGAGGCGTCATTACATAGCGGGCTCTGTGGCGGGGGTGGTGTCTGTGGCGGGTCGCTCTGTGGGGGGGCGGGCTCTGTGGGGCGGACTCTGTAGGGCAGGCTCTGTGGGGCAGGCTCTTTGGGGCGGGCTCTAAAATACCGCTGCGTGATGATATATAAATGTACAATATGGAGACCCCTTGGTTATTACACTCCTTGTCTCTTTCCAGCTGTTTGTCATTTTTGGGCAATGGAAAACGTCCGCTGATGTCCTCCGACTGGTTCTTACTCAGCCTGTAAGTAATAATAAAGTATAATACTAATCAATCAATCAATCTAACCTCGCTAAACAAGATATGATTGTCAGTGATGTGATGGACCCCAACCAGCAAGATGATATTCATGTGATTTTCCTGCTCTTCTCGTGTCTGACCCTTTCTGATATACCCTCACCGGCCACTTTATTAGGTACACCTGTCCAACTGCACGTTACCACTTAATTTCTAATCAGCCAATCACATGGCGGCAACTCAGTGCATTTAGGCATGCAGACATGGTCAAGACAATCTCCTGCAGTTCAAACCGAGCATCAGTATGGGGAAGAAAGGTGATTTGGTGCCTTTGAACGTGGCATGGTTGTTGGTGCCAGAAGGGCTGGTCTGAGTATTTCAGAAACTGCTGATCTACTGGGATTTTCACGCACAACCATCTCTAGGGTTTACAGAGAATGGTCCGAAAAAGAAAAACCATCCAGTGAGCGGCCGTTCTGTGGGCGGAAATGCCTTGTTGATGCCAGAGGTCAGAGGAGAATGGGCAGACTGGTTCCAGCTGATAGAAAGGCAACAGTGACTCAAATAGCCAACCGTTACAGCCAAGGTAGGCCGAAGAGCATCTCTGAACGCACAGTACGGCCAACTCTGAGGCAGATGGGCTACAGCAGCAGAAGACCACACCGGGGGCCACTCCGCTCAGCTAAGAACAGGAAACTGAGGCTACAATTTGCACAAGCTCATCGAAATTGGACAGTAGAAGATTGGAAAAACGTTGCCTGGTCGGATGAGTCTCGATTTCTGCTGCGACATTCGGATGGTAGGGTCAGAATTTGGCGTCAACAACATGAAAGCATGGATCCATCCTGCCTTGTATCAGCGGTTCAGGCTGGTGGTGGTGGTGTCATGGTGTGGGGAATATTTTCTTGGCACTCTTTGGGTCCCTTGGTACCAATTGAGCATGGTTACAACGCCACAGCCTACCTGAGTATTGTTGCTGACCATGTCCATCCCTTTATGACCACAATGGACCCAACATCTGATGGCTACTTTCAGCAGGATAATGCGCCATGTCATAAAGCTAGAATCATCTCAGACTGGTTTCTTGTACATGACAATGAGGTCACTGTACTCCAATGGCCTCCACAGTCACCAGATCTCAATCCAATAGAGCATCTTTGGGATGTGGTGGAACGGGAGATTGGCATCATGGATGTGCAGCCGACAAATCTGCGGCAACTGTGTGATGTCATCATGTCACTATGGACCAAAATCTCTGAGGAAGCTTCCAGCACCTTGTTGTATCTATGCCACCAAGAATTGGGGCAGTTCTGAGGGCAAAAGGGGGTCCAACCCGTTACTAGCATGGTGTACCTAATAAAGTGGCCGCTGAGTGTGTGTGTGTGTGTGTGTGTGTGTGTATGTGTATATATATATATATATATATATATAATATATATATAGTTTATATGAGGTCCCAGTCCTTAGGGTAGCCTCCCTTTCTGTGATGGGAATTCTGATGATCAGTATATATTATTATAAAGCCGAGCTGGCCGTTCTCCTACGTCAGAAAGCGGCTTGTGGTTTCCTTTTAGCGGCTTTAGCAAAAACAACTGAGAAAATAGAGATTAATATGGAGATTCGTCCATCATTTCAAAAAGGTGACAATTTACGGCCATGTTGCCCGGACCTAAGATTGTGGTGTGTCACCCATGTACATGACGTGTATACAGTCCGCAGATCGCTGAATGTGGTGTGTCTCCCATGTACATGACGTGTATACAGTCCTCAGCTGTGTATGACCCCACCCTCCCCCCCATGGACACGGAGGTTGCTTCCCATCGCCCTATGCCTGTATGACCCCCGGCCTATGATGCTGAGTCCTCTGTAATGTATATCTCTTACGGTTCATATATCTCGCTGTTTGTTGTAGAATTATGGCGTGGCTGCAACCAAAAGGCAATGCTCCGAAGCGGAGGACATCTGTGCAATATGTCAGGCGGAATTCACAAAACCCACTCTTCTTATATGCCAGGTAAGGAGGATGTCTGTGAGGTCTGTACTGGATGCTGATATGTCTATAATGGGTCTATATTCTATAATAGGTCTATAATGGGTCTATAATGTATCTATAATGGGTCTATAATGTATCTATAATGGGTCTATATTCTATAATGGGTCTATAATGTATCTATAATGGGTCTATATCCTATAATGGGTCTATAATGTATCTATAATGGGTCTATATCCTATAATGGGTCTATAATGGGTCTTTCTTCTCAGCTTAATAGAAGCAATTGTTCTCCCCATTCACATCCTTCCATCCAGGGGGAGCAGTACAATCTGCTTCGCTCCTCCGAATCCTACTCACACCATGCTACAAGACCCTCTGCTGAGTGCCCCCCAGTATTTTTTTTTTTTTTTGACAAGTATTAGAGGAAGCATCAGACAGCGGAGTCTGTATAGACGCTGCGTGCCCCCCAGTATAGACGCTGCGTGCCCCCCAGTATAGACGCTGCGTGCCCCCCAGTATAGACGCTGAGTGCCCCCCAGTATAGACGCTGTCAGAATGTTGGCCGTTTTTATTTATGGCGAATGTTGGCCGAATGGCGAATATATTAAACAAATGATTATTATTCTATGAGTAATGGCCGTTATTGGTTGTTAGTGATCCTGCCACCCAGTGTGGATGTTAGGTGTGAATCCAGCCATAGGGCCAGTTCACACGTACAGACTCGCAGCTGAAATCTTGCTGTGAGTTTTGCAGCGAGATCAGCTACCAGTACTACATACTCGCAGCGGTCTTTCAGTATGTAATGCAGCCGCCCCCTTTACCCCTTCTGCTCCCGCTCCACCGTCTGTATATACATTACCTCTCCTCACTGCACGGGATCCCGGCTTCCTGCTCTCCCGCCCAGCCAATCAGTGTGTTGCTCAGCCGCAGCCAGGGCGACTGCATTACATACTCGCAGCGGTCTTTCAGACTGCTGCAACTATGTTGTACTGGGACCTGCCAGGACCTTGACCCGTAGCTGATCTCACTGCAAAACTCGCAGCAAGATTTCAGCTATGAGTCTACGTGTGAACTGGCCCTTACTCTTACTTCATCAGTGGACAGCGTTAGCTGGGCGGGGCTTCATGGCAGTTGGGCCCCATCTGTCATAAAGCCCCGCCCAGATGACACTGCAGCATCTAAGCTTGTGAATGGTGCAGGGTTATGGCGTCCTATCTCAGGGTCAGCAGGTGTATGGGGTTCTATCTAAGGTTCAGCAGGTGTATGGCGTCCTATCTCAGGGTCAGCAGGTGTATGGCGTCCTATCTCAGGTTCAGCAGGTGTATGGCGTCCTATCTCAGGGTCAGCAGGTGTATGGCGTCCTATCTCAGGGTCAGCAGGCTTAGGCTATCCTATCTCAGGGTCAGCAGGTTATGGCGTTCTATCTCAGGGTCAGCAGGTGTATGGCGTCCTATCTCAGGGTCAGCAGGCTTAGGCTATCCTATCTCAGG